>CM045927.1:11746569-12179069 GCA_025177825.1 Aechmea fasciata | reverse complement strand
CCCCGAAAATCACGAATATAATAATTTAATAACCCACTAAATAAATTCTCTACTAACGACCGTTATTGTTTTAAGACATCTAGAACTACTCTATATATCTCTAATACACTTAACCATCTTAATCAACATTTTGAATCTAGCTACCGTGCAACATGTAATAATTAAAAAATTTAATCATATTATATTTTATAAATAGAACTATTTCAAAATTTTAAGAGCGTTAAATTTTGTTCACTGTATGATTGGTCCTAACTATTTTAGCCCTAATATGCTAATTATCTCTTTTAATCTTTTAGACATAGCCATTATTTAACATGTTATAACAAGATTTCGAGTTTTAGTTCTATTATATTTCATATATAGAACAGTTTTAAATTTTAAGAGTGTTAAATTCTGTTCACTGTATGATTGGCCTAACTATTTTAGCACTAATATGCTAATTAACTTTTTTAATCTTTTAGACACAGCCATTATTTAACATGTTATAATAAGGTTACGAGTTTTAGTTCTGTTATATTTTATATATACTTGACTCTTTGCCCTTATTTGGTTGGGGGTTAAGGGGTGGAATAACCCCTTAACCCCCATTTTATCCCGAAACATTCTAAAAAATAGATGGGGTTAGTTAACCTCACCTCAAATGGATTATTCTGGCTTAGCTAATTTTATTTAACCCCACCAAATCCCAACCAAATACTATTTTCTATTCATAATAACACACTATCCTTCTTATCCCATTTATTCCAACCAAACATTATTTTTTATTATTATGGACTAACTCCAACCCCAACCAAACACAAAAATCTCTAACCCCACCTTAATGAACTTATATTTATTAAAATAACTAATTTTTCCTTAACCCTAACAGAACGGTAGCTTTGAATCCTGGTGTTGCACCATACTAACTATATATATACCCATATATAGATGAGGTCATCTCCAATGTATGCAATTTTGTACTCATCTCATTACAAGCTTCTTCTCCCTACTCTTTCCATCCCCCACAATGCAGAAAACAAAATCAAATCACACTTGGCCTCCTCCACCGCCCCTCCCCCCCACCATTATGAAAAGACATGCATATAAGCATGCATGATCTGTCACAAACACACATGGTGTTGATCACCTTTAGCCATTCGTGGATACAAAACAAGGCTCCTTTTTGATCTCTGGGCACTTTGCAACAGTGAAATAATCAAAAGAAAACACAAACCAGTACAGCGAATTTATGATCAAAAGGAACCCAAACCAGTACATAGATGTATGCCGTGTCTCCTCTCCACACCGTGGCCTAACTCACATCAATTATTTGCTCCCTTCCTTGCAGGGATTTGCTTCTGCTTAATTTGTTTGTTCTTTTTATATATGCACGCTCATAATAAATTAATGCATAATGTTGGGCCGTTTTTAGCTAAAGTTCTTGTTAAATATAAAAAATATATAAATATCGTTCTCGATCTAACGACTTAAATTTTTAGAGTACAATAGATGTTTTCATATAGTATCAGAGCAGGGGTTCTAAATTTGAGTCGGACCTGACTGCAAACATTATTAATTTTCTCTCATTTAATTCAAGTCCACATTATAAGTCTTACAAAAAAATCTTGAGTCAGGACGTGAGGAATAATGTTAAATATAAAAATATATAAATACCATTCTATAACAAAGCCTTTAGAAAGACAATGATTATTTTTACTGTTCTAATTATAATTTTAAAAACTCGAGCTGTGTCTACTCAGATATCACGGGACGAAAAATGATGGAGATTACGTTAAGGCTACTCATGTTAGTTCACTACTCATGAATTATACTATGGCTACTGCTAGGTTATGTTATAGCCATCCTTAGTTCTCAGTTGCGAGATACACACTATGTGTTACAGCCACTCTTAGTTCTCGCGCGGATGCGAGATATAGACCAGCAGTTATATATATATATGATATGATCGATGTGTTATTTGAAATTTCAGATTATATATCTTTTATGTGTATAAGCTCCTTCTCTCTAGCTTAATGCCATATAGTTTTTATGAATTGGTCGAGCAATTCCCACATCTCCATCGCCATCCTCCTTTCTAAACCATCTTTTGACTCCTTACCCCCTCGATCGCGCCCGTTCGAATTTTGAACCACGTAATTCAAACGGCAGGTCGGCCTCTTGATTTCTGACGCATGCAGGCGCATTTCAAGCGTGATACCGAAATCCACTACTGCCTGCTTTTCGACATCACCACTCGCTGAAATCATTCAGCATTTCATCCTTTGATGTTGCTTTATACTGAAAATTCGACAACAACTTAATTCTTCAGAACATAGGCAGCTCCGAACTATCTACCATTGCCTCCGTTTGGTGGGTGTATGGTTGGAGCGGAATAAGAGAATCTTGGGTTAAAGCGTAACTTGAGCTCTTTGATGATGCAATCCCGCGAATTTAAACACGTGTGGAAGACTTTCTATGTGGGGGTGTAATTTTTTTTTTTTTTTTAGTTCAGTTCGTAACGAGGCCTAGTTGCCTCAGACATTTGCTTAGTTCAATATCCTTATGAATGAAGCGGTAGCATGCTACCTTTTCTCAAAAAAAAAAAAAAAAAAACAAAAAAAAACTTAATTTTTCAGAACATTAACGATTGATAGAATGAAAAAAAGTATTTACTATCAACTTTTTAACCATTATATGTCTAAAATTTAATGGTGATTGGTGGAAGGGCAATAACAGAATAGAAAGGTAAAATATGTTAGGATTTGATTAGATTTGTAGTTGAATTTTAATTGGATAAGAATTAATATTTAAATCTGCTCGAGATAAATTAAGATTTAAATATTAATTAGAGAATAAATCTCATTAGATTAGAATAAATATTTAACTCTATTGGTGATAAATATTTAATAATAAATATTTAATAATAAATATTTAAATTTAATTAAATTTAAATATTTATTGAAGTAAAAATTCTAAATATACTAGAATTGGAATGCATCTTTGAGCATTATATATATAATACATTGGCTTTAATTAATTAAAAAAAGCCAAGCCAAAAGGTGCTGTAGGTGTGTACGGGAGAGAGAGAGAAGAAAGATAGCAAGTTGGATGCACCTTGTGCACGGGTGCGTCCATGCACCTTGTCCACGGGTGTGTCCATGAGTAAGTAGTTTTTTAGATTAATAAAAAAAAAAGAATGAAGGGTATGAGAGATTCAGAAAGAAGGATAGGAAAGATTCAGACAGAGAGCTCGGGTTGTAGCTACTCTGTGAGAAGAGGCTGTGAGAAGAGGAGTCAGGTGTAATCTTCTCTTATTTAATAAAGAGGCTGTGAGAAGAGGAGTTAGGTGTAATCTTCTCTTATTTAATAAATCTTATTTTACCGCATATTTTACGCTTTGGTTTTTTCTCTCTTTTGTGATTGTATCGTTTGTTGAGGAGATAGGTTTATGATAAAAACACGATTTGACGTTTTCGTTGCAGAATTCCAACAATCGATAACGGATCTACAAAAGTCGGTATCGGAGCGGATTGCGGATTCACAAAATTCGATACCGCGGTGAGTACCGGATTCCCAACATTTGGCATCAGAGCCGAAGGTTACCGATCTTTGGGAGAGATCGAAGTCAAAGCACTGGATTTCCGATCGTTGTAGAAGATCGATATCAGAGCACGGTACGTGTTACCGATCTTTTAAAGCGATCGATGTTTAAAGAACGATTTGATCTCGTTTAGGCGCCTTGAACTCGAATGGTTGCGATTTTTCGGTTTTAGGTGGAGCTATGATGGTTCGAAAGAAAGATCGGGTTGTGTCCGAGGCCAGTACCGATTCCCAACAAAAGAGTTGGTAATAAATGCTATTCCAACTTGCTAAATAAAATCAAACTGAGTCAAAAACAAAATGTGCGCATTAGGCTTTAAAGTATTAGATTTAAAAAGGCTCGAACCAACCCAAATGCTTATACATTGTATGTTTAGATCAAATAATATTTATTTGTATTTTATGTGGAATAATATTCTTAATTAGCTACACATTAAATTAATTAGATTCACATGTGTATCATATCCGTTGGGACCCGTTTGAATGCGATCGAGAATATTGTGTTCAGTGTAGCTTTTTTATTTTCCCTATGAGCATAAAATACATTAATAAGGCGTTACATACAAATATATTCAACATCTTTTGTTTTCTTTATGAATGGTTGTTTCATGTAACGTACGTATAATGTGATAGGGAACAAATCATGGCTTAACTCCAATGCTTGCACTACAAAAAATCTTACATTTAAGAATATTTTAAATTATAATTAGCGAAGCTTTAAAGTGTCGGGAAAAATAATCGACGCTTATAAAGCGTCGGATAAAAAGTCGTTAATAAACATATCGGGATAAATATACCGACGTTTTAATATAAGCGTCGAAAAATATATATAAATATTTGATAAAAATATGTTTATTAGCGTGACTTAATCATAATATCGGCAAATTTTAAACATTAAAGACGTTAGAAGAAAGTGTAAATGCAAAACGTATTTTGTTGTAGTGTTGGCAAAGGACTAAAAATGAATATCTTGATTGCAATGGCTTTAAAAAAAAAAAAAAAAATCTTATACTTGGTGCAAGTTATTATTGAATAATCTATTCCGATATTCAAGCACGCTCTTTTAAAAATATTCAAAAGATACCACCGCATGGAAAAAAATATTCCTAAATTTTTAAACCCAATTATTAATAATAGAATGCTAAGCAAAAAGGCCATAACGTTTTCGTTGAGCTCAAACTTATGCGTTGTCTAAAATTAGTTGGATATTACCTGAATTATGTATCATTTTGAATCAACTATCTAAATTTTTAAAATTTTGATTTTACCAACTAATATTTTAATTAATTTGTTTGATTTGAGTTAATCAACAACAGCTTGACTTTAAAATAAAAGTTAATTACTTAATTTAGTAAATTTATAGTTACAAAAATTGTATAAAGTATGCTAATTAAACCCTTAAAAATAAATAATGAATTCAAATATTAAAGTCAAAGTGTCGTTGACCGACACAAATCAAACAAATTTAAGAATTGAATAATAAAATTAAAATTTTGAAATAATAAAACATCAAATTAATTAGAATGATCAAAAGTTATGATAAGTTTAGTACGTTCTTACCTCTACATATTTGATGTGAAACTTTTTAAAGTGTTATGTTTATTTATTTACATTTTTATGTATTTATTTATTTTTTGGATGAGCTTAGCCCAAACATCTTGGCCCTTTTCTAAGATTCTAGGACATGCTATAAACTTCCAATACCAAGTACGCAATAATAGCCACATGAGTAACCTTTTCTTATATAGGGCACTCAATAATGTGTAAACTAGGCCTCTAAATGGAAGAAAATTTATATAGTATAACAGTATATCAAATCATCTATTTGGCTAGCGTTACTATATATACTCTTATAAGTATAGTACTTTCTTTGTACTTATATAAAGTTTAAATAGTTGGATAAAGAGATGTATGGTTAGAGTGACGGTCTTTCTCTTAAAGTTGAGTGGGTGGTTGATTGAATAGTATGATCTAACAGAAGAAAATTATGAAAGGACTATATCTAACAACGGAAAACTTATGAGTATAAATTAAGAGAGCTATACTCATGATAGTACGATAGTCGGACACATCTATTTTCAATAAATTACATCTCGTCATTTAAAAGGAAAAAAATATATTAAAAGTATCTTTCTAGATATTGTGATGAGATAAGTAAATTTTAATAAAATAATATGATTAGTTGAATTTTTTTTTTTTGAGTTAATTTTATACAGATCACTACAAACACAGTAAGTGACAAATATATATATCCTTACAAAGTTTAATTTTTGCATATTGTTTTTTTAAAAGTCCTGGTGTTTTTAAATAGGGTTCCCTGCTATTAGAATTCGTTAGAAAATTTTAATTAATCATAGGTTAAATATTTTACCTTGATTAGTTTTTCTTATATTATATTGGTATAGCTTTTGAAAAAACATATTTGTGATGGTAAAATTAAGAATATAAGCGATTCTCTAATAGTTCTCTAGCTGTAACAAACCAAAAAGATATATATATGAAAATATTAGAACTTTCATAAAAACAATATATTAAAATTAAATTTTATAAAAATATATTTGTTTTTTTTTTTTTGAGAGATAGATAGCACGCTAAAACTTCGTTTATTTTATTAAGAAATAAACTTATTTAGAAATGTGAATCAACTAGAATTGACTGGTCTCGGATCTACCGTAGTCAAATCCTGTTTTTCTTTATAAGAACGGTCGATATATATTTATTATTTACTGTATTTGTAATCACACGTATAAATTTTTATTTTTATTTTTAATTTGTGCCGTGAAATGACACCTACGGGCTTTAATTGTCGCGTCTCGCGTGTGACGCATCAATATCGACCGTGGTCCCTCGGGCACGAATGCCAAACCCTTTATCAGAAAATGACCCTCTTGTAACATTTGAAGTGTACGTACGTCTCGAAAGAATCAACATAAAATTGTGTGGGTGAATTGGGTTTGCCACGTTGGTTACAAGACCCGCTCCGTTTATTTATTTATTTTTTTTTAAAAATAAATTTAAATTTTAAATACGAATCACCTAGAATTTAAACTTGAAATCGAATACTAACTATCGTATACGATAGTGACGATCGATTTTTATTTTTATTTTGGAGGTCCTAACGCTTCATCACCGATGTTAAATTTATTTTCTCTTAATAAGGAAGCAGACAGACTTATTATAATTTTCTCAAAATTTTTTTTTTTTTTTAAAGTATTTTGAGATCAAATTGATTTTTTAAATATTATTTGAATGTCAGAATGAATAATTTAATAATAACTTATTTAATTACAATATTTTTTTGTGTGTGATTAAAAGCTAAGCTACGTTTGATTCGAGATTAAGGAAAAACTAGTTATTAGGGAATAGTGTGAAGTTCGAGGTTAAGGTAGGATTAGAGTATTTTTGTGTTTGGTTGAGGGTTGGAGTTAGTCCAGGATAGTAAAAAATAGTGTTGGTTGGAGTAGGTGTAATAAAAGGATTGTGAGTTATTATAAATAAAAAATAGTGTTTGGTTGGAGTTTGGTGGGGTTAGATAAATCGATTGTCTCTGATTTATTTTTAGGCATCGATTGTCTCTTAAGATTCTTTTTTTTTTTAAAGTGTTTCTGGACCCTTTCTAATCTTTAGGAATAAGATTAGATTAAATTGGAGTGAAATCCAATATATCCAGTCCATCGCAGAATTAAGTATCGATATTCAACTTACAGTCTTTGATGCGACAATACCGATACTCAAAACGAGTACTAGTACTCAGTATAAAAATAATTTTTTATGTTTCGGATTTTAAGGAACCCGTTAGGTACGTTTTAGTATCAGTAGTCAAACCTCAAATTTCAGTTACCCAACACTCATAAATCTCAAATCTTTAATTTTTTTACCATGATATCGGCTTGGAATAATATAACTTCACATGATCCAACATAAAAAAAAAAATCATAAGAGACCACCCTATCTGAGACCAAACACATCTTTTTAATGGTATTAATTACTATTGAAAAGATTAGTTTACAGCCACTTGGCAAACCTAGTCCAACCAAGAATATCCTTGAGATATTGGGGGAGTGAATTTTGTTGTCTTTTGGTCCTTCACATTTCTCAAGGAGTGGCATCTCTTACACAGTAATTACACAGTAACTAAGCAGTTTTCTATATATATGTATATATATATACATAGATATATGGCTCCATCCCCTCACATGCAGAGGATAAGAGAGAGAGAGAGAGAGAGAGAGAGAGGGCTACATTGGTCCATAACTCACTGTGCATCTCTCTATCTCTCTCTCATTGGTGAGTTTTTTTGACACTTGTGTGAGTCCTTAGCAATGGCTGAGGATGCAGGAACAGAGAAGAAGAGTAAGCAGGGTGGTTTCAAGACCATGCCATTCATACTAGGTGAACTATGACCACCTTTTTTTTTTTTTTTTTTTTGGATCATTTCAACATTAGTTTTGCTTATTACTTCCCCACTTTTTTTTTTTTCTTTTTTTCCCTTTCAAATCTTGCTAGTTACATAATTGGCACATATAATAAAACTGGACATGACATAGTTCAATTAGTTCAACATTGATAGTAGATCACAATTATCCAATCTGCGTTTTTGTCATTAATTTTAACATTAATTTGTTTTTCTTTGTTGGACTTTAACATAGATCTGTTGCTGGAGTTTAACTTAACAAAATTTGAGATGAAAGGGCGAAATATACTAAGTTCAATTCCTGATTAAGTTGCGAAACCCTCGAGGACAATTTCATCAACATATGATGTTTACTGATCTCCCAATTGTGATTAGATCTGCGCCGAACAATTCAAAAAATCTTACAAATTGAACTGAATAATTTGTTTTTGTTTTTTATCTTTTTTTTTTTTTTTTCCCTCCTCCAAATTGATCAAATCCATCGACAACACAAAATACTTAAATGCTTGTTTAAGATCCAACGATAATTGCAAAATATTTTAAAGAAAATCAACTAAATATTCCTAAAATGGGGTTCTAGCATATTTTCCAAATTACCCTGTTCTGGTTACTAAATAGAGTGGAAAAAACAATGTTTTTTTTTTTTTTTGTTTTTTTCCTCACAATAGATAAATGAATAACTTTTGGTGAATATTTGAATCCACCATCAAATTTTAATTTATTTTGATTATAACGCTAAACTTTAATTTAATTTTTTTTAATCTGTCTCTTTATTAAACTCTCCATATATATTTAGAAAAATTTCAAAAACCTTCTATCTGGTTTCACACTTTTTTATTTTAGTATTTTATTGTTTAAAGTGTATCAAGTTAGAACCTATAGTTTCGCACTTTCTCACTTTAGTACCCTGTAGTTTAAAATATATCAAATTAGTACTTTGTGATTTTATTTTTGTATCAATTTAGTACCTTGTAGTTTTATTTTTCTCTTAATAAAATATTAAACCACAGAGTACTAAAGTGAGAAAGTGCAAAACCACATAGTATACTAACTTGATACACTTTAAACCATAGAGTACTAAAATAAGAAAGAGTGAAACCACGAACTTACAATGATTAACAATTGAATAATAAAAGTTTCGATATAAAGAAGTGGTCGTATCATCCAACTGAGTCATTATCAATTCATTTTCATCATTCTATAGTGTGATCTGATTAGATCTCACATTAAAAATTTAAAATTTAAAATTACTGTTATCTTTCTTTATAGTTGTAGTTTGCATCTTGGGCCTATTAAAGTGTATTGAGTCCGAATAACAAAAAAAAAGTGTTGAATATAAAAAATTTAAAATATAGTTGTCTGGTAATGATTTAGCTTTTTGGGTTTTATTTTATAACTAGTGTAATAATCCGTGCGTTACGATGAATAAATACGGTTAAGGTAAAATTTTATAAAAAATAAAATATAAGTTTAGTATAAAAAACAATAAATATAGTCTACATTATAGACAAACAATTTAAAAATATATATAATGAAAAAAATTTAATTGTTTCAAGAAAACTATTTAATCTTGTTTAAAAGAAGTAAATTTTTTTTAAAAAAAGCGGGCCACTTCGTTATTTTCTTGTAAAATTAAAAAATATCATGGAGCAAAATTACGAATCAATTAGAATTCGAACTTAAAATTTTAAATATTAATTATTAAATTTTTTTTGCGACTTGCGTTGGAGAGATGTATGGTCAGTTAATTCTGGTTAATTTGGTGCAGCGAACGAAGTGTGTGATCGGTTTGCGACGACGGGGTTCAACGCGAACATGATAACGTACTTGACCGAGCAGCTGCACCTGCCGCTGGTGGAGGCGTCGAACGCGCTGACCAACTTGGGCGGCACGGCCAGCCTGACGCCGATCTTGGGGGCGCTGATCGCCGACTCCTTCGCGGGCCGATTCTGGACCATCACCGTCGGCTCCCTCGTCTACCAGCTCGGCATGCTCAGCCTCACCGTCTCCGCCGTCGTCCCCGCCCTCCGCCCCAGCTCCCCCTCCGCCCCTCCCTCCCCTTCCACCTCCTCCTCCTCTACGCCTCCCTCCTCTTCACCGCCGTCGGCTCCGGCGGCATCCGCCCCTGCGTCGTCGCTTTCGGCGCCGATCAGTTCGACCTCCATCCAAAACCTCCCTCCACAAATCATGACCACACCAAATCTCCAACGCCGTGAGTAGATTTTCATTTTCATATATATATATATAAAGTCCATTTGGTATCTTTATTAATAAGCGCGGCGAACTTAGTCTTTAGTAAATTTTCTTGGATTAACCCTTTGATTAATTTTATCCGTTAGATTATCTTATTCAACCAACCAACTCAACAGGAGCGCATCATCACCTGCGTCTTTTAATCAGGGTAGAAAACTTTACAAATCGTTGATCTTATTAATAATATTAAAATTATAGTTCTATATATATATATATATATTGCATGATGTTAATTGAGAATTTAAGTGCACTTACGTTTACTGAGGAGTCAGTCGAGTTAGAAAGTTATGGATACAATACTGCACAATAAGTGCCGGTCATAAAAAATACATATTTACATACCATAGTGTTGATATTTTGTTCGTAGAATATGATACGTATACGATCTGTCGATGTGCATTTAAATTCTTATATTTAATATAACAATCGCAACTAACAAATGAAAAAAAAAAAAAAAAAAAAAAACTCTATCTTGCTAGGAGGACTGGATGGAACTTCTTCAATCTGTACTTCTTCTGGATGGGGGCGGCGGTGCTGCTGGCGCTGACGGTGGTGGTGTACGTGCAGGAGAACGTCGGGTGGGGGTGGGGGTTCGGGATCCCGACCATCGCCATGTTCGTCTCCGTCGTAGCCTTCGTGGTCGGCTACCCGCTGTACGTCAAGATGAAGCCCGGCGGCAGCCCGCTGGTCCGGGTGGCGCAGGTTGCTGCTGCCGCCTTCAGGAAGAGGAATGTTCTTCTGCCGGACGATCCCAGTCTGCTCTACGAGGATAAGGAGCTCGACGCCGACATCTCCACCACCGGAAGGCTTCTCCACACAAACCAATTCACGTAATTAATTACTATTTTTCTCGCAGTTATTTAGTTATAAATTTAGTGCTAAATTTTGGTCCGAGTTTCAATTTCCTCTCTTTAATATTTTCAGTTCAGTTTACTATCATTCTCCTAGAAGTATATAAATATAATTTTCAGAAAGAAATGTCTAATTAGTAATAATAAAGAGGGATTTAATACTTTTATTAGAGAGCAAAACAAACATCAACTGATGCTTTGGTATTTGAATTTGGATCGAAACTAATTCGCTAACCAAATTTGTCGCTGACACTTGTTACTGCTGAAAATAATTGCTGTTAGTTCTGTGCCCCAAATTGCACATTTTGGTCAGGGGATTTACATTTTGTTTAATTTGTAAAATTTAATTTCTTACAATTGAGTTGCTCAAATTAAACTTAGAAACACAGTGACTTTCGTCTTTGTTAAGTTATTTTAAATCTTGCGTCTTACGAATCGATAATTGGCTCTATCAGACCGATTTAAAATATTTGAAGTAATTAGAAAATAAATTTCATAATTTTTTAATATCATTTACCTATCGATTGTAGGAGCCCAAAATCAATAATTTTATAAGTTGTAGTGTACTGTTTGTAAATTTAATGATATAGAAATATCTAAATCATATATATAAATTTTTTTATATTATATATAATAAGATTAATATATATATATATATATATATATATATATTTTTTAATTTTAGTGTTATATAATCATTTTTAATTAAAAATTTATTTTTAATTTTTAACTATATATTTTGATCACTAAATAATAATATAAAAAAACACGAAATTTATTCTTTAAAATATTTTTAATATGCTAGACTAAGTTTAACAAAATTGATTGTCCATTCGGAAGTCTGAACATCAAAAACAGCTTAATATTACGAAAACTCCCGTGTTTCTAAAAATACACAAACAGATCTACATATATTTCATCAAACAGGTGCAAATTGAAGTTCTCCTTCTGCTTGCAAATATGGTTGCAGGTTCCTTGACCGCGGCGATTGTGGAGAACGGCGACATGCTTGACGGGCGGCCACAGCTGTGGCGGGTGTCGACGGTCCACCGCGTCGAGGAGCTGAAATCGATCATCCGAATGCTCCCGATCTGGTCCGTCGGCATCCTCCTCATCACCTGCGCCTCACACAACTACACCTTCACCATCCAGCAGGCGCGCACCATGGACCGCCACCTCTCCCCGCACTTCCAGATCCCTCCGGCCACCCTCTCCATCTTCTCCGTCCTCATGATGCTCCTCTCCCTCTGCTTCTACGACCGAGTCTTCGTCCCCGTCGCCCGCCGCTTCACCCGCCATCCCTCTGGTACCCTAAAATTGTCGGATCGTTGACGCTAATCATTAATCCTAAAAGTTCGAGATGTTAGAAAATACGCAACCAATTCACTTAAAGCGTACAAATACAGCGCCCACGAGTCTCGATTGTGATTCGGCCCAACCAGCCTCACGCTATTTCGAATATGACTTGACTCACTGAGCCTCACCCCATTTCAAACATGATTTGATCCACACATGTTCTTCCGTCATGGGGCAGGATGATGATCTATTTAAACCAATAAAAATAATCATTAATTTCTCTAAAAACTTAATCTGCTTAAACGTAACCTAAATGGAATATAATTGAATTAAACTAAGATTCCAGTAGATTTGAACTAGAAAATTTTTCGTTTTGATATCATATTACACGAAACATTAATAATTGTACTTAAAAGATTTAAGTCAGTGGAGAACGGTGTTTTACTATTTTATTATATCAAACAGGTATCAACTACCTGCAGCGCATGGGTATCGGCCTCAGCATCGCGCTCTTCGCGAACGTTGCGGCAGCGCTCGTCGAGACCAAGAGGAAAGCCGTGGCCGCCGACCACGGGCTCCTCGACAGCCCGCACGCCATCGTCCCGATCAGCGTCTTCTACCTGGTGCCGCAGTACGCGATCCACGGGATCGCGGACGCGTTCACGTCGGTCGGCCACATGGAGTTCCTCTACGACCAGGCGCCGGAGAGCATGCGGAGCACCGCGGCGGCGCTCTTCTGGTTGGCGATATCGGCGGGGAACTATTTGGGTACGTTGTTGGTGACCCTTGTGCATGAGTACACGAAGAAGAGTGGGGATTGGCTACAAGATAACATCAACAGGGGTAAATTGGACTACTACTATTGGCTTGTAACTGGGTTGCAGGTGCTCAATCTCCTGTTCTATGTTGTGTGCGCGACGCATTACACTTTTAAACCGTTGGAGGTGGTGGTGAGTGAGGAGGAGAAAGGTGGAGGGGAAGATGCAAAAGAGCTGCAGCTCCTCCCCTCTACAAAAAATGAAGGGAACATGGTATAAACTAATTAATGTAGATGTGTATTACTTATATGATCTACTAATGAAGCTCAAGTTTAGTGTTTGTTTAGTGTTGTGATGAGCTTGTGATCTTAGTTTTGCGAGTAATCATCATCAGTAGACGGAGAGGAGAGCATGTGATCAAGAAGAGTTGATGCTGTATATATTGCCAGAAAAATGAGAGAAATTAAATAAAGAATTAGATAATTTATAAATTTTTTTTTTTTTTTGACGTTTTTAAAAGACTTAAAACCTGTACTATCTTTGCTTTGCTTTTGTTACATCTGCCAAGAATAGTGAGGGATTAGGAGCAGAAGTAGAGTCAGTTAATAACATAACAGGGTCAATAAAATGCTGAAGTGAGGACTTATATAGCTTTCAATGTTGAGATCTCGGGCTTGGAGGCGCAGCGGGAGCAGAAGACCTTCGGTGAGAGCAGAGATCATGCATGGTGAGCGAGTAGAAGAGAGCCCAGTATACTTGATTGCCATCAAGTTGAGAGCCCACCTACTTCGGAATCACATCAGGCCTTAGGACTAGATATTTTATTTGAATGTAGATGAATGAAAGGCAGATTGTAACCCTAAGAACAGTATGAGAAATTTATGATAATTCTTTGCATCTCGTCTCTCCGTCTACTTCTCTCCCCTTAGTCTCATATCTTCTTATCTTTCCCTCGTCTAACTCCTTCTCTATCTCTCTCGCTCCTTTTCTTTTCTATTCTCTCTTCTCTGTTACATTGCTTAATTTCAGTTGTCATATCCATGTTACCTTCCTGAGCATACGGTGAGCGGTCAACAGTTGGACCCATCATCCCCAACGCCATCATCGTCTCAGCGAGATCTCATCGTTGACGGGTTGCGTTGAGTCAGGTACGTAATAATTGGTATCAGAGCGGTCCGATCCCAGGGCAATACAAGGTGTAAACGCACGTTAACTCCAACCTTTGGTTGTCGACTTAAACCGCGGATAAAATTCCTGCGCTGCTAGATCTAATCCCACATCGGATTTGGACAAAAGGAATCACCATAGGATTACCCTGGTCATCGAATCCTAGATCAGAGGACACCCCCACAATCCTCAAATCCATTAGATCCTTCTTGGCGCAACATGCCGCCTATAGGATCTACTCTCAGATAATCTTCACAGAGCTTTCATATGTTGTTCCTATAAAAATCCTGATATTTTTGAATATGTTTTTCTGGTTTATTACCGTTAGAGAACCGTTACAGAATTGTTTATATTTTCAATTTTATCATTACAAATATATTCTTTCAAAAGCTATAATAGTATAATATAAAATGGTAAGAATGTCAAAAATTAATCAGAATTAAGTATTTAATCTATGGTTAACTAAATTTTTCTAACGGATTCTAACAGTAAGGACATATTTGAAAACATCAAGACTTTTTCATGAACGACATATAAAAGTTGCACTTTTTAGGGTTATATTTGTCATTTACTATATTTGCAAGAATCTGTATAAAATTAACCATATTAAATAATAAGTACTAATTACAAAGACCTGGGATCAAAAAAATAATTACAGAACAGAATTGAAGCGGTTGGAAGAATAATGTTGAATCTCTTTCAAATGTTCTGCAATAAATAATGCTCAAAATCTGAAGGGTGAATTTCCACATTGCATCAACAAAGAAAAGGGGAGCCACTTTTCCTTTGTCCAGTATCTGAATCATGCCTTATATATCATGATGCTTTTATTCAATCCAACTCAATCAAGACAATAATACGAAAGATTATAAACGGAAGGCGAACAAAATTTTGGAGAACAATTTTTATTGTTCCCGAGAACAGAAAATATTTCGGTACAAGATAGAACAATTGTAAATTTGTGTTTGGATGCATTCGAGAATATTCGAGAGGATATCTTTAATAGCGTTTGGATAAAAAGTCTAGAACAACGTTTAAATATATTTTTAAAAATAAAATAATTAATTTCTATTAGTATATTTTATATAAAATTATTTTATATAGTAATTTATAATATAATATAATATTTTATGTAACAATCTAATTTAAAATAGTATATTTTGTTTTATTATATATAATATTTTATTTTATATAATTATTCATAATATATTAATGAATAAAGTATAATACTAACAATATCCTTATAATTTTAATTAATAATTAGTATAAATTTCAATACAAATTAAAAAAAATAAATATAATATATAAAAAACTGATTTTATGTATATAATACTTAATATAAAATAAAATAATTAAATATTAATATATAAATGATAAAATTTAATAAAATAAATTATATATCAAATTTAATTAATTTATATTATATAATAAAATTTAAGTATAAATATATTATTATAAAAATAATATTTATTTATTAAATTTGAGCATTTATTTAATTTATTTGAAATTAATTAAAATAAAGTATAAAAAATTAAAATGGCAAAAGAAAAAAAAACCAAATCCCTTGTTCCTCCTTGTTCTTCCTAAAAGGGGAACAACTTTACCGGATGTTTCCGGAACACCCCGTTAAGCCGGAAACAACCTGGTTGTTTAAAAGTTTAAAACAACAAAAATAGTTTTTAGTGGCGACTTTTAGTGGCGACAAGTATTGTCGCCACCAATGTATTTAAAGAGGAATATTCTGTCTTGTTCTGGAATATCCTTCTATCCAAACGCAGCAATCAAGAATAGCTACCCCAAATTAAACAATCAATCAACTTCAGATAACAATGGAGCATCAAATCTAGTCAGAGCTTTTAAAAAAGTATTGATATAAAACTGTTCGACAATGTACTACCTAGTTATATTAAATTGTTCCTAATCTTTCGTGACGTTTTAAAGTAATCATGAGCACTAAAATAGTCAAATAGTCGGTTTCATATCATATGGTAAAAGAAACAAACACACACACACACATTCAAAGAAAAGCAAAGTTTTTTATATATATATATTATTCTTTAATTTGGAAAAGCAAGGACATCTTTTTTATGCTTTTTTAGCAGTATTGGTTGTTACTATCTAAATGGAGACAAAGATGCCAAATCAATGCATGGAAATCACCATCCTTTGAAGGTTGCCTAAAAGTTGAAATTAAATAAAACTAAGCCCTAATTAGCCTCCGAATAGTAAGAAAAGTTCAAATTAGTCATATAAGTGATTCCTTGCAAAATTACATATTTAGCGAGGTCTAATCAGTACAGATTACATTAGGAAGCCAACCACCAGGTAATATTGAGACCGAATAATTATTCATTTATTGAGAGGGCAAACAAATAGTTCACAAGTGGGGAAGGTGTGGACAAAAATGGAACGCTATTCTCTATGGCTTCGACCCTATATATATCTCAGGAATCTGATAAAGCTACCATTTGGTTCGGGGTTAAGAAAAAACTAGTTATTCCAGAAATAGGGTTAAGTTTAGGGTTAAGGTGGGGTTAGAGTATTTTATATGTTTGGTTGAGAATTGAAGTTAGCTGAGGATTAAGAAAAATAATGTTTGGTTGGAGTAGGTGGAATAAGAAGGATAGTGGATAAAATAATATTTTATTTGGTTCGAGTAGTGGGGTGGGATGGGGTTAGCTAATCTCGCCCCCCCCAAAAAAAAATTCAAAACATTAATGTGAGGGTATTTTCGTCATTTTATTTTTTTACCAACTACTATCCTTTTTATCCCATCTACTCCGACCAAACACTATTTTTCACTATCCTTATAACATATCGAAACCCCGGTAGAAATTATCGAACTTTAGTCAAATTGACTGAAGTGTGCGAAAGAAAAGATTGAACGAGTTCCAAATGGCTTTCCAACTGTGTTGGAAGGATTAAAAGTAAGTTTAAAAGAGTTAGAATGGTTTTGGCATCGAGCGGCGCGAAGTAAAGTTGAAACGAAGCCAAAAACAGCCTCTGGAGCAAAGTGTACCGATACAACATTGGTGGTTGTACACCGGTACAGCAAGCGGGCCGAGGGTCGACTGTGAGAGGTTGAAAGTGTACCGGTACAAATGTTGTGAAACCGAGGGAAATGCTCTTGGGTTTGCCTCTGCGCCAAAGTGTATCGGTACATTTCGGCTCTGTCAACAGGGAGTGAACTGCTTCGGGCTGAAATGTTGGAGGACCTAGTTGTTATTGTAGCAACATGTAATATACCATTACCTTCCTCTCTTCACAGCAAATACACCCAAACATTTTTCCTCTCTCATTTCTCCCTTTCTCTCTCTAGAAGCTCTCTCCAAAGGCAAGAGAGGAGCTCAAGGATTGGATTTTGGTGGAGTTTTGGAGGATTTGAAAGTGAAGAAGCTCTCCAACAAGGTGTAGCTTCGAGTGTTCTTGGACCAAGGTGAGTTTTGGAGTAAAATTGAGTCTAGGGTTTGAATTTACATCTTAGATCCTTTGGTTTTGGTCTTTTTACCATGATAGAAACCATCTAGAAGCTATGAACACCATGAAATCCATGGTTTCTCATGAGCTCACATGGTGAAAAGCTAGGGTTAGCTTTTGATGCCCTAGGAATGGGTAGGATGACTTAGAAATGGTATTAGAAAACTTCTTAGAGGATTCTAAGCTAGTTTTGCTTAGCTCTAAGATCAATCCGAGCAATAATCTACAAATGACGTTGTTAGGGTTTGAAAATTGGGGCTTTTGCCCGAGGTTGTTTACGAGGTAAATTGATCTCTTAAAAACCTAATTGGGAGTATTCCCGATGCGTGGGACAACTCCGTTTGTCGAAACAAAAATGTCTAAATAGAGTTACTTAATAAAATAGCCCGATTTAGGCTCTGTTTAGAGTGCATGTTGCGAGATAGGTGTCGGATAGTCACGAGAATCGAACCGTAACTCCTCTACAATATTTCGAGGTGGGGGATACACACCGGAATCATTGGATTTCCCTTTATGTCTATTTCACTTTTGTTGAGTATACTATATATAGAATATTCATGCATACTAGGGTGGTACACATGTGAACAATGGTTGATCCTTATTTATATGCTTCTAATGTGTTAAACATAGAGGGTGTTTGGCCAAGCTTTTTAAAAGTGATTCTGAGCCCAAAAGTGATTTTGGGCTCAGTATAGCGTTTGGCAATGGAAATTTTAAAATATGATTCTGCTTCTGAGAATCAGAAAACTGATTTTGCAACCTTTAAAAGCAGAAGCAGAAAAAAGCTGCTTCTCAAAACTGATTCCCGCAAAAGCAGTTTTCTCACTTAAAACTTTTTATGAAAATGCCGAAACTACCCCTAAACAAACAAAATAAATCTACTCTAACCTTTTATCATTTAATATACTTTCAACTACCATCTTCTTTCTCTCTCTCGCTCTCTCTCCCCCCCCATTTACCACAACCAACCTTTTCTCTCCAACATTAAAAAAAAAATTCACTTTCCTATCCTCTCCTCCATCTCTCTCTTTTCTTCCTCTCCGGCGCCACCTCTCTCCGGCGATTTTCTCTCCGGCGAACCTCCTCTCCGGCGAACCTTCAAAGAAGGTACTCTCTTATCTCTTTTTTTTTTTTTTCACAGCTTTCGCTCTCCCCCTGTCTCTCTTTGTCGGATCAGGGGTAGGATCCTGGGTTGTTGCCGGCGTGGCATGCATTCAGCCGCGCCGGGGCCGGATCCGGCCGCGCCGAGGCCGGATCTGGCAAAGACAGAGGGAGGAAATTTGCTCAATTCTCAAATTTAGGTCCTACATGTTTTGCTCAATTCTTATATTTGCTTAGTTTTTAGAATGGTTCTTTTATCATTGTTGTTTTAGGGATAGGCATGTGAATTCTACAAGTTAAGCCTTCTTTGGTATCATTATAGATTTTTTTGCTTTTATAAAAGAAATTAAAACCTGTGATTATTTTACTTTTGAATCCTATTCCAATTTTATATAGAGTGTTGTTTCTAAATATCTTTGGCGTATACTTATATACTTGGCACGATCTGATAGGATTTGGGTCAATACATAATTAGCTGCATGATCAAAGGAGAGAAAACTGCATTATATCCCTGAACTCGAACGAAAAGGTGCAAGATCTACAAACAGAAGTCACTAAGTTTTCAGCTTAGTGGACATTTTTACAGGTATGTACTTTTATATTGTAGCTTCCTTTGTTCTTACAGTTTACAAATTTACTATATCTATATGAACACTTTTTCCTTGCGTCAATATCTTGGTCGTTGACATATTGACATGTTCTGTGCTGATTTGTTGCCATAGTTGGTTGTCAATTCTCCTCCTTTTATATTCCTGTTGATACAAAGTTCACCTCTACTTGAAATCTGCTGCAGCAATTGTAGCATTTACTTTGTTTGTTCATGAGGCTAAAATTATTTAGATTGAACTACGTGCAACCTCTTAGGTGTGAAAATCTTCGAACAGAGTAAATGGTGAGTTGGTTGTTGAAATGATGGTTGAAAGTAGTGTAATATAGCATAATGGTGATATCTGCATATATATCTACAATGGATGCTTGGTGACCTGTGATGCACTAAATCGACATTATGAGATTTATTCTTTATGGTGTACAACAAGTTTGCTATCTAAATTTTTTTTAAAAAAAAAACTGAAGGAGCTTAATAGTAGTGCAATTAATGGAACATGATATTTGTGGTCTGTTGTAGCCCAACTGGTTGATTAATCACTTCAAGTGGCTTATTAATCACTTCAACTTAGCATGTGTGTTTGATTGTTTGATTAGTTTGTAGTGTGTAATATTTTAAAATTTTAGTTAATTTGTAGTATTGTGTTGTTTGTATGCGATATTTTGATTATTTGTTTAGCATTTGTGTTGCTTGTATTTCTTAATACATAATTTTTTTACTAGTTTAAAGATGAATCAATCACAAGGAGAACCATCTACCCAGAAAGAAAGAAAAATTAAAGCTACGTGGGATGCATTATTGCTCAAAATTTTTTGCGAAATATGTGTTGAAGAGGTCAATGCCGGGAACCGACCTAATACTCATTTTAATATAATTGGATGGCAAAATGTGGTTAATAAGTTTAGAGAGAAAACGAATAGAGCGTACGACAAAATACAATTGAAAAATAAATAGGATTCTCTTAGAAGGGATTGGGTTTTATGGATGCAATTAGTCGGCAAAGGGACAGTATTAGGATGGAATCATGCAAGGGATACCATTGATGCTAGCCTTGAATGGTGGGAGGAGAAATTAAAGGTCAGCATACAATTTAATTTTTTATTTATTCATACTGTAAGTTTTTTTACAATATAATGTAACCATATGATATATAAATATAGGTACTACCTGAAGTTGCGAAATTTCGCGACACGGGGTTGGAGAATGTTGCACTACTACAAGTTATGTTTTCGAAAACCGTCGCTTTAGGTGACACGGCATGGACACCGGCTTTAGGGACAATGCCTCTTGATCCATATCGTTCACATGATTTAGAGGAAGGTAGTGGAGATTCGGATGAAGATGTTAATGTGGTAGGCATAAATCTTGAATCCGGTGATTTTGAGGTTACTCCTTTAAGTGATAAAGGAAAGAAAAGAGCACGAGATAGTCAAGAAAAAAAGAATGCAAGAAAGATAAAATTGGGACCGCTGCTTATATGCAACAATAATTATCACATATATGCGATGCAGTTGAAAGCTTTAATTCTCAAAGTAGCCGTTCAGTTACATCTGGGAGCTCAAGTTATAGTTTTAAAGATTGTATGGATTTGCTGATGAGGATGAGTGAAATTACATGAATGAGTGCGCTTTATATGTTTGTCATTCGCTTATTTAAAAAATTAATTAATCGAGAGGTATTCATAGACTTGAAGGAATCGGAAGTGCGACTCGCGTGGCTAAAGGATGAATTTGAGAAAAATAATACAACCAAAAAGTCGGCAACTTAGGATATTTTCTATTAGTATTATGTTGCTGTACTAGTAATACTGATTTAACTTTATATGTGTGTTGTTGTGTGTTTGTTGTGCTCTAATGCTATGTTGTCTTTATTGGTACTTTTATATTATGTTGTTATATAATGCTATGTTGCTTTAAGTATTATGTTTCTTAAGGATGAATGTACTACTAACATTCTGTGTGTTGTTGTATGTTTATTGTGCTCTAATGTATAAGTAATCTTATATACTATGGTGTCCTTGTTACTACTTTTATGTTCTGTTATTATATAATGATGTGTTGCTTTATTATTATGTTCTTTGTTAATAATAGTTGGTCATTTATTATTATGCTATTTTTATGTAGGGATGAGTTCGAATACAAGTGATTGTAATACTATAGAAGATGAAAGTGACTCCGAAGATGAACGTGATTGCGAAGTGCACAAAACAAGAAAATTTTATTTTGCCGCCGCTGTCGGAGTAGCAATATGTGCTAATTATTATGTCAAGCATCTTATGAAACAAAATCCTAGAACTTCAAAACTTTCAGGATGGCAATGGGTTCAAGAAACCTTACGAACCCTAAGGGAGAGTTATAGAATGCTTCGAATGGAACCTGAAGTGTTTAAAAGATTAGCTTCATTACTCACTAACAATTATGGCTTACAATCAACCCGAGCCATGCATAAAGAGGAGGCCCTTGGGTTATTTCTTTTGGTTTGTGGGCACAATGAAACAAATCGTCATATTCAAAACTATTTCAAGCACTCGGGTGAAACAATTAGTAGAAAATTTAATGAAGTTCTTGATAGTTTACTTCGATTTTCTGTTGACATAATTAAACCGTCGGATCCTTCATTTGCTACAATCCCTCATCAAATTCACAATAATGTTAGATTCTGGCCTCATTTTGAAGGTGCTATTGGTGCAATTGATGGAACACTTATTCGTGTTGTTATACCTAAAGAAGATCAAATTTCATATATTGGTAGAAAGCCTTACCCAATGCAAAATGTATGCAAAATGTAATGGCTGTTTGTGATTTCAATATGGTATTCACATTTGTTGTTGCCGGTTGGCCGGGAGCCACGCATGATGCACGCATTTTCACTAGGGCTTTGAATGACTATGGTCATATATTTCCACATCCTCCTGAAGGTTAGTTTAGTTTTATTTTTTTTTTAAGTTATATCTATATTTTTATATTAATTATCTAATAATTTTAATTATTTTTTGTTCATATGTAGGTAAGTACTATCTTGTAGATACGGGGTACCCCAATATAAAAGGATATCTAGGAACTTACACTGTTGGAAATATAAGATATCATATTCCTGAATTTAGACAGGGGTCTCAACCACGAGGTTATAAAGAAGTGTTTAATCATATATATATTCATCCTTAAGGAATGTTATTAAACGATCATTTGGTGTACTTAAAGCACGGTGGCGTATAGTACAAATGATGCAATGCTATTCAGTGCCAACTCAATCAAAAATATTGTCTGCAACAATGGAACTTCACAACTTTATTAGAATAAGTTTGACGCAAGATGAAGAGTTCAACAAATGTGATCAAAACATGAATTATATGCCCAACATCGAAGAAGATGAAAGCAGTACAAGTAGTTCGACATAGAATTTTAGTGGAGTAACAGATGATTACATCATGATCCAAACTCGCGATCGTATTGCTGCATCATTGATGAGCACATTTAGATAAATTGTTATCCAAATGAATATTTATCATTATACAATTTTGTTATATTTAAATAGTTATTGATAACTTGAAATATTGGCATTAATATTAATTAGTTTTTAAAATGACTATTGTGAAACAGCATTACAAAATCACTTCAGTAAAAAAATTTGCCAAACAGCTTTCTAAAATCACTTCAGCAAAATCACTTTTATATCAGACTCACCAAACGCTCTACAGCTTTTAACAGAAATCACGTTTTCAAACCAGAATCACTTTTTCAGAAGCTAGACCAAACAGGTTCATAGATAATGAAAGAACCTTCGTGGACATGTATAACAGAACCTTAGAATTATATGAATGTGGGACTTAGACCTTGACAATAGTAAACAAAGGTAACATTGACATTAGGGCGCGTTTGGTTCGAGTTATGTAAAATTACAGAATATCTCGACATATCCAGGTATCTTGGATTTTGACGTGAGATTACTACTAATGCTACATTAGCGCGTTTGGTTTAATGCAGTAATGTAATACTAGATTGCAGTGTTTATAACATTATTATGTTTGGTTCAGTTTATAAAAGTTAGTAATCCTCGTAAAAAAGTGTTGTTTTCCAAAATTGTCCTTGTTGTAGTCATTTAAATATTATTTAACGAAGTTTTCTTGAACACTCCTTAAATCGACGAAAAAAGAAAAAAAAAATAACTCCAAATCAGATCTAACTTTAGTTTGAAAATAATGTGTTGGTAGTGAGAGAGAAAAAGTGATTAACTATGTATGCGAAAATGGTGAATAGAGGGAAGGAGATCGCGATGATTATCTGGAAGGACGATGCAATAGAAGATGATATGTTCGTGCGAGAGAGAAAGAGATAGAAAGAGAAAGAGGCGTGCAAGAGAGAGACCGAGAGAAAGAGGCGTGCGGGAGAGAAGGGAGAAGGAGAGAGAGAGAGATATGAAATTAATACTGTTAATCGGGTTTCGGGTTGTTGAAGGGTAAAATTATCATTTTACATAATAAGTAGTATTACCGGATTTAAGTAATACAAGATACACGACCCCCCTCCCGTTAATATTTTCGGTGTAATCCTGTTCGATTTGTAATGCTACATTAACGAGTAGATTACATAGTGGATGAACCAAACACGATAATCCTGGCAGGATTGGCTGTAATCCTGCCAGGATAACTCGAACCAAACACGCCCTTAGAAATATAATTGGCCTTGAGAAAAGAATGGTTAAACATAGTTTAAACCTAAAAAGTGACATGGACCAATAGGTAGAAACCTATTATGACAATGACATTATGGCTAGTGGTTATGATTTTTCAAGTTGGGAATCAGATCGATAATCACATCTGGTTTGGCTTGTGGGAGGTAGCTACTTCCTAAGCCGTGTACTCCGGAGTGTAGACACCACAAGGATATTACCCCGTCGATGAACCCTTGGGTGTTTGTGCCTAGAGCCTCCTCCGGTAGATGGGTTATGAGTCGTGAGTTATTGGGGTTAACATAGTTAACCGGTAAGATTGGGTAAAGAACCAAACTAAAGTAAAGTAAAGAGCATGCATGCATATCAAATATTACTTTGATTATATATCTACTGACATCTTCCTTACAGGCATAGTATTAGCATTTTATTTGGCTACCTTTTTTCTTCTTTGAAATACTTATGCCTGAATAGACCTAGTGGGTAAGTTGGCGGGGTCGGTTGCCGAGCCTATTGGGAATTTCGTTATAGTTCTCACACCACTAACCCTATAGGTCCGAGCGCAAGCGGGGCGGCAGAGGACCGAGACAAGGGTTTAGCTCCATAACTAGTGGCCAACGGAATATTACTTTTAGTCATTCCTATTTGTACATATATCAACTTTATTTTTATTGATATATAAATATTAAGTTGAAATCATATTATGTATTTTTGATGGAATGGTTAAATGTAAAAAGAATATGATGATTAAAAGAAAAGAAATTTAATAGTTTTAATTTACTTGTATTTGGTTAAAATGTAATCAAATATCATGTATAGTTATATGTTATAGTTAGAGCTTTTGCTTCCGTTGTTACTTACCCTCGCCCAAGCCTTATATAATTGCAAATCTCTTTAATTGTTTGCTTAATTATACTTGTTGCTAGAGCCTTGGGCGGACAGGAAGGTCAAATTCCGTTCTGTCATTGACGTGGCCCGAACCCGACCAAAGAGGCAGATAGCGGGGCGTGACAATCCTGGACTAACTCAAACTCCCAACCAAATACAAAAATACTCTAACCCTATCTTAACCCCGAACTTAATCATATTCCTAAAATAACTAGTTTTTCCTTAACCCCGAACCAAATTGTAGCTTAGAGACTTGTGAACAATCATTGCCCGCAACTATACCTACATTGAATGTGTATAAGTACATTTTATTTACTATAATATGAGTCTAAAATCAAAATCTAATTTATTATATAAATTTTATAATATTCACAAACCTTAGGGATTAGAAATTATAATGTTAAGATGCTATTTTTACATTAAATCAAATAATTTTTAATTGTATATTATCAACTTTTGAGATTACTTAATGTCTTAGTTATAGATTTTAAATTTTATAGTAATTCCTGTATAAACTATTAAGGCAGCGTACGTAGCTCATATTTATTAAATTGGATATAATTTCGACACATGATCATCCGAATTGTATGCGGTGCACGAGACATACATGATCATCCGAATTGTATGCGGTGCACGAGACATACGAATACACACAGGGCGTAGGCACTAGTTTCTCCGATTAAGATTGGGGCAACAATTTCGAATCTATACCGACCGTCCTAGAACAAGTGACAAAAGATTTAGTGATTGATATCCAAAACTCAAGTTCGAATTCTAGTTGATTCACATTTATAGCTATGTTTATTTTTAAATAAAATAAATAAGAATTATTTACATACAGGTCCCTGCAAACATAGTTAATTGCGGAAATATTCCTACAAAGCGAAACTAGATGAGATGTCACTGCAAAGTCAAAGTATGCAGATATGTCTCTGAGTGCCTTTTGAGGACGTATCTCACGAGATACGTCCCTGCAAAAGGCACGGCGACATATCTGCATACTTTGAACTTTTTGCGACATCTCATCTAGTTTCGCTTTTTGAATATTTCCGCAATGACTTTCATAAATAAAGCGGATATGCTATTTTTTAAAAAATAATAATAATTTTGAATGTATTAGCACGTGGAAGAATGACTAAACATTCGAGTCGTGGTCTTTTATTTGGAGTCTATGGTGGCCCCCACAGGAGAGCACCACAATGTCACGGTTACACTGAATAATCTGGCCCCGAGTCGCTTTCCCAACTTGGAACGATAGATGCGGCTTTTCTGTGCCGGCGAGATTCCGTTTCTTATTAAAACTCAGTCTAATGTTACGACCCCGCGTGATACGACATATGGATATATTATAATTTTTAAAATTTTAAATTTTAAATTTTTATATTGTTATAAGTTATTAATTATTAGTGATATTTATTTATGTTAAATGATCAACAAATCTGCTAAAAATTTTAGCGTGATATGACACCAAATACTATTTATGTCAATATTCTTTAAAAGTATTAACATTTATTATAAATATATGTTAATCAATTAGTGTTAGATGCTAATTTCAGCCGGGATTAAATACTAATTTTCAATTATTTATTAGTGGCACTTAAATATAATGCCGCTAATACACATATCTGATTTTAGAAATTAAAATTTTAAATTTTAAATTTAATTTTTTTGAGATCTTTACATTTCGTTTATTTATTTTGAAAATAAATTTTGCCTTTTGCCACTTTTGAAAATAAGCGAAGCGGGTAGCGTCTTCTATTTCTTAAAAAAAGAAAAAAAAGTTATGTATTTTTTTTTTTTGCCTATAAATCATCTTTTCAATTTTCTAGCTAAATTATGAAAAGCCAACTTGGCTCGATTATAAACAGCCCCCTTACACTTTAGCCTTTGTCTCAATTACTTTTCTATATAAAAATTGTGTCGAATTACCTTCCTGCTCTTTGCTACCATCTCAAATAAATTCAGAAAATGAGAAATTGGCGAATGCTGTCGAATGCTGTTGAAAAACTTCACTAAAATGAGTTGGGAGGAAGTTAGACCCAGTCACATTCCAAATGGCGAGAGGTCGGATTGGGTCGATCGTGTTAGTCGACGTAAGATCGATTGTTACAATCGAAACTCATTATCAGACTACGCTTTAATAAAGGCACCGTTTGGAAAGGGGATAGGAATAGGGATAACCCCTTATCCCCTCCTTTTTATCCAAATGATGATTTTTTATCCGATAATTATAGTTCTCAGTTATCACCGAAAACTACGTACTATCTCCACCAGCACCTCCATTTTTCTATATAAAACTACCCACTATTTTTCTTATTCCATATTATTTATCCAAACGTTTTTTTTTTTTATCCTCGAGATGTACAATCCAATTTTCATCCAAACGTTATTTTGCTTATCTCCGTACTTTTATCTATCCCAGTAATAGCTAGTTCTCGCTTATACCCGAATCAAACGATACCTTAATTAGTAGCATATTTTTAAGTAATTCGAGCTTTTGAAATTAATGATTAGCGTCGATATTACAACAAAGGTCATAGATGGGCATGCACATTAATTACGTGGACATGTGTTTGACCACATAATTTATTTGGTGAGAATGGAGACGAATTATGAAGAAACAACTCTTAAGCAATTGACAAAATACTTTAATTCATAAATTAGGCATGGGTTTCGAGGCATGGAATTCACAGCTATGCCATGTAATTCATACCGGAGAGGAGGTCTACTATGTAACATTTATACCACATTATTAATAATCAGCTAATTACATATCTTATTTTGAAAAAAAAATTAAAATAATAATATTTTTCTAATAATTTTGATAGGATTGTGAATAAAAAATAATGTAATTGGCAATAAATGCTACATCAGCAATATAACTGGTGCGTTAAAAATATATATATTTTTTCTTTTATAGAAATTTGGGTTGGAAAAATTTAGAGAAATAGAGAAGGATATGCTACAGCTATTGGATAAGAGGAAAGAATCAAACTTTATATCGCAGGTAAATTTTCAGATGTGGTGTTGCCAAATAGAATATTATTGACTGGTACACACCGTCCATATAATGTATCTGAGAAAACCTTTTTCGAAGTTGCTCACAATATTATTTGCATGCACCAGTATATATATTGTCACCTAAATTTACAATAATATAATATAAGTTTAAAAATTAAAATTTTATAATATCCAAAAAACTACATACCATAAATCATAATGTTTTGATGTTATTTTTATATAAATAAAATAATTTTAAATTTTATATTATTAACTTTTGAAATTTTCTTAAATATCTTAGTTATAATTTTACATTTTATATATATATATATAATGTAGATCATATTTATTAAATTAGATTTAATTTTGATACTCTGGTCACCAGAATTGTATGCGGTGCATGAGACATACCAATGCACAGAGCGTAGCCACTAGTTTTAGAATCTAATTGCGCACGTGGAACGATGACTAAACAATTCACTCGTGGTCTTTATTTAAAGAGTTTTTGGTGGCCCCCAAAGGATAGCACCAAGATTACGCTGAATAATCGGGCACCTTGAAACGATTGGTGTTCTGCGACAACGCTGAGTTGTCTGAGGCCTCTTCTTTTCAGTGAGATAAATCTAATAATAATGTAATGCTCCCCATAATTTCACATCGGATGGAATACTAATTCTGATAAGCAGTTTATATAAGACCTGCACGTTAAAAATAATAACTGGCTTAAATATTTTCAAAGGTGGTTTAAGCTAACGAGTTATTGTTCTTTAGCGAATTAGATCGTTGTAATTAATTAAAATAAAATTAAAATAAAAATAGATAAAAATATATTTTTATATTTTTTTAATAAAGTTGTAAAAAAAAATATATAACAATCAATTCATTGTGATATTTAGAAACGAAGACAAATAATATATTTACTGTACAAAGCTGAAAAATTCCAGTTCCATAATTCTGAGAATAAATAGTTTTAGGTTTAGAAAAATAAATTTAAACTGAATTCTAGCTAGTGCATTCGAAAATTTAATTTAAGTGAGAATTTCATGCCCGGACAAACGAACAGACAAAAAAAAGAAAAAAAAAGAAGAAAAAAGAAGACTTTTAGTACTGATAAATTAAATTATTTAAAATTAATATTAAAAAAATAACAATAATGGAGAGAACAACAACGTGCGAACAGGGCTGTATTATTATTTTTTATTTGAACAACAGGAGATGTGACAGTAACACTACACCAATATTAATTCCACACATTTTCCAGCAGAAAGGAGAAACAAATAGGCCTTCAATTCATCAACGAAAGCGCAAATACGTACGGACACTGTAAGAAACGACTTGTTTTAGTTATCGTAGTAGCTAGCTAGAGACAGTTCCTACGTGCGTGCGGGCACAGTAACTTAACTTGATTATTACCATGAAACATTCATTCATTAATGGCGGCGGACGAAGTCGGCGATGGCGAGGATGAGCTCGTGGGTCCTGTCGGCGGTGAGGGGGTCGGTGTCGACGGCGAACTTGTTGAGATAGAAGGAGTGGCTGACGCCGCGGCTGAGGAGCACCTCGACGTCCTTCCCGGCCCGATTCATGGCGTCGCAGTACTCCATGTTGGTGTCGACGATGAGGTCGTGCTCGGCCACGCCGACGAGGAAGGGGGGGAGGGGCAGCGATTCCAAGGGCGGCGCGGCGGGGCCCATGGGGCAGGTGTAGGGGTGGTCCTTGGTGGCCCCGGGGGGCAGGGCGAGGGCCAGGAACTTGTCCAGCATGTCCAGCGTGAAGAAGACGGTGTCGGCGCGCGGCTCCAGCTCGGACCGGCTGCGGGTCGACCGGACGAAGCCGGGGTGGAGGAGGATGCCGCCGGCGAGCCCGACGGGGCCGGAGCTGTCGCCGGCGGCGGCGGCGAGGAGGTGGACGAGGTTGGCGCCGGAGCTGTCGCCGATGGGGAAGACGCGGGAGAGGTCGAGGGGGGAGGCGGTGGAGAGGGGGGGGGGGGGGGGGTGGCGGAGGGCGGCGGCGGCGGCGTCGAGGGCGGCGGGGAGGCGGTGCTCCGGGGCGAGGGGGAGGGCCGGGGAGACGACGGCGGCGGGGATGGAGCGGGCGAGGCGGGCGTAGAAGTGGTGGGACATGAGCCACGACGGGTGGCTGATGCAGAAGCCGCCGCCGTGCAGGTGGAGCAGCACCGGAAGGCCGCCGGGCCGACGGTCTTCGGAAGGAGTGTTTCCGGCGGTCGGGAGGTAGACGCGGAGATCGGGGACGTCGCCGCCGGGGGAGAGGTCGTGGACGGTGACGCCGTCTTGCGGGACGTCGTAGGGCGCCACCGGCTCCATCAGGAAGAGGGCCTCCGGCCGGCCCGTCCAGGTGCGGTCCACCGTCCCGTCGTCGTAGATGCGCAGCCAGCCCGACACCTCGTCGACCACCACCGCCGCCTGCTCCTGACTGCCCTTCGGCTGCAGTTGCTGCTCTGATTCGTTCGCCGCTGCCGTCGCTGCGGATTCCATGCCGACGGTTTTTAATTACCAACACGTGCGAATTGGCAGATCGAATTTGGAATTGGAATTGGAAGTAAAATTGGAATGGGGGGTGATGATGGGGGTGGGTACTTGCGAAAGGGAATTTATAGGGTGATAACAAGCGAAAGGCGAAAAAAAAACAAACCACGAAAAGTACGTGTTATGTTATTGGAAGGACATTTCTTAAAAATTTGGGCGCAGCTTCTCTGAAGAGAAGGGTTTGTGTGCGCTGGTATGCAGTCAAACGGTTCAATTGTCGGGAAATTGATGCCACACGTGTTCACTTCCATCTGAGTGGAAACGTTGACTCAAATTTTAGAAGAAAAAAAAAAAAAAGGAAGGAAATTTGCCAAATCTGATTTGCCACGCTAGTTCACAATCGCAAGGTAGCGTTTGAATTGGAATAAGGGGTGGAATAATCTTTTATTTCTCTTTATACTCAAACACTATTTTTTTTTTCTTTCTAAAAATAATAATTTTCGGTTATCTAAATAAGTTAGCATAGCTATTTCCAGCGACATTTTTATTTTTTATATAAAATTATTTATTATTATTTTTATTACATATTATTTATTCAAACGTTATTTTTTTTATTTTTAAAAACAATCCAATTTTCATCGCTATTTTTTTTTATCCTATACTTTTATATACCTATCAATGTAATAACTAGTTCTTGTTGTTTTTTACTCCATTCATATCCAACTACACTTTATTTTTAATTACATCTAACTAAACGCCCCTAATACCGGAAAAATTGCATACTAAAAATTTTTGGATTGTTTTTTCTTCAAAATTAATAATATAATATATTACATGATTGAAGAGATTAACAAGGGAGGGAGTTGGTTGGTCAGAGGAGTTGACTTGAAAACTTTAAATATCTTGGTCTTGTTTTAAAAAAAAGAAATTAAAGAAGCAAGAAAATAAGAGGTAACGTTTAGGAAATTGCCATGATCTTATTACATAATTTAGTGTGATACATGAGGGTATCATTGTTATTTTATAATCAACTTGAAAGTTGAGAACCGAAAAAGAAGCCAAATAAATCAAAACATGAGCATGTAAGTATGTAAGTAAATGCGTCACGGAGATATATTATAAAAAAATGGTTTATTAAAATATGCTACACCAAAAGTAAAATTTCATTTTTTTTTTTTTTTTTCAAAGAGATAAGTAGCATACTACCTGTTTCATTTACCTGTTTCGTTTATTTTATTTAGAAATAAACTTAGCTGAAATTGTGAATCAATTAGGAATCAAACTTGGGACCTCGGGTACCAATTAACCACCAAGTCCTTTAAGTACCACTTAGAGACAGTCAGTTAAAATACATTGAGTTTTCAAAGCTGCATTTGATTCGGGTATAAATAAGAATTGTTTATTTTAAGGATAGATACAAGTAGGAACGAGGCGAATTTTGCGTTTGTATGAAAATTGAGTTGTTTCTGGAATTAAGATAAATAGTGTTTGGATTATTAAAATGGAACAAGTGGAATAAGAGTTATAATTTTAAATTAAAATTATTTTATCGATTAATTAATATCAAAATATTACTTAAAAATTATTTAATAAATTAATAAATTTATTAGTGATGAATATTATATAAGATAATAAAAATGCCAATTTGTATAAAAAATTCACAAGTTTTGAACTTTTGCAAAATTAGGCCACCTTTTTTAATTTTGCAGATTCGGATCGAATTTTTCACCATCGGATGAAAATACTCTTATTCCTTTTCTTTCTCTCTCTTATTTTTTCTTTCTTTGTTATTTTTTTTCTCTTCGATTCTTATCGCCTCCTCCACCGTCAGCCCTCGGCGTCGGTAACGAGGATATATATATATATATATATATATATATATATATATATATATATATATATATATATATATATATATATATATATAGAGAGAGAGAGAGAGAGAGAGAGAGAGAGAGAGAGAGAGAGAGAACTAGGCTCCTATGCTTTTCAAAGTACGGAGGCCTCCGTACTTGTAAGTTGTTTTCGATGATGGGACATCTAATTCAGCGATCGATTTCGTTAGATATGATCTATACTATTGGAACTATCTAGAAATCAATTTTCATAATTTTTTGACTTCGTTTGCCTGGTGAACGAGTAGTCTCAAAATGAACGGTTGAAAATATAAATCTCATAAAAAACGGTAATAAAAAGATCAAATTTTAAATCGGAAGTATTGTTCTTACTCTTGATGTTAAGTAAAATTTTCTATTAAATTTTCATATAATTTGGATACTTCTACACCGTTGAACATAAAAACGTGCCACATCCGCCGTTAAAATAATTATTTTTGAGACCCTATGATCGCTTAGTAAATGATGTCAAAAATTATGAAATTTGGTTTCTAAATAGTTACAACAACATAGATTATGCCTAACGGAGTCGATCGTCGGATCGGATGTTCTATCATCGAAAATAACTTACAAGTACGGAAGCCTTCGTACTTTCGAAAGTACGGGAGACTTACTATATATATATAGAGTCCCATATGGTGCTTGTAAAAGCACCAAGCATTTGGTGTTTGTGAATTTTTTACCGTTAGATCTACACTTTTGATCATTTTCACCCGTTAGATCATACTATTCAACCAACCACCCACTTAACCCAAGGGGGGCCACATCATCCTAACCGCACATCTACTAATTCAAGGGCTAAAAACTTATTAGCATCAATGACTTGATACTTTTAAAAGCATAGGAGCTCAATTATATATATATATATATATAGAGTCCTACTGGTATGCTATTATGTCACGCCCGGGATTATTTTGTAAGTAAAAACACGAGCGGATTTTTTTTTTTTTTTTTTTTTAAACCTTGATCCCCAAGGACATGACGGACTGCCACAAATACGGAGAGACCACTTTGTACACACGGACAGAGTCTCCCCCTGTATTTGCACGGCATCGCACAAGTACAATGAGTCTTTTTACAATCATACAACCACAACAAAGTGTACATGTAAAGAATTTAACTTACATCCATACACAAATTACACCATTCACCACAGTTTACATTCACTAGTATATAATCACAAATCCACATCTATCAGTTGAAGTATTCTCTACTCGGGAACTGGTTTTGAAAATCTAAGTTATAAAATTCCGTTTGAAAACCTTTTACAAACTGTTTCCACACGGAAACCCTTTTTTTGAAAACACTACCACGAGGGGTAGAAATCCTTTTCCTTTGAAATGCTACCACGAAGGGTAGGAGACAGTTTAATTCACAAAATATGAGTTCTTTCATAAACTTTCAAAAACCATTATAAGTCTCAATCCACCACTAAAGTGAAGCTAGAACTGAACCATGATGTACTCTAAGTAATAAAACGGGAAAGGTAAGGAAGTAACCGATACTGGTAGGAGCTAAGCGTACTCTAGACCCACTCCTCACCTGCTGTCCCACTAAGACCTGTAACGTCACCTGAAAAAGCAGAAGGCGAGGGGTGAGAACATGTAAACATGTCTCCCCCTCCTGCGGAGATAGACACAAAAGGAGATAATAGTAGTAGTACAGTAGCTATGATAAACAAGTAAATGGAGAGAGATATATATATATGAAACAACAGCTACTGTAAGTATGCATCGAAAAGCTGATAAAGTAAAATACCCAATCTGGAATCTGTGCTCTGTTGGTCCTCGGACCTCAAGCCTATGCCCTGTATCTCAAAACACACGCATTCTACCCATATCAACCAATGGTCGCCTATGGGCTCACGGGTTGGCTCGTCCAACCACCTTCCTAAAAGAACACATCGTAGTACGGTGGATCGGACCGCCGTGTTCGTGAAGCTGCGCTCAAATCTGGGCAATCGATCTTTGTTATGCTCAAAAACCATACGTCAGCAACTGGCTGACAATCCCGTCCCTAAAGGGACATCGACCCCTTTGGGTCATTAAGTAAACTCGCCGACCACGTAGGTCACAGAAGCACTGAAACAAACCGACCGAACAGGTCACTGTAAAACTGAAACAAGCCGACTGAATAGGTCACTGAAAAACTGTAAGAAAGTACCGACCAATCGTGTCAACTAGGATGGAACAACTCAACATCCTCTCAACTGTAGGCAAGGACTACTGAAGGAAACACAAGAACTGACCACTCAGATCACATAGGATGGAACAACTCAACATCCACTCAACCGTATGTGTACTACCGAAGGGAACACGAGAACTGACCAACTGAACAACAAGGTCACTGAGTATACTGAAGAAGACTGACCGAACAGGTCACTGATGTCATAGGCTGACAAGAAAACAAACTACTCTACTCCTACACATGGTACTAAGCATGGAAACACTGAGTAGAGTAAAACTGTAACACAAAGGTGCAAGATATATCAACGATAAAAGATATGAATAGTAAGGTGGAAGGAACGTCACCGGCGTGTACCAGTACGGACGTCGGATCGAAGTACCCGCTGTACAAGCTGTAGAAGATCATCAAGCGTGGAAACGAAGAAACCGGACCTACGAAAAGGTCCACGAGTTAGCGTCTAACCCACCAACACAAGTACCGACTCCACATCCCACAAACTAATCCCACGGAGATTGGTTTTCGAAACCAATTCAGTAACTCGAAGTCCCGTAAACCACACCGGACTCCGCGGGACCACGAACCGTCCCGAAAAGCACCGACTCGTGTCACGAGTCACCCGCTGCCATAAAACACGCCTAATTGGATGGTTTGGCAGCAAACGCAAGATAACACTACAAGATAATTATCGTCGGATAATTATACGAATATGGGTTCCCGAAAGTGTCTATTTCGACACGGAACCAACTGTCGCTCACCCGTCATTTCTAAACCCTCGAAATGACGCGGTTGACCAGCCAACAAGGCTCAGCGACACCGTAAATCACCACTAAGAGTTGTCGGAAGAAATCCGAACCGTAAACACGTTTCCGTCGGCGAATTTTGCCGAGAAACGCTCCGAAAATCACTTCTGATTTTCTATAAAGTCCTGGGGCCTTGGACGATCAGTCCAGAGGTTACCCGCAACACTCCTACGCTGTCTACAGCGATCACGAAATTCTAAATTGCATAAAAGTCCTGAGCTCCATAAAATCGCATTATTTCATGCGATTTAGGGCTATTATTAGTCGTGCACGCAAACCAGTGCACCATAAATTCTGAAATCGTACTCTCTGTAAGTCTTCGACATGCTGAAGACCGTGCTCGCCTTTTGGAGCACTTTTGGTCACTGTAGAACTCGCACGAGCGACACGAAGTTTCATAAACACTGCGCACAGCGCGTAAAGTACACATTTCCCGCGAATCGAGGCATCAAATGCCTAAGCGGAGGTGAGCATCGTGTTCAGCACGAGAAGGTGATGACCGTGCTCCCCTCACTTGGTCAAAAAGACCAGCGTGGCCTCGGGAATTGTGCCCAAAACCTAGACTAGGTCTTTGGTATTGAAAACTTGACTTACCGGACCAATGAGGGCTAGGGTTGGCGCCAGCAACTTGGCGACGATCGGCGGCGGCCGAGGCCGAGCCGGAGTCGGAGGGTCAGTAAGTCGTCGGCGCGACGGCGCGCGGGCGGGACGGCGCGCGGCGCACCGCTCTCGGATTGGGGGTTTCCGGCGGCACGGCGGCGGCCGGGAAGGTCGGGCGGCGGTGGGTCGGCGCCGGAACCACGGGAGACCGGCTCCTTCCAAGGGCGGGGGGAGGTGCGGTGGAGGAGATGGTCCTCACTCGGTGCACCGGCCGGCGGCCACGAGAAATGGGACGGCGGCGGAGACGTCGGGGACCGCCGGTGGCGCGCTGAGGTCGCCGAGGTCCGGGAGGTTGGCTCGGCCCGCGAGGGTGGGCGGCGCGCGGTGGCGAGGCGGCGGCGATCCAGCCGCCCCCCCTCTCGGGTTGGGAGCACTCGACGGTGGCGCGGCGGCGGCGAAGATCGGGCTGCGGGGATCCGGTAGGAGGTCGAGGGAAGGCGGCGATGGCCCGAGGAGGCGGCGGGCGTGCGCTGAACCCGAGCCCTAGCCCGCTCGGGTCGGGGTGGCGCAGTCGCCGACGGTTCGGGCGGCGCCGGCGTTGCTCGCGGTCGCCGGGAGGCCAGCCGGTGGTCGGTCCGTCGGAAGAGGTCGGGGCACCCGACGAAGCGGCGGCCGCGCGCGAGAGTCGGAGCGATCCGGCTCGATCTGGGTGTCCGAGAGCGGCCGCAGGAGCAATAATGGCGACGGCGGCGCTCCGGGACGGCGGCGGCGGACGGCGCGGCGGTTGGTCTCGGCCGGAGAGGAAGGTGCTTGGCCCGAGAGACCAACCCGCACGTGCTCGGGCCGAGGTGGTGGGTTAGGTGGCGAGGAGATGGAAGATGAGTTGGGCTGGAGGTTTCCGGCGGCGGGGCGCTCGCCGGCGGGGTGGCGCGCGCACAAGGTGCGAGGGAATGCTTCTTTGGAGCGGTGAAAGCGAGGAGGTGAAGGGGTGGCTAGGGTTAGGGTTTGGGTCCAAGAAAACCCTAACACTACTATATATACACGTGTGCACAATTGCACTTTAGCCCACCACAGTCATCTTCTTAGGTTCTAGTCCCTGTCAGCATGTGTATTATACGTATAAGCCCCTCTATATTCGAATTCGCGCATTTCGGCGCATAAAATATAGCGACTCTTCGCATTAAGTCGTTTTGCGATTTCGACCCTTTCCGTTCTTTTCGCGATTCCGGAGATCCGTCCGTCGATTCACGATCGAATCACGCCGCGCGTTGCGTCGAGAACATCGAATCGGCCTTTTACTTTGTTTGATTCGGTCTCGGATTCGCGAAGTATCACATCTCCTCCTTTTCTCCGTTATTCCCCAATTCTTTAACTTTTAGGTCAAACCCTCAAAACCCTTTTTCTCGATAACCGTGAATCATAATCCAATTCCGTCAGTGGCATTGGTTCCAGAATAGTCGAGCCGTTCGAAACGAGCTATTGGAAGCCTATGTTCGGAGTCCGGTACGCTCCTGGACCCTTCTTTACTCCGCGATTTCTCGAAAGTTCGAGTTACTATTCACTTAAGTCGAATATTACGGGTCACGTAACTTTTGCGTTTTTGCTCGGTTTAGCCTGAATTTTGACGTTTGCTCTTATAATACTATTACGCACACATTCACCGTCTCCAAATATTTTATTTCTTGTTTTGAAAAAATGCCAGTTATTACATATTAATAGCACGACGAACTTGGTGCTAGTAAGTTTTCTACCCTTGGATTAACCCCTTTGATTAATTTTATCCGTTAGATTATACTATTCAACCTGCCAACCACTCAACCCTGCGGGGCCCATATCATTCTATCCACACATCTTTTAATCCAAGGGTAGAAAACTTACTAGCACCAAATCATTGGTGCTATTAATAGTATTCCAGTCTAGTTCTATATATATATATATATATATATATATATATATATATAAATCCCTACTATCCTTTTGATAGGATAGAGCACTTGTCCTATCAGTTTTTAGCCTTTGGATTAATTCTTTTCGTCATTTCTAACCATTGGATTAAATACTATAACCCGGTGGGGACCACTCAACCCTAGGGGGATCATTCAACTATAACCGACTAATATCATCCTAACCCTACAATTTCTCATCCAAGGGTTAAAAACTTGATAGGACAAGTGCTCATATCCTATTAATATGATAGTAGCCCTATATATATACTCTTCGACCCTTCTCCACTACCTCTACGTTTTGCTACGATAAGGAGGCGCCGCCTGTGAGGATGAGGACGGAAAGCACGTTTACGCTTCTCTCATAGCTCTTTCGGCAATATTGGTTGTTGCGATGAGGGCGAGAGAGAGGCGCCATAACAATATATATATATATATATATATATATATATATATATATATATATATATATATATATATATATATATATATATATATAGTCCGGCTATATATTATATTAATAATGACTAACTGACTTAGTCTTCAGTAACCCCTTTGATTAATTTTACCCGTTAGATTATACTATTCAACCAACCACCCACTAAACCCTGGGGGCCCACATCATCCTAGCCGCACATCTTTTAATCCAATGGTAGAATTAATCCAATGGTAGAAAACTTACTAGCACCAAGTCATTGGTCTTATTAATAGTATTCTAGTTCTATATATATATATATATATATATATATATATATATATATATATATATATATATATAAAAGAATAATAAAAAATAAAAATAAAAAAATTATTTTTATACAGAAAAGCCAAAAACTATAGAAGAAGAAAGAAGAAAATAAAGTTACATTGTCTTAAAAAAATACAGTGTTTTAGATAAAAAATGTACTATTCGAGACAAAAATTACACCTTTTGATATTAGAGTAACATTCTTTAGGTAAAAATTTCATTCTTTGGCAAAATTTAAACCATTTCTCCGTCTTCTTCTCCTTCAAAAATTAACAGCATAATTTTATCTTTTTTTTTAATTTTTCTATAGTTTTTGACCTTTTTTATATGAAAATAATATTTTTTTATTTTTAATTTTATTATTCTTATTTTTCTCTTTATAATTTTTTTTTATTGTCATACGTACCTCTCTCTTGCCCCCCATTGCAGAAACCAATCTCGTTGAAAGAGCTCTTTAAGCGCGCTTCTCGTCCTCACCCTCACGGCGTCGCCGTCCTCATTACCTTAGCAGAAGGCTGTAGTGGCATTGGAGGAAGGTTGAGGAGAAAAAAAATATATAACTTTTTTTTACGTTCTCCTTCTTTGACGTCGGCGGAGGCGGAGGCGGAGGCGGAGGCAAAGGAAGAGGAGGCGGTGTCGCCCTCGTTACTATCACCGAGGCTGCACGTGCCGGTGGAGGAGGAGGCGAGGAAAAAGAAGGCGTCCGTTCGGCGGTCTGTCGGCGCACCAAATCCGACGCCCGTGCCGAGCGGTGCTACCCTCGTTACCATCGCCGAGAGCCTAGTGAAGGAGATGATGAGGGTCGTAGAGAAAAAAATAACGAAGAAATAAAAAGAAGAGAAAAAACAAGAGAGAGGAAGAAAAGGAATAAGAATATTTTCGTCTAATAGTGAAAAATTCGGTTCGAATATGTAAAATTGAAAAAGACGGCCTAGCTTTGCAAAAGCTCAAAACTTGTGAATTTTTTTATACAAATTGGCCTAATAAAAATATATTAATTAATTAATTATAAAAAATAATTTAATTTTTTAATTAGTTAATTAGTAAATTATTTTAGCTAGATAAATAGTAAAAAAATAATTAGATTAATAGAAATATTAATGGTTAATCAATATAAATATTAGTTTATGAATAATATATTAAATTATTAATAATTAATAATAAATAATAAATAAATTATTTATTTTATTATTTAAACAATAAATAATAATTTAAATATATTATTTAGAATAATTAATAATTTAATATTATAACTAAAATTAAATTTAAATTTTAATTAACTTTGCTCCAATTTGGGAACAAGCTTGTTCCAGAAAAAAAAATGTAATAGTAGCTCTAACTTTATACCAATTTATTTCATCAATCTGAAAATTACTGTTTCTTGTCGGTACCAAATTCAGTGTTTGAGATACAACTTCCGAGATAAACGGAAATAAAAATAAGTTTACATTTAGATGAAAAGTCCGTTATTTTTTAGAATAAGAAAAATAGCATTTGGATAGTTAGATAGGAATAATAGGAATATAAATAATTATAATATATAGTTAAATAACGATATTGTATAAAATTAATTAACATCAAGATATATATTAAGTAAATAATATTTATTAAATTAATTAATTTATTTATTATGAATATTACTAGATAATCATAAATGTTAATTAATAAATAAATTAGGAGATTAATTAATTAACCATTAATAGTACTGTTAATTAATATATTAGTAAATTAGTTAATTAATTAATTAATTAGTTGTTTTGGTCAAAATATTAATTGATTAATCAATATATATATATAGATATTAGTTACATAAACACACTAAATAATTATTAATTTAGCTAATATTTTATTATTAAATTAGTTAATTATTAATTTAGCTAATTAATTAATAAAGTAATATATAATATATTAATTAATAATATTTTATTATTAAATTAGTAAAGGTACAAAGAGAAGAAATTATTATTCCACCAAAAAAGTGGAAGTACAATTTCTCCTCTTAACGGATTATTCTAGAATAATCATGTTAAAAGGAGATTAAATAATTCCTCATAGTGTTTGGATGAATTAGAGGAAGAATTGGTCTATTCCCACTTTATCTCTTAACCAACTGCTTCAAAAGATACAAATAAAATATATAAATACAATTTCAAATGATTAATGTAGCACATGAATTATTGGCTTAAAAGAGCAGTGATTACGCTTTATGGCTGGAAGCTATATTGGATCGACTTACGTTCGAAATAGAGAGATGTCGAATTAGACCCAGTCATATTTGAAGTCACGTACGGAATGCTGCTGGTTAAATGAGTCATGGGTGTTATATTTGTATATAAGTTTTAAGTGAATTAGTTATATCTTTTTAATAGTTCGAGCTCTTGAAATTAATGTTTAGCGTCAACGATCCAATAAGTAGTATTAAAGAAAGGTCGCTGGTTTGATTTCTGTATGTCGCAAAAATATCAGAGACAGAGGTCAGGGATTCAATTCCCCATATTTTTCATATGCTGCATAAATTTCTGGTCCGTGGGTGCTATGTATATACGCTTTAAAGCGCGAATTACAATCAAGACTTGCCGACATTGTGTCTGCATATTCTAAGAGTGAATTAGCTGTATTTTTCAACACTCGTAGCTGCTGTGTTTATATACTGTAAGTAATTGATTATATATTTCTAACAGGTGAAACTTTTGAAATTAATGGTTGGCTCCAATGATCCGAGAAGAATAAGCCTCAAATAATCCATCTTTGGCGAAATAGTGTGCTATTAATTACATTCTCGTTAGTTCTAATGTGCTGAAGCATAATGTTAATAAGGTGATGCAGCAAAACTTGAAATCTTCCACAAACATATGCAGCAAATGTCCAATCTGTGGATCCAAAACAGCATTAATTAACTTACCTCCATTGCATCACTACAGATAATAGTTTGGCAAGTTAGTAAATTACGAACATAGTTAATTAAGAGTAAGAAGTACAGCATATACCATGCATGTTTAATTAATTAATTCTACATGTTCTTTGATAAAGATATGTCCCCGCATAAAAGATGAGTGGTCCATCAACAACATACATGCAAACAAGCACGAGAAAAGGCACAAGAAAATGCTAAATGCTCGGCAGTTTCATCCGAATCATCTGCATCCAGACTAAAGAGACGAGTACGAGTCTATTAAACGAGTCTTCGATTCTCTCTTCAGGGCGGCGTTACGTGGCAGGGCATCAACCTTGCATATCGCCTAGAAAGATTTCTGTTGGAGCCGAGCTATTCATACACTTACGTATAATTGAAGCTGCCCTTTTTATGTGATTCACCTGCCTGCAGCTACGTGAATAATACTTCCGCGCCAATCAACAATTCCAAAATGTCGGTCTCAAGGAAATAAAGATGGACACCCATCACATTTAAAACTGCAAAGATGCACAACACACTTGTTGGTCTTACTGATATTCGACTCAACCTGACTTTCGCCACTAGATATGAAGCTTTTGATGTAAAACGAGGATGTACTCCTAATTCTAAGTGCGAAACCAACAACATCCGGAGAGGAAAAAGTATGATAGCTCTATTCCTGCTACCTTCCTGATTACACTACAAAAAATCTTGCATTTAAGAACACTTTAAATCATAATTAGCGACGCTTTAAAGCGTCGGCAAAAATAATCCCGACGCTTGTAAAAGCATCGGATAAAGAGTCGTTAAATAAACATGTCGAGATAAATATACCGACGTTTTAATATAACGTCGGAAAATATATATAAATATTTGATAAAAATATATTTATTGGCGACGCTTAATTATAGTGTCGGCAAATTCTAAATATTAAAGATGCGAGAAGAAATCATCGTCTAAAAAGCGTCGTCTAAAATATATTTTATTGTAGTGTTAATAAGATGGGTTACAATGAAAATATTAATTAAAAGGGAGAGAAATCTCGTTCAGATTAGAAACATTTAAATGGCATTAGGATTAATAGAGACCTGAGATATGTTGCATAGCGGCCAAAAGCGCACCCTTTTCGCAGTACGGGCTTGAATTTTAGAACAAGATGATCTTCAAAGATGTGAAACTAGAGATTTGGATCCGGGCGACGATCCAAAAGAGTGTCGTGTGAAAGTCTTTAGTATTTGTAAGCTTGGTCCATAAAGTATCTGGCACGTTTTGCCAGTAATTCCATCCCATGTTAAAAATGAGGGCTTTGTTAATATATATATATAAGATAAGTGTAATGCTTCGATACTTGTTATTTGTCGATACCATTCATTCATTTCTATTCAAGATTTAATTTCTTTTCAAGTTATGATATGCAATAGCAGATCATTTTGATAGAGGTACCGATTATTAGGCACCCCAAAGAGATTTATTTTGGACTAATTAATATATGGGTAAGTAAATAATTTTACCAAAAACGGTATATAGCGATATTTTTAAATATAAGTATAGGTCAAAAAAAGTACTGCTAGCTAAATTATCGACACTTTTAAAAGATGTTGCTATATGTTGGGTCGCTAGGTATATAGTGACAGTTAAAGAGTGTCGCTAGCTATAATATAAAAGAGTGCTGCTAATTTATCAATACTTATTTAAACATTTAACAACCGTCGAAACTCTGTTTCGTTGGCTGCGGTGGTGGATGAGGACGACAGGGAAGGGCTCTTCGTCTAGAATTTCAATGAATTGAATGAAGAGAGAAGGAAAGATGGTAATCATTTTTTTTTTTTCTTTTCTGTTTGTAATTAGGTTAAATAAGCTGGGTGTTGTGGGTTGAGTAGAGTAATTTTTTTTTTTTTTGGTTGGATTCAGATTTATATTTAGTCATTAGTAGGTGTTTTTTTAAGTTTTAGTATAAATAAGACATTATTAGCTAGGCACTTATCAGTTCAAATCCAAGGATACAAAATCAATAGATTCAAATCCAAGTATGTAAAAGGTAAATTTAGCTTCGATATGTGCTCATCTTTTGTAGTTTTCCTTTAGATTTACTATTCTTTTTATTTCTTTTATCATTTTTATCCGATGAGAATACGGAACATTAGCCAATTTCTTCTCGGTGACATCGCGGGAGAGAGGGACTAAAATGCCCCGCTACACCAAGTAGAACCTCGTCCCCATCTCCTCGGCATCTGCTACATGATAGTGCAGAGGAAGGGGGAGGGGTGAGCAGGGAGAGATTCTACACTATCCCATTTACACAACGTCTGTTAAACAAAAATACAATAAAAATATTTTTTATAATCATGATGGGATACATATATCTTTAAAAAGAATTTTTTTGATTGATTTGTTACGCCACGTCATCAATATACCCGCTGCATTCTAGAATTTTTCGTGAGCAAGAGGAAAGAAAAAGAGAGAAGTGAAAATAAAAAAAAAGTGTGAAGATGCGTGAGTAATTGAATACGGAAAAAAAATTTAATGCGCAAAAAAAGACAAATCACGAAGCGGCGGATATGGAAGACCGAACGTTGAGAACACGAGAATAAGATAATCTCATGTGTATGATTTATGGGGATTAATATAGAATTATTACATATTTAATGTGCTAAAAAATTGACAAATCACGAAGCTGTGGATAGGAAAAACCGAACGGCGAGAACACAGAATAAAGATAATGCTGCCACGTGTATGATTTATGGGAATTAATGTAGAGTTATAGAAGAAGATAGACAGTAATCTTAATATGATAAGAAAATTAAATAAAAATAAAATAAATAAAAAATTTTACCATCTGGTATATATTTTATATAAAATATTTTCAATCCCATAGGTTAAATAATTCTAATCCAATACGAAAAAGACTACAAAATCAGAGTTGAATTAGAATGCTCGAAAAAGTCTGATTAATTAGGTGTATGAATGATAGTAATAATCCCTTCCTCCACTACAACAAAATATATTTTAGACGACGTTTTTTAAACGACGCTTTCTTCTAGCGTCTTTAATATTTAGCATTTGCCGACACTATGATTAAGCGTCGCTAATAAACATATTTTCTATCAAATATTTATATATATTTTTCGACGGTATATTAAAACGTCGGTATATTTATCCCGACATGTTTATTTAACGACTTTTTACGACGTACGCTTTTACAAGCGTCGAGATTATTTTGCCGGCTTTAAAGCATCGCTAAATATCATTTAAAGTGTCATTAAATACAAGATTTTTTGTAGTGCTGGTAAATCTTATTTGTAGGCCAATGAATGTAACACATGGTGACGAAAACCGAGTAAATCTTATTTGTACAACAAAATTGATTGTTGGCCATGTCATGTCATGCAATATCCTCCTATAAATGATTTTCAGAAGGAGACCGGTATACCGTCGGTAGTATGAAAGCTTCCAAGCTACCAAATTATTTTTGCTGATGCGGCTTCGAAATCGACGATCGGCTTCGTTATACTTGATTTATACTATTGAAAATATTTAAAAACTAAATTTCATAATTTTTCGATATTATTTGGTTAGTGATCAAAAGGTCTCAAAATTAATAATTTTAACGACTGATTTGATGTGTTTCTGAATTTAACGGTGTAAAACGGTTCAAATCGATGAAATTTTTATACAAATTTTTTTTTTTACTATTTAGAATAAGATCAACACATCGATTTTAAATTCAAGTTATTTATCATTATTTTATTGAATTTTTTACTTTCGATCATTCATTTTTAGACTACTCGTTTGATAGATAAATAATATAAGAAAATTATGAAATTTACTTTTAAAATACTTTTAATAGTATAGATCAAATATATAGAAACCGATTGTCGATTGCGAAGCGACATCATTAAAAATAACTTGATAATATACAGATCTTCGCGCTATTAATAGTATATCAGTCGGACTCATGATTTTCATCTTCTAATGGTCGGAACAGCTTGTAATGTGTTATTGGGACATCTGGTGGAGGTATTCTACACTATCCCACTTACACCACATCATCAATAACAAGCCAATCACATTCCTTCTTTTCAAACAAAAGTACAATAAAAATATTTTTTTACAATTATGATGTGACATATATTTTTAAAAAAAATATTTTGATTGGCTTGTTACGCCACGTCAGATATATACCCGTTGCATTCTAGAATTTTTCCATCTGGTGATATAGGTGTCGTTATTGGAACGGCTAGTGGAGGCGATAGTGGAGGAAAAACTAATGGAGGCGACTGACTCGTTCTGGAGCTCTTTTCTTTTCTTTTTTTTTCTTTTCTTTTTTGAGAAATAAATAGTATATAGCTATCTCTGTTCGCTTTATTGCATTTAGAAATAAATTTAGTTAAAAATATGAATCAACTAAGATTTAAATTTGAGACCTCGGATACCAACTATCAAGTTCTTTACCACTTGTTTTAGGAACAGTTGGTTTGTGGAGCTCAAATTTTTGTTTGTGGAACAATATATATATAGTCTGCACAATATATAGTTGGATCTACCTCATAATGAATTTTGGACCTATTATCAACTAAACGATTTATCCGACTCGATTCTCGGTCGTATTTTTGATGTTGATGATAAAGTACCATCTTTTAGTTGGAAAGTTACCTTAAAATTTTTAAAATTTTTCTTTTGTCTGAGATATATATAAGGTTTTAAGGTTTGAATTTGGTGATTTTGGGATTATTTCATGCATGGCTTGCAACTAGTTGAACATTGTCTTTTGCCACACATATCATTCCATGCTACGTTTTTCTCCGATACTAATTCATCATCACAAGATATATACAACGCTAGATTTATAAAGTTCACTTTTAGAGGCCATGCGTAAATGATAAAAGTTAACTAAACTAAATTTAATTAAGTCGACGAGAGCATTTAGCTGATTAAAGTTGGTTCAATATGTAGCTGGGAGCTAGCAAACTTGTTCGACAATAAACAACTCGATTTGGCTCCTAATTAACATGCATGAACAACTTTAAATAATCGCTAAGAAATTAAACTGCAGTGATGGAAGGTTGATGTAGATCAAAACTCTAGTTTTCAACACGTCAAGAATATAGTATGCAGGACGTAAAGTGCAACGAAAATCACAATTTGTAATCAAGCGCAAACTTGAAGGAGAAAATAACATCTGTAGCCTCAGATTTCACAAGACTTTGATGGCGTCATGAACACTGACACTGGACATAGGACACGAGTACAACACGACTCGGACACCGTTAGGACACGGACACGACATAGACACTGCTAATAAAATATAATATTATTAATATAATAATATATTTTTATTATGTATAAAATATTAATTTTGACAAAATATTATTGAATTTCTCGTACGAATGAAAGTTCATAAAATTTTTATTGATAGTTCATATATGTTTTTTAAAAAAAAATTTCACCATACATAATTTATTTTATTGTCAAAAAAAAAATTGTATGCATTCATTAAAAAAACTAAAATATTTATCATCTTACATTATATATGCATAGAAAAAATAAAATAAAAATGGATATATATATTTTTTAATTATATGCGCGGTGGAACTGCATTAAATGGGCGTCCAAGAAGTGTCCATGTCGGACACGAACGTCCGACACGAACACGCGAGGCTTACAGAAGTGTTCGTGATACATAGATACTAAATTATTAGACTCTCCCGCTCCAAATTATATGTTTTCATTGATAGTTTTTTTTTTTTTTGAGAGATAGGTAGTACGCTACCCGCTTCGTTTATTTCATTTAAAAATAAACTTGAAAATGTGAAACAATTAGGATTCGAACTTGAGATCTCGAGTACCAACCACTAAGTCCTTTGCCACTTGCTCTAGGGACAGTCGGTTTGATCATGAACCCTTGCCCCGCCTATAGCGGTGTAGAACGGACTGCCCGGCCCTGCACGATAGCGGGCTGGGCCATAGCCCAGCTCGCCAAATTGGGCAGCAATAGGCCGATTGCTCTATGCCCATCGGCCCAGCAGTACGCAACACAACCGCCAAAATTTAAATTTTAAATTTTTAATAAATTTTTACAGTTTTATTATTTTTTATATATTTGCTCTGTGCTAGCTAGATAGGAGAAGCTGCATAAAAATATTTGGTATTTTGGTCTCCATCCTTCAACCGTTTTGCCTGTGATTGTCGAAACCGATAGGTTTCTTCTTGCTGAATAAGATTGTTCGGCTTATCCACCAAATTCTACTACGAGCTACGATTTGAGTAGAGCTGTAATTGAACATGCATCAATTGTTCCCCAATCTCTTTGATTATTTATTTATTTATTTATTTTTTAGAGATAGATAGCACGCTAAACCCGTTTATTTCGTTAAGAAATAAACTTAGCTAAAAATGTGAATCAACTAGGATTCGAACTCGGGTCTTGGGTATCAACCATCAAGCCTTTTACGACTTGCTCTAGGGACGGTCGGTCCCAATCTCTTTGATTTTAGAGCAAAAGTTGATGCGATGATATGCTCCAAGGTGGTAATAAAATTACTCAACTTCTATCTTTGCAACGTGAGGCATTTCCATAAACAACGCCTAGTATAGCCATTTGTGCTAGGATTTGTGCATTCCTAATCTCTTTTTTTCTCGATTAGGCCTTTTTTATTGAAAATTAAAATTATTGACACTTAAAATTCAACGATAGAGGTTTTAAAATTAAAATTCGAACAAATTTTTAAAAATTCGGATGAGGGGTAAAACATATGACTAACAAAACTATTCCAACGAGAACTTATGAAGCTCTCTCTTGTAGCTGCTCTCTTCTCTTAGTACATTTCTGTTAGTATTTGATTAGATTTGTGGTTAATTTTCTAGTTTGATAAAATTAATATTTAAATTTATTTTGATAAATTAAAATTTAAATATTAATTAGAGTATAAATCTAACTAAATTACAATAAATATTTAAATCTATTAAAGATAAACTAAATATAGATTTAAATTAATCTATTGAAAATAAACTAAATATAAATTTAACTATTATTTGGAATAGAAATTCTAATTATCCTAGGATTTACAAATATTTTGGGTGAAGCCATATACATAGCTCTATGTATGTAAATTATAGAGGAGAGCCTAACTAGATGAGCTACGGATGAGAGAGCCTTTTATGGTGGTGACCGTACCGTGGAGAAGTCTAGGCCCGATTGTATGCACTTGGTGCACCGGTGCATATGAGAAAGAAAAAAGAATTATCTTTTTTGTGTGGATTTATAGAAGACGAGAGAATAATAGAAAAGATTTAAAAAGAGAACTCAGATTGTAGCTACTCTATTGCAGAAAATAAGTCGAGTATAATTTTTTTTTATTTAATGAATCTTCTTTTACCCACATATTTTCTGTTTGATTTTATTTTTTGTGATTGTATTAGTTTCTGTTGAGAAGACGGATTTATGATAAAACCTGATTTGATACTTCCATTGCAGAATTCCAACATTTGATATCGGATAATAGCAATCAGTATTGAAGCGGGTTGCAGATTCTCAAAATTCGGTATCGGGGTGAGTACTGAATTCCCAACAATTGGTATCAGAGTTTAAAGTTATCGATATGTGGGAGAGATCGACGGAGGTGGCCACGAAATTCAGAATCGAGAAGTTCAACGATAAGAATAATTTCTGATTGTGGTAGATAAAGTACGGGCGATGCTCGTACAACAGAAGTTGGATGATACGTTGAACGGAAAGAGACGACGGAGGTCAAGGATGTGGCATGGGAGAAGATGAAACGGATGGCGTTAAGTACGCTTTATCTATCGTTAACAGATGAGGTTCTTTACAATGTAGCCAGCGACACGACGCCAGCAAAATTGTGGAAGAAATTGGAATATCTGTACAAAACCAAATTCTTGACGAATAAGTTATATCTGAAGCAGCAACTGTTTACGCTGCAGATGCATGAAGCTGTGAGCCTACGCGAGCATCTAAACGAGTTCAACAAAGTGGTGGCCCAGTTGACCAAAGATCGTGAGTCAATCCGGATGATCAAAATAAGGCAATCGATTTTATTATATTCACTATTGGCGATATGAGCATATGGTGACCACGTTACTTTATAGCAAAGAGACCATAAGTGTTGATCTAGTCACAGCGGCGCTTCTCTCCAACGAGATGCAAAATATGACTCAAGAGTTCGGCACGCAAAGCCAGGATATCGCTCTTGTGGTGAGAGTGAAGAAGAAGGCGACAACATCGGCAACTCGAGATTGAAAGAAGTAGCCGCTATCTAAGATAGAGTGCTACTACTATCACAAGATAGTACACATAAAGCGCAACTGTCAAAAACTTCAGAATAATCTGAAAGAGTTAAGTGGCAGAAGGAGGACTATTGTGAACCAAGACGAGGTGATAACAAGGACGGCGCAGGAAGCAGAGTCGAAGACAATCGATTTTGATGTGCTATATGCGGCAACCAGAGGTGCAAAAATTTTGAATAATGCGTGGGTGCTCGATTCGATGTTCCTTTCACGCCTAGAAAATGAGTCCTTTGCCACCTATAAGACAACCAATAGTGGAAAAGCTCTGATGGGGAACGGGACAACGTGCAAAGTTGTGGGAGTCAGCACTGTGAAGATCCGGATGCATGATAGGGTCGTGAGGACGCTGATAGGTGTGCGGCATGTTCCTAGTTTGAAGTGGAATTTAAACTCGCTAGGCGCGTTGGACTCAAAGGGTTGCAAATTTTCAACTTCATGTGCAGCTATGAGAGTCCGAAAGCGAGATCGGGACATGTGTGAGGCGAACAAGAAGGAAAGTTTATATGTTTTGAGTGGGAATACAGTCAAAACGGGAGCAAAGTCAGTTTGGATTCCAAAAGTTTGCGGATGTGCTGTCACTAGAGATGGAGGGGTGGATATTGCGGCATCGAGCGAAAGAGACAAGCTCAAGGCGGAGCTTGTATGGTGAGCTCGACGCAAAGGTTCAAGGCTAAAAATTCAACCAAGGTAGAGATTGCTAGGATTTGTTTGGATTTGTAGTTAATTTTCTAGTTTGATAAGAATTAATATTTAAATTTATTGGACATAAATTAAGATTTAAATATGAATGAAATTATAGATGTAACTAAATTAGGATAAATACTTAAATCTATTAGAGATAAACTAAATATAGATTTAAATATTAGTTGGAATAAAAAATCTAATTATAATAAGATTTGGGTACATCTTGGGTGGAGCCTTATATATAGCTGCATGTATGCAAATTATAGAGGAGAGCCTAAATGATGCACGGATAAGGGAGAGCTTTTTATGGTGATGACCATACTGTAGAGAAGCCTAGGCCTGATTGTATGCACTTAGTGCGCGGGTGCATGTGAGAGAGGAAAGAGAGTTGTCTTTTTTCGTGGGTTAAATGGAAGACGAGAGAAGAAAAAGAAAAATTCAAAGATTGTAGTTACTCTGTTGCATAAAAGAAATCAGGTGAATCTTTTATTATTTAATGAATCTTATTTTACCCCTAGATTTTTAGTTTGATTTTTATTTTGTTGTTATTGTATCAGCTTTTGTTGAGAAGACGAGTTTATGATAAAAATTTGATTCAACGTTTTCATTGCAGAATCTCAATATCGGGTATCGGATTAATAGTAGTTTGTATCGAAGCGGATTCTCAAAATCCGATCCGAGGCGAGTACTGAATTTCCAACAATTTCTTCTCTAATACATGCCTTCAGAAGTTGTTAATTAAAACTATATGACTAACCTAGGGGCGTAATGTGGGCCGGCACGACCCACATTAGCCGGCCCGGCATGGGCCGGAGGCAAGCCCCAGCCCAACACGACCCCTGGGCCCGAGGCAAGCCCCGGCCCAGCACGACCCCTGGGCCCGACCGTCATGGAATGTGCCGACCTTCGGCCAACCTTTTTTATTTATTTAATTTCATTTAAAAATATATAAAATTTTTAAAAATTAAAAAAATTAAAATACTATTATTTAAAAATAATATATGAAATTTTTTTTTAAATTTCAAAACATATTTATAAAAATAATAAAATTTTAAAATTACTTAAATATTTAAATATTTTTTTGGACCAAAATACACTCCCCAACAGTCAATTGGGGAGGGTATTTTGGTCCAAAGAGGATAAAAACCCAACTCCCAAAAAGGTCTGCCATAGGGAGGCACACAGGCCCGGCTCCCAACTCCCAAAACATTGGGAGTTCGATACGGAGGTCAGAATAAATACAATAATAATAAATGGAAAAAAAAATAAAATCACCCTCGGGAGCCGGGCTGGCATGCCCGTACGGGCCGTGCCGTGCTAGGTCGGGGCCTACCCTCAGGCCCGACATAGCCTATGCCCGTATCATGCCGGTTCGACGGGCCACAGAAAGCGGCCCAGCACGACGGGGTTCATTGAGCCGCCCCCGCCCGGCACGAGTGCTATAGTACTTGTGCCGTGCCTCGGCCAGCTCAATGTGCCGGGTGGCCCCGCCCGGTCCGTTTTACACCCCTAGGCTAATCTGCACCTTCTTTCTGTAGCCTTGGGCTTGGAGCTCTTCAAATGGTATTTATTAGAGTACTAGCATTCACAAGTCTATCTTGTTTAATAACATATTTACTAAATCTAGACAACTCAAAAAAAAAAAAAAAAAAAAATCGCTTATACCGACAAGTGCGAATCCATTACTGTACCTTAATTAATTATATATTTACCAAAGTCCATCTACTGGACTTTTGTGTATAGATACTTTTGTATTTATAAATTTTTGATTATTAGATTTATCCTTTGATCATTTTGATCTGTTAGATTATATTACGCAACCAATCATCCACTCGACTCTAAGAAAATATTATCATCCTAATCAGTAATTATTATCATCCTATATAACTGTATATTTTTTCATCCGACGACCGAAAACTTATGAGTACAAAAGAGTCGATAATCATAAAAGTATAATCACTATAACAAAATATGTTTTAGACGACACTTTTTAAACGACGTTTTTTAAACGACGCTTTTTTCTAGCATCTTTAATATTTAGCATTTGCCGACACTATAATTAAGCGTCGCCAATAAATATATTTTTATCAAATATTTATATAAATTTTCCGACGCTATATTAAAACGTCGGTATATTTATCTCGACATGTTTATTTAACGACTCTTTACACGACGCTTTTACAAGCGTGGAGATTATTTTTGCCGACGTTTTAAAGTGTCGCTAAATATCATTTAAAGTATCCTTAAATGCAAGAGTTTTTGTAGTAAATAGTCCTACTCCTATTTACTGCTCTTGGTATTGTTGTACTACAAATATTTTTATCATGGGATAATTGCCTATATACCCCTATAAATGCGTACGAAAATATTCGATCTACCCCTACTTTTTTTTTCTTTCTAAAATGCCCCTCATACGTTCCACCGTTGTTGCAAAATACCCCCAGCTTATCTCCGTTAAGTTAATGCGGGTTAAACGTGAGTTAAATATCTACCACGCTTAAAATAAATTAAAATACCAATTTTGCCCTTAACTTAAGGGCAAATAAGAAAGGTTGGTGACGGTAGAGCGGTATATTGGAAAAAATCAAAAGTTGAAATACTTTTGTGCCCTTGACTTTAAGGGCAAATAAGAAAGACAGTGATGGTAGAAGGGTATATTTGAAAATGGCAAAATAGTAATTTTACAGAGATAACAGAGTTACTTAACAGATTTTAACTCTAAGGGTATATTAGAATTAGGTTGGAACGTCGGAGGGTATTTTCAATATTAGCTTTCTAAGAGAGATAAATCGAAAAATCAGGAACTTTTCAGGGTATATAAGCAATTGCCCCTTTTATCATTCTTATTTTGCAAAGAAGTCCTTCTATCTTTATTATCCCGTGCGTCTCAATATGGGAAATTTTGCTACATAAAAGATATTCCCGTAAGCAGCCCAATGATCAATTAATTGTCTAATTATTTCTATTTTGCGTATTAATATGAAAAGTGCCATTTCTTATTAGCTTAAATTTTTTAAAAATAAATTATTTTTATCTCTGATTATAACAAAATGAAACATGGTATTCAACATACCAACCCATCGATTTGTATGCCTGTTGCAAAATAATAATAATAGTGATAATGATAAGCTTAAGGGATTAATTACTATTTAAGAATTTAAAAAATTTCCCTGTCTTAAGTAACTTGTCTAATTTATTTTTATTTGCTTATTCTTTTCTAGTACTAAGCCCATGGACAATCTGAGTCCTGATATTTATCATTATAAACATGCTGTGATTTTATTTTTTTTAACTTTAAAGTTTTTTAACGCTATTCTATTTTGATTAATCATTAAGTTATGTTATAGTTATATCTAGTTTTATTGAAATTATTTTTAATCTTATCAAATTTTAGTCACTAATATAGGTATACATTTTATTTTATAATTTGGTACGATATATGAAAAAAAGTATGAACATATTTTCACGGCTAATGTTTTTCTAAAAGAAACATTTTTTGTGCTTTATTTCTGACTTATGAAAGAGACGTCTTTTGTCCTTTCTTTCTGCCTATCTCTTTCGTGCTCGGATTTTTGCGAGTGGAATGAATAAGATTTCTGTATTTTCTCACTGATGATGGTCAAAATTGAATATGAAAGTTTGAAAACTTTCTTAGCAAGAAAGCTACATCTAATTAAATTGTGACCAAAGAAATAGAGATTTTCCTTTGATATCAATTATTAGGGGAATTATATATCCTCCTGTTACTCGGGCTTTACATGATATAAAAATGTGATTTTTGTGACTTTTTTGTTTTCTAAACAACAAAAATAAAATAAATCTTTGGAAAATCCCATGAAAACTATGAGTCCAATTAGAATGCGTTTAGGAGCATGAACATGAAAACTGTTCGTCCAATTAGAATAAGTTTAGAAGCACCAAAATTTTTGTGCTTTAAAGTTGTTTTTAATTATAGAATATACGAATCGAGATTTGACTCGTTATACATAATTCATACTATTGCAAGTATTTAGAAATTAAATTTATGATTTTTAATAACATTAAAAATTATTGATTTTGAATTCTTTTCATCTAAAAATCGCAAAAAATATTTTCTAGAACTTCAAATACGCTAAATCAAGTCTAACAGAACCGATCGGCGATTCGGAAGCCCTATAATCGAACGGCTTAGGAGCACAAAGGCCTCCGTACGTGCTCCTAATAGCATACAAGTTTAACAGTGAAAAATTCGATAGCACCAAATTTTTGGTGCTATCGATAGTACCCCATCCGGATTCTATATATAGAACTAGGCCGGAATACTATCAATAGCACCAAGCTATTGGTGTTATTGATTTTTTAACCTTTGGATTGAGAAATAAATGATTAGAATAATGTGGGCCCCTTAGCTACCCTTTGGTTCGGGGTTAAGGAAAAACTAGTTATTCTATGAATAGTATTAAGTTCAGGATTAAGGTAGGGTTAGAGTATTTTTGTGTTTGGTTGGAGGTTGGAGTTAGTCCAGGATAGTGAAAAATAGTGTTTGGTTGGAGTAGGTGGGATAAGAAGGATATTGGGTTATTATGAATAGAAAATAGTGTTTGATTGAGGTTTGATGGAATTAGATGGGATTAGCTAAGTAATAACCCATTTGAGGTGAAATTAGCTAACCCCATTTGAGGCGGAATAACCCCTATTTTTTAGAGTGTTTAGGGGATAAAATGGGAGTTAAGGGGTTATTCCACCCTTAACCCCCAACCAAACAATGGCTTAGGGTTGAGTGAGTGGTTGGTTGAATAGTATAATCTAACGAGTAAAAATAATCAAATAGTTAAATCTAACGGTGGAAAACTCGAAAGCACAAAATTCTTGGTGCTATTGATTGTACCCCAGCTGGACTCTATATATATAATTGAGCTAGAATACTTTTAGAAACACCAACCCCTTGGTGCGTCTAAGTTTCTAGCCCTTTGATCTACTCGTTAATTATTAATTAATACCTCTTTGATCAAATACTATTCTACCTGCCACCACCTACGTACCATTATCATCTTAACCTTACATCTTTCTATCCAATGGTTAAAAACTCAAAAGCAGCACTCCTTTGGTGCTTTTGAGAGTATTCTAGCTCAACTCTCTCTCTCTCTCTCTGTCTCTCTCTCTCTCTCTCTCTCTATATATATATAGAGAGAGAGAGAGAGAGAGTGTGTGGAGTTAGAATACTTTTGGAAGCACCAATCCTTAATTTGGTGCTTCCAAGTTTTTAACCCTTGGATCCACTCCTTAATTCCTTAATTATCCTTGATCAAAACACTATTCCACTCTATCATTTATCACTCATCATTCAATTCCCACATCTCTCCATCCAATGATCTCACACCATCTACTACATAGATATTATACCAACTCATATATATATATATATATATATATATATATATATATATATATATATATATATATATATATATATATATATATATATATATATATATATATATATATATATATATATATATATATATATATATATATATATATATATATATATATATATATATATATATATATATAGTTGAGCTAGAATACTTTCAAAAGCACCATTGAGGTGGTGCTTTTGAGTTTTTAACCATTGGATGGGGAGATGTAAGGTTGAGATGATGGTGGTAGGTGGTGGTTGATGGATAGGTGGTAGGTGGAATAGTGTTAGATCCAAAGGCTATTAGTAGTCAAAAAGTAGATTCAATGGCTAGAAACTTGGAAGCACCAAAAGTTGGTGCTTCCAAAAGTATTCTAGCTCAATTATATATATATATATATATATATATATATATATATATATATATATATATATATATATATATATATACACAATTGAGCTCTATGCTTTTAGAAATACGTCATTAGTCTTGTAAGTTTTTAGCCCTTGAATCAATAGATGTGCGGTTAGGATGATGTGGGCCCCCTTTGGTTAAATGGGTGGTTGGTTGAATAGTGTAATCTAACGGATGAAAATGATCAAAATCGTAGATCTAACGGTAAAAAATTCACAAGCACGAAATGCTTGGTGCTTTTACAAGCACCATAGCCGGACTCTATATATATATATATATATATATATATATATATATATATAGTACCAAACGCTTGATGCTATCGAGTTTTCGGTTGTTTGATGAAAAACTGTGCGGTTAAAATTTTAGTACTTCCCCACAGTTGAGTGGGTGGTTGGTTAAATAATATAGCCTAACAGGTGAAAATGATCAAAAAGAAAATCTAACGGCAAAAAATTCGATAGTACCAAAAGTTTAATACTATCGATAGTATAGTAGTCGGACTCAGACACTCTCTCTCTCTATATATATGAAGAAAATTTTGGTAGCTCTTATTAAAATTTACATAATTTTATAGAACTATAAATATAAAAAAAATTAAAATTAAAAAAATTAAGTAAAGTTGGTTGAAATAGAAGAAGCAAAAAAATGTAAGAAAAATATAAGACATGTTAATAATTAAAATTAAGGAGGCAATTGAAAATTTGAAAAAAGATTGGGAATCAATTATACTACTACTAACTTAAAAAATTATATCAACTCAACATCCCGTCAGCAACAACAATAGTGAAGATCCCAATTAAAAATAAATTTATAGATTAAAAAGTAATTAAAAAATATAAATAAAAGATCCAATTTTAAAATTAAAAAAATTTAGAACAATTGATGTAATTTATCCAAAAAAAAAAAAGGGCCCCACAAAATTCAAATGAATGTGGAGGCTCCACATCGCCTCATATCCGGCCTCACCTCGGACTGAGAATTCATTAGATTTAATAGATACTGTCGTCATATATGCTAGTTTGTAAAATATTATAAAATTTTTAGGTATAGTATTATTCTTTTTTATAATATTTTTATTTTTATTTTTAGTCCTTTATTTGGAGATTATTTCTTTATTAAACAATTGATGTCTAAAAATCATAAAATTTATTTTTGAGATACTGTTAATTATGTAAATTATATCTAACGAATTTGATTGTTAATTTGAAAGTCTTATTATTGAACATAACTTTTGATGGATTAAATGAGCCAGCATTCTTCCTACGGCAGAGGTTGAATTGGACAGAGTTGTACTGTCGGTGCCCATCAATGTTGTGTTTCTATATGTTTTAATTGTGATGGATGCATTGATACATCTTTTCCTTAAGCTCGAGCTTTTTAAATGATTGGTTAGCGCTTTCTTTTCACAAGTGGTCTCAGAATCAGTGGCGTAGGTTTTATTGGATAAAATAGGCCAACATCCTGTCCGTAGTGTAAGTCGGGTTGGACCGAGTTACAGTCGAAGCCCGCAAGCTCTGTGCATGCCTAATGTCGGTACGCTATGTTCTTCAGCTGGAGAAACATTCGTGCTTTCAGAAAAAATTCTAGCTGGGCTCTAAAAACTATATGCTCCAGTCCTTGTTGCTTAATTGAGAACCAATTTTGCCGTTTCAAGCTGTAATCTCGGTTAAGGACTAGTTTAAATTGTAAAGTTAAGCTTCAGCCACGTTTACTTATCAATATTGAAGATAAAAAATAGAACACTTATTCGGAGAAATTAAAATCTTAAAACAGCATATCATGTGCCTACTCTGGATAAGTTTTTTGAGGGAGGTAATGCATTCCAATTTTTATTCCTAAATAAACTATTGAAATATCATGAATATTATGAATACGTTTTAAAATGAATAATAATATATCTTATATCTTTTTCATCCAAATTGCCATATTATTTTTATCTAACTAAAATTTATTTAAATTCTTGTGAATCGTAAAATAAGAAGTATAACATTAATTGACGTTTTTTTTTTTTTGTTTTAATATACAAATAAAATTTCCCTTCAACTATAACTATAATATTGTTATTATATTAGTTTCCGACAAATTAAATTACGTCACAAGGCGCATGCATAAAATAGTTGCTTTCTATACGAAAGATGAGTGGTCCGGCAGTGGGGTAGTGCTGACGTGGGTGCAGGCGGTCCGTGCAGTGTGCAAGGCTCACGAGCTGCCGTCGTTGCACCGGCGCGTCACCCGCACCGGCAGCCCGTCCTTCATCCGGAGCGTGAGCGACAAAACCTTCTCCGGGCACCTCCCATCGACGAGGTCGAAGACGTACCGCCCCACCACGCACGCCGCCACCGACTTCATCTGTATGTACGCCATCTCCTTCCCCAGGCACATCCTCGGCCCCGCGTGGAACGCCGGGTACTTGTAAGGGCTCTCCGCCCGAAACGCCCCGTCTCCGTCGAGCCACCGCTCCGGCCGGTACTCCCTGCAGTCCTCCCCCCACACCGCCTCCATCCGCCCCATCGCGTACGCGTTGTACGACACGAACCACCCCTTCCGCACCGCCGTCCCGTCCGGCAGCACGTCGTCCTCCTTCGCCTCCGCAGAATTCACCGGCACCGGCGGGTACAGCCGCATCGCCTCCGTCAGCGCCGCCTGCAGGTAGTGCATCTCCCGCAGCTCCTCGAACCCCAGCAACTCTCCGCCGCCGCCGCCGCCGACTGATCGGAGCTCGTCGAGTATTCGCTTCTCGACGTCCGGCCGCGACGACAGGACCCAGAAGAACCAGGAGAGCGCCGACGACGTCGTCTCGCGCCCCGCGAGCAGGAAGCTGATCACGATGTCGCGGAGGAACTCCTCGGAGTAGCGCTCCTCGTTGGCGACGAACCGCGACAGGAGATCGTCGGCGGCGCCCTCGGCGAGGAGGCGGCTCTCCTTCTCCCTCGACCGGATGATCTCGAGCGCGAACGCGTGGACGGCGGCGACGGACTCTCCCAGCCGCCGCTCCGATCCGACCCCGAGCAGCTTCTTGATCCTCCACAGCCGCGGCACCGCGTAGCGGAACCGCCCGGCGCTGAGGTTGGCGGCGTCCCTGAACGCCTCGGCGAAGCTGCAGGTCGACGAGTCCGGATTCGCGACGTCGAGGTACGCCGGGTCGTGGCCGAAGGACACCTGGCAGACGTTGTCGAAGGCGAAGCGCTCGAGCACGTCCTGCAGGTCGACGACGCGGCCGCGGTCGGCGGCGTCGTCGAGGAGCGGGATGAGGCGCGCGGCGACCTCGCGCCGCACGCAGCGGACGACGAAGGAGCGGAGCGAGCGGGTGTTGAACTCGAAGCTGGCGGTCTTGCGCTGGGCCCGCCAGGCGTCGCCGTCGGAGTTGAAGATCCCCCGGCCGAGGAAGTCGTGGAGCAGGGCGGTGGAGCGGGCGCCCTTGGGGTAGTTGTCGAAGCGGGCGCGGAGGACGTGCTCGACGTTGGCCGGGTTGGCGGTGATGACGCCGCGGACGCCGCCGGGGCGGTGGAAGGTGACGGTGTTGGTCGGGGCGGCGGCGAGCGTCTCGGCCAGCCAGTCGGCCAGTCGCCGGCGGTTCGCCAGGAACTGCGGGAGGTGGCCGACCAGCGGGTACGGCTTGAGGCTCGGCGGGTAGTAAGTCGGCGGACTCAGTTTGGATTTGAATCTCGATTTGGAGAAGAGGAGGGAGAGGAGTAAGAGCAGGAATAGTGGGTAGAAGAAGAAGATTAGCTCCATTGGAGCCCGGCCTTGGAGGGGAATGGAATATATTGAGGAAAATAACCCGAGTTTAATTACTGCATGCGGATTAGATGAGCTAGCTAGGTTTGGGCATATTATAGATATATGGCCCTCGAATCAGATGTATGCTCCGGAATCCAATAGCCTGAAATTTCAATAAAAATAAGAGTAATAATGGTATATACTAGCCGGAGAACAAGCCCGCACTTCGCAGCTGTGGAAACTATAGGAGTAATTCCTCACTATTTGTGCTCGGGATGAGACCAACAATGCCTTCTCTGGTAGTGATAGTAACAGTAAAGATGACAACGATCTTTTTGACCGCGGCAGAGAGTTAGGGGAGATAGGCACGCATTAGTGAGAGAGGGATGGAGGAAGGATGATAACGATTTTTTTGACCGCGGCAGAGAGTTAGGGGAGATAGGCACGCATTAGTGAGAGAGGGATGGAGGAAGGCGACGATGTATAGAAAAAAATGAGGAAGAAAAAATTGATGAATTAATTGGAGACGAAGATGTGCGGATTGCAGATGGCAAATAATAATTTGGATGTATTAATTAAAAGTCTGGTGGAGGGAAGGAGGAGGATCATAATTGATTAATTGGAGAAAAAGATATGAGAATTGTAGATAGCAGTAGAACCATTTAGATGCATCAATTGAATGTTTCGTAGTGAAACCGTTTAGATGCATTAATTGAAAGTTTAATGAAGTAAATGGGAAGTGTCACACACTGATGAGGGTGAAGGACAACTTAGCATAGGAAATGAGAAGGGTCAAACGCTAGTGAGGGTGAAGAATAACTTGTCACGTGGCAAAAAATATTGAGAATTTATATAGGTTAATAGATAGATTAATTAGAGAGAAAGAAGTAAGGATTGTAAATGGTAGTGGAATCATTTAGAAACATTAATTTAAAGTTTTGTAATGGGACCGTTTAGATGTATTAATTAGATGCATTAATTGAAAGTTTGATGAAGAGAATGGAAAGGGTCACATAAAGATAACTTGCCATAGGAAATAGAAAGGGTCACATACTGATCAGATTGAATGACAACTTGTCACGTGAAAAAAATATTAGGGATTCATAGATGTTAATTAATAGATAACTAAAAATTTTATGTCAAAAAAAAAAAAAACATTAATGGTGCACAAATCTGTCACACTTTAGGGAGATTATTTCTCCCGAAAAATATAATATATAATTCATTGCATTCTTCGACCAAAACACAACGTCTTTTCTATTACAAGTAGAGCAAGTTCCGTTCAAAAAAAAAAAAAAAAAAAATTGAAATTGAAATAAAATTATAACCGCAAACAGAACGATAAAAGTACTAATTTATTTTTTTATGAAAAAAATCAAAATTTAAAGAAAAATATAAGTGAAAATGAAATGATAAAAATAATAATATATTTTGTTCATAAGAGGAATCGAAATCGAATCAAAATCATGTCTAAATTGAAATTCAAAAAAATATATTTTTATTAATATTTAAATTTATTATTAAAACTTTTAATTAAAACTTGAATTTAAATTATAATTAAACTTTAAATTTATAATTCAAATTCATGATCAAAGTCAAAATTTAAGTTTAAATTTATTAAATTACAATTTGAGAAAGTAAAATTTGTATTTTAAATTTAAATTTAAAATTATAATTTAATCTAATACATGATGTATATTTGAATTCAGATAATTATTGCTAGACAAAATAAATTTTCAATCACTCCGGAGTTAAAGTAAACTCTCGTGTCTCTCTACAGAGGTGGGAGTTACTTTTGAGAGATTCGAATTCACTCGAAATGAAAATCGAATCCCTTAATTCACACAATAATAATGATATGTAATGACTTATTTTGATTTTCATTTAAAATCTCAAATATTTCAAACCAAATATGCTTGCTCTAATATTTTTTTTAAAAAAATATTTTTACTCAAATATTTTTATATACATCAATTTTAAAATTATTTTAATATAAAATTATTATTTATAATTAAATTTTTTTATTAATTTTCTTGTATAGCAGAATTAGTTTACCGTATATCCTATGTATCGCGCCTGTTACCAGAAAGATTTCCTTAATAAATGTTTTTTTTAGTTTTTTTTTTACAGAAAAAATCAACTAGTGACTTATGGAGTAATTCCACTGTTAATGTATTTTAAGGAATTGAATTGAAATAATTTTAATAGCACTATATATATATATATATATATATATATATATATATATATATATATATATATATATATATATATATAAATTTGATATTGAGGCCCTACTATGATATTAGACAAAATAAAGTTCAGTTAAAAGCAAATACATGCATATACGTTTCTACGTTCTCCCCGGTGGGATAACAGAAAAGCGATATACGGAACATAATATTACGTACGAAAATAAACAAAATATTTTTTTATAGTACTTACTTACCTCACGTAACATAATCTCCTTATAATTCTAAACGAAACTTAAGTCACTATTACGTTTTTGGCCAGTGGATGAAAATTGTAGGTCAGTAAAATTTAGTAAATGATTAGTATAATTTACGGGATGAAATTAGCCAAAGAGTAAATACTTTATTATGTAATTAGAATTATTCGAGCCAGACTCTATTTTAAAATAATCATTAATTCAACATAAAAATGTCAAATTGCCTTGCGGACTGAGAAATCTTCTTGGCCCTCACGCTTTTGTGGTTCGCAACTTGTAACTTGGGAGGTATCTGGGTCACATGTACGGAAAAATATGGCATTATTAATTAAAGAAAAACTTTCTTTTTTTTTTTTTTTTTTAGAGAGATAAATAAGACGCTATCCGTTTCGCTTTATTTCATTTAAAATAAACTTTAATAAATATAAATCAATTGTGATTCAAACTCAGCCTTGATACCAACCATCGTTCCCTTTGCGACTTGAGTCTCGGGCCGATCAGGAATAAATAAAGAGGAACTATTGCTTGTATAAGTGCACCTCGTAGGTATTTTAAACTTAGATATTTCTTTTGACCAAATAATGTAGGACAAACATTTTGTTAATGAGGATAGCAACTGGTTTGAATTGCTACATAAAATGAGGTCGACGTTGTCATGTTTCCATATACTCCTGGAACAATGAGACAAATTATGCTTCGTTTAGGAGTATAAATATTTTACTAGTGTAGCACCCGCACTTCAGCGGATAGCCGATTAAAATATATAACTATTATTAAAATTTTATGATTAAAAAAAGTTATTTAATACATTAAAAAATAATTTTTTATTAATATTTTCATAAATTTTAAATAATTATATTATTATAACGATATTATTTAAAAATTAATTAAATTAAATAGTTTTAAAACTTTTAACTAAAAAATAAAAATATAAATATGTATCACTTAGCCTGCAGATTTGGTTAGTATATTTTATACGATTCTCAAAATTAAATTTCGTAAAATATAAAATTAACTTAAACTTCATCAATATTTTTTTTATTTTTTACTCTACAATTAATCCATATCTAAATACCAAATATTATAAAATAAAAATTTATATTTAATACAAAGAATTTAGACTATTGAAAAATTATTTATATATTTTAAATTTGGCCAAGTTGCATAAAAAATTCACTAATTTTGGGCTTTTGCAAAAGTAGGCCACATTTTTCGTTTTTATCGATTTGATCCGATTTTTGAGCAAACCGACCAAAATGCCCTAATACATTAAAAAATAATCAAAAGTTTAAGCTTCATGTGACACTAGTGAAGGCCCGTCTTGTGCAGTAAAATTTACGTAATTTTTAAAATATTTTGAACAAACTTTTTTAATTTTTTTAATTTTTAAATCTAATTTAAAATTATAAACTTAAAAAAATTAAAGAGAGGGGGAAATAAAAAAATAATTTAAATAAAAAGGGATAAAAAAATTAAAATTTGAAGCGCCATTTATTATATGTATTATTAATAAACAAATTAATTATATTATATATAATATTATTAATAAATTTAATTAATTAATTAATTTTATAGAGTTTAAAAAGTTAAAAATTTAAACTTTGAAGCTTTAAATTTGAAATTAATATTATATATTAACATTTAAATTTAAAATTTAAATAAAAATATATAAAATTTGGGAAGTAAAAAGCAAGGAGAGAGAGAGAGAGAGCTGGGGGAGGGGGGCCCACTGAAGCCCAGAGAGAGAGAGAGCCGGGTGGGGGAGGAGGGCCCACCGAAGCCCAGAGAAAGAGAGAGAGCCGAGGAAAAACAAAAAAATGGTGGGTCCCGCAAAGTCCCCCGCGAAACGCGGAGAGAGCGCCGTATTGGTTCTCCTTTTATTATTCTATATAGAAGATTGTTGCCCTTTTTCTTATTTGTTTAAACACTTATTCGATATAATATAATATTTCGGTAGAAAGTCTTTTCTTCTATCGCATCCATGTGAAGTGGTGCCGAGAATTTATTTGGAAAACTTTTTGAAGAGAAAAAATTGCTTCGAATATAGGCCTTGTTATTAAGCTGTTCTTTTTTGAGGACTCTGTGTGGGTAGTTGTAACAGCTCCTTTTGAATTCAAAATTTCTTTAAAAAAATTACTTCTTTTAAAATCAATTGATTATGGATTTTAGTAAAAATGGACATTTCAAATGGTTGTTAGATAATTCACATCCACCACCTCCTTTCCAAAATTGACATTTCAAATGTGCCCCAAAACATAATAGCTCTATTTGGATACACAAACATCTTGTTTGACGCTCTTTAATTTACTTAAGAAAAATTTTATACCAAATAATTAAGTTTTTATTGAATGATTTCCTATGACATCTAAATAATTAGAAAAACCGACCGATATAGGCGGCGCGGAAATCAACACTCGTGCATAAGAAATCCTACGCACGGGGTTGTAGACAATTCAAACCCCACAAAAAAAAAGGATAAATCTTACACTCTTTAATATAAGGGTTTAAACACTTTTAAAAAAATTTAATACTGAAAAGAGAGAAGGATAAGACTAATATGAAATATTAACCCTTTGATGGGGTTGGTATAACATTTGCCTTCACTTTTTGCTTTTTATTAACGTTTAGTTTAGAATACTCTTAAAAGTAAAAAAGTTTATTTTACTGCAAAGTCATCTTGGAGAATTCGGCATTCGAATTGACGGTTCATCGTCATTAAACTTGATTTAGAACCTCTGAATTATCTACTAATCAAATTATAATTCAAATGCCTACCAACATAACCTAACCCAAAACCCCTGTCGAGATAAGCAAGGCTAATCTTCGGTAGTATTTTACTTGGGATACGTTTTGTGCAAACCAACATAACTGAGTCAAAATCGACCGTCGGCCAGGAAACCAAGTGGCAAAGAAGCTTTGTGGGTACTACAGTAACTTGGTGAAGTTGAATTAGAGGTGCTGATTAAATATTTTAAATTGAGTTGTTACAAATGAAAATAAAAAGCTGTGAAGCAGATAGCGTGTTATCTTTTCTCAAAAAAAAAAAACATAGCTGAGTCTAAAGTGCCTGAAATATAAAGCAGGGATAATACTAATGATGATGATTATGATGACTAAAATGCCCACTCCAAGATAATCTTTTATTTGGAAATGAGCAAGGCTACTGTACATTCAAAAATAAGGTATAAATCTTATACTCTTTCATTCAAGAGCTAACATTTTATGCTTATCTTGTCAACTCTTCTTTTAATCTTAATTTCTCTTTTGGATGTTTAAACCTGGAGCACTAGACTCCTCGCCCAGAGTTTCGATATCAGTTGTGGATTTTGAAACTTGGCTCCGCTAGTTTTCCTGCGACAAATGTTTTGCAAGTAACAAACTGCTAAGCAAGGAGAAACAACTAAGAAAGCATGTGAACTCAAAAAAGAACAAGAAGTGCTAACTCTTTTGCATGGCAATACTTTGTAAAGAAAAAGATTAGAGCTAGTCCAAAATTGAGTAATATACAATGCTTCTGCATGTCTGATTTCTGGTACAGAATAATTCGATCTTATCATAAATGTAACTTTCTTTTAAAAACGAATAAGTAACCATAGATATTTTTCACAATAGATTACATGGAGGCCTTATACAGATACAGTACTAGAGACATTTCCAGCTTATTGTATAGCGGAGTCTAGTTTGGCGAGTTAGAACAACCTTAGCCCGCTTCCACACTATTGAGTTTCATCTTTCAAATCGGGTGCTTCGGCAATTTGGCCTTCTACAGCATATACCCAACGCGGTAGTTGCTCTACCTCGCTTTACTTCATAAAGTAGAGCAAATAAGAATTGGGAGGTGTATCATGCTCCATATGTTCAGCAATGGAATGATCATGCATGTAGTACAGGTGGACCCTTATGTAGATCTTGATTCTATACGAATTTTTATTGTTTACATGCAGTGGTATTGGAAGATCACCAGGAGATGAATATCTAGGCCAGTACAGTGTCCACCCCTCGCATATTAGCCACATGGACATATCAAGAGAGTATTAGTATGATTTCATATAATATCATATTATTATATTTATTTTTATATACAAAGAAAAATTAGTCGTGGTCATGGAGAGATCGCACCAAACGATCGAACTAGTCCTGCCGGATATTTCGTATGGTGATGTATCAGAAATCCTGACACAAGTTGCCGATCAAATAGAGCCAAGTTTAGAGACTTTACTGACACTTCCAAACACTGTACCTCCACGGCCAACAGAACATGATAGACCACCGCCGTCAAGCCATGTACTAGTACATAGTCCGTCGGGGCCATCTTCACCGACATCAATACCACTTGCAAAGAATTCTCCTTATCATTCAGACACTATACCATTATCAGAGGATCCATCCCAACGAGCCGATATTGTTTATCGTAGGCGTCAACGGCACCGATAGTTGCAGTCTCCCCACACAGATCAACCCTTATCCAGATATACTACCAACACCTGCTATGGCTGACCCCGAGCTCAGACTGGTGATCAAGACGCAAGACACTCAACAATTGTTGAGGAAGCTACTATCGAACAACTTGGTCAATGGGAAGTCATAGAACCTTTCGATGAGTATGGTGTTGATCGTGGTCACGATTGTGGTCAAGGACGTATGGATAGACGTGGTCGAGGGACAGGGACTTGGAGGAGGACGTGACATTCATTTTTGTATTTTGTATATTTTGAACTGTACAAAACATCCTATATTATCGAACAAGCTCAATCTATTTTGGACATGTTGTCGTGATGATATTGTATTGATGTTGTGTTGATGTTGTATTGATATTATCGATGTTATATTGATGTTGCATTTGATATTTTAAGTATTAAAATATAGCTAGGTGGAAGTTGCATTGAACACGATGAATGGTTTACCGTATTCAAACATGAAGAACCATTCACCATATTTAGACACGTATTTAGACACCGTACCGTGTCTAACTATAGTGAATGATTCATCATGTTCAACTAAAACTTCTCTAAGCATAGCGCTTGCGTGGCGCTCACGTGGCAGAAATAGGCCTAATTTTGTAAATATAAATTTTATGGGGCTATTACTAAAAAAATTTGTTAGGGGGATAAATGCAAAAAAAAACCCTGGTATTAACTATATACTTGATAGTTCAATAGTTACATGACTTTTCAATAAAGAAACTGTATTGATAGTTGCAAATCATAGATGTCCACAATTTTTTGGAATATGCATTGAATCAAAGAAGAAAAGAATTACTTCTTATCTATCTAATTTACCTGCTGAAGTGGATCAGCTTCGCAACCAGTACCAACAGCAAGTTGCTTTAGCCAACACAGACTATGCTTTTTGCTTTCACCACTGAGAATACACAGCACTGCAGAACATAAAGAATATATCACTACCACAGTTTTGCAGCGATGTATATGACACTTAGTTGTCATATAAGTCAGTTCTCATAAATTATGTATGCAACTATTGTATCGAAAATTAAAAGAGTAGAAGCACAGCGGACATGTTTTAGCTTGCATCTTTAATAGTTTGTTTGACAACTATGAACTTATAATGCATGAACTGCATCTAGTAAGAGCATGGCAACTAAGATTTCATTAGAAAAAAAAAAAAAAAAAGTTAAAGATTTGCAACCTCACATCAGTGGGCCTAATAAGATAATGACTTTTTAATTAATCGCATTTGCGATATTCATTACATTCCTCACATGTCCTACCTTTGAAAGCCTCAATATCGTAAACCACATAAGAAATCAGCAGAAGTGGATCAATTAGCATATTAGCGCTAGTCTAGAACACACCCATTAGTACTCCTTTCCAAGGTATAGATGAAATAATGATCAAAAGGGATAGTAGGTTTCAATTTCATAATTGATATTCTGACGAAATAAATAAATGATAGAAATGAACTAACACATCTGGATGTGGCCATAATCGTCTTCAAAAAATTCCTTCAGAGAGTATATATTTTTGAAAGTTAAACATAGAAAAGTCACAGCTAAAAGACTAAAACAGTACTATCTAGCAATGAAATACTGAGAAGCCCTTGTCAGTGCCATAGACGCATGCAATGCAGTCAGCAGAGAAAGAAATTTCTCGTTGTTATATAAAGTAGCTTGTTCTTCATAGTATAGCTATATGCCCACAGTAGAGTTTAGATTAGTTTTACCTAAAGCGTGGTAAATCTAAACAGCTAGATATTGGGGAGACAGCATACCTCCAATCATTTAATCATCAAAAGAGAGATGATTATTAGATCTACAATTAAGCTCATGATTTCTTGGATGAAAAAGTTTGACCATGTGATGTTATCTCCTTCTTCCCAACTGTCCATTGAAGTAGAGAGAAAATTACCCAAGTCAACTGACATCCATCCTGGCTGCTTCTAGCATTATTTTCTTCAGTAAACACATTGAAAAGCCTGCCAACATCCACTACATGTTACGAAAATGGTTGGGCTTAAAGCTAGACCCTGGGAGGAATCAGCCTCAGTTACTAGATGTCAGTAAACAGAAGCTGATGATATAATTATCAGAGCCGCTCAGATAATAAAAATTTATCCTGGTTGTGATATAGATAGAAAACCATTTGATTCAACTGAGCTCCAACCAGGCAGCTTCCCAACATTCACTTGCTTCATGAACTCCCTCACTCTTTCTGCATCATCATACCGACCAAGATCTGAATACATGTTTGCCAAGCTCAAATAGTACCCACTCTTCTCCGGGCACATCTTCATTAATCTTTCTGAAATTCTTTCACCAACTTCCACATTACCATGAACTCGACAAGCCGCTAATAAGGACCCCAAGATCGCCTCGTCGGGCTCAAAAGGCATTTCCTCTATAAACCCCTCAGCTTCCACGATTCTCCCTGCCCTTCCTAACGCATCAACCATGCAAGAGTAGTGCTTTAATTCAGGCTTAATGCCACTCAGCTTCATCTTATCAAAAAGTGACCGTGCCTTCTCCACCATGCCGGCATGCGCACATGCGGATAACACCCCGAGAAAAGTAACCGAGTTCGGCTCTACCCCTTCCACACTCATATCCTCGAAAAGTCTCAAAGCATCATCCGCACTCCCATTCAACCCATGCCCAAGAATCAAAGCAGTCCACGAAATAATGTCTTTTTGCGGCATTCTATCAAACACCTTCAAAGCGCATCCAAACGCCCCGCATTTCACATACATGTCTACAAAAGCATTCCCCAAGGATAACGGAAACCTCGAGAACCTTCTAATGCTAGCCGCATGAACAGCCCTACCATGCCTGAGAAAACCCGATTGTCCGCATGCAAGCAACAAGCTCACCATGACCACTCCATCGAGCCGGACCCCTTCGCTTACCATCTCCCTGAAGAACCGAAGCGCCGACTCCGGCAGCCCGCTCTGGGCGTAGCCCGACAGCATCGACGTCCAGAGCACAGCATCCCTCTGCGGCATTTCGTCGAACAAGAGGCGTGCGTGAGGAACCTCGCGTAACGTCGCGTAGCAGCTCACGAGAGCGGAGGCGACGAAGAGGCTTCTATCTAAACCCATTTTGATGGAGAGGGCGTGGACCGCCATGCCGGATTCGGGAGAGCCAATGAGCGCGCAGGAGCGGAGGACGGGCGGGAGGGTGAAGGCGTCGGCGGGGGCGTCGGAGGCGGAGCGCATGGCGAGGAAGAGGCGGAGGGCGAGGTGGGGGGAGGGGGACTTGGCGAGCTCGGCGATGAGGGGGTTCCAGGGGAAGGAGAAGGAGGAGGCGCGAAGGGGGATGCGGCGGAGGAGGGAGAGGAGGGAGGAGGCGGGAAGGAGCTGGGAGAGGAGGGAGAGGGCGTGGGGATGGGAACGGGAGAAAGATGTTGAGGGTGGAGAGAAGGGGGAGGGATGGGGTATGCGTGGTAGGAGGAGAGGAGGAGGAGAATTGGAGAGCAGCAGAGTACGAGTTAAGCGCATGGGAGGGGGCCAAAGGGTTGGTAGCGGCTCGGCGCGCGCCTCCGTTGTTTTTGAGCTTTCCGGAGATGAACGCACGCGAGTGGTATATTAAAAGGAAAACTTCAAATGCCACCACGTTTTTTATTTATTTTTTTTTTATTTTTTTTAATTTTTTTTCTTTTTTTTTTAAATTTTCTTTTTTTTTGAAAGAGAGAGATACCACACTACCCGATAAGTTTATTTTATTTAAAAATAAATTTAGTTGTGAATCAAATAAAATTCAAACTTGGGTCTCGGATATTAACTACCAAGTCTCTGTACTTTCTTATTTTGCTGATAAAGATAAAACTACATGTTTCATCATGTGATACTAAGGCTTTGTTTTGTTTGGATTAAACAAGAACCGTTTATTTTAGAGATATATATAAGTGCAAGTATAAGCTAAAACTAAGACTTAGTTTGGGATTGAGAGAAAATATGTTGGAAAAATACCGATTTGTTTTGGTACGCATTTATATGTTTTTTCCACAACTCTATTTTACTCGCCGTTTGGGATTGCGGAAAGATTACGTTACGTGAAAAACTACGTAAAAATATTTTTTTATTTCCGTAATTGCGGAATGATTGCGTTACGTGAAAAACTACGTAAAAAATATTTTTTTATTTCCGTAAGTAATATTGCGTTCTACATATCGTGAACGATATATTTTTTGCAGTCCCACCTCAGGATTATCTAATAGCGTTTGATAGGTGTCAATACCAAACTAAGGCTTAGTTTGGTATTGAGTACTATATTAGTGTACTGAGTCTTATATAACGCTATTATTAGATAAAATGAAGTTTGGAAACAAGCATATGGAGATATACTTCGTGTTCTCCGATAGACCACGTAAAATATAACAGAATCGACTCATCAAACGAAGACGTAGCGCAATCTTTCCAACACTTTTCCTCACAGCATTTAGCGCAATCTTTCCGCAATCTCAAACGAAGACTAAATCAATTTTATGCTTTCAATAAAAATTAAGTTATTTTTGAAAATAAAAAAAATAGCTTTTGGATGGATAAGATAGAATAAAAATAATATTGGGAGTTATAAATAGAAAATATGGATATTGGCTCTTATATTACATTTGAATTTAAATTTTTATATTTTATATTTAAAATTTTAAATTTAAATATATAACTTTTAAATTTCAAAAATTCAAAATTAAAATTAAAATTTTTTAAATCACAAATTTGAAAATTCAAAGTTAAATTTTAAATTTTAAATCTAAGATTAAATCTAAATTTAAATATATAAAATATCAAATTTTAAATTTAAAAATTTAAAATTAAAATTTAAAGGTATAAAATTTTAGTTTCATGTATAATGGAGAAAAAATTAATTATTTTGTAGCATTTTGAAAAACAAATAATTTTTATAACAAATAAAAATAATGTTGACATTTATTAGTAAGAAAATTTTACTAACATAATTTATATCTTGAAAAAAAAGTTTAAATAAAAATGTTGATAGGGTGAAATTTCATCCTAACATTCTCTCGCCCAATACCATCTTTCTTATTTCTCTAATTTTAGTCAAATTTTTGGTTAAAATTTAGTAAAAATGCCTAATAGTTTTAAATTTGTTTTAGTTCATTTTTTCAATTTAATTTTATAGTGTTTTTATTAGTTTGTTTATCCAACTTCACGATATATGAAAACTATAATTTTTTTTGCTATTAATTTATTCTATCTAAGATATTTTCTCTTTTCTTCTGTTGAATACTGCATAGACTTCGGGTATATGTTGATGACATTGATTAGCGAATTCAAGACGGTAGAGGATTCGAGTTCGAGATTGAGACTCATATTGGGAGTCAAATTTTGGTGATTGTTTTTATCTACGACTTTTTTAGCTTCTTTTTTTCCCCTTTGTTATGCTGGTTATGATTTTGGATCTTATATGCTAATCTCAATTTTTCGGTCCCATCAAAAGATTGTTGATCATATCTAAATTTATGACTAAGATCTAAGAAATGCCGATGGCCCATAAAGAAAAACTGCTTACTATGTTTTAACAGTACATAGCAATTTTCAACATTACAAGATGGACATGCGAAAGAGCCATAAGTGGACCAACTAGATAAATTTTCATAAGCCAAAAAATTATTTATAGTCCACGTAACTGCAAATATACATCGATATCATTTCTCGGAACTTTTGGGCCGGGAATAAGCAAAGAAAGAATGAAGTTTGGCTGTTTTATGCACAACCATGACGGCAAATTATACGAAATTAAAATGATATGTCATATATAATAGTTACTTCGCATTGTCCCAAATGGATTAAAGCCGTCAGTCGCTAATCCAAATCTAACATTACGTGGGTCAATGACAAACTCCGGACAGCAAGAATCAAAATTCTTCCATGCTTCAGAGTTAATTAGTTGGATGCCTTAAAACACCATCTTTAATTCGACCTTTCTCATGCCACGTCATGAAATAGGATGTTCTAGATGACATGAACAACCTCTGAAGCCTTGATTTTATAGGAAAATACCTCAACACCTTTGCCAGAATACGTTTCTTTTTTTTTTCTTCAGAATTGGTGCATTATTGTGGGTACTGTTTTCATTATTTTTCCATCGAGAAGTTCCGCAAATTGAGCAAAAGTCATCATTCTCTTTTTCTTTATAGAACACCATGCAAACATTAGGATAAGCATGAATCTTGTTATACTTCATCCCTGATCCTTCGATAATCGTCTTTGTTTCATTAAAAAATTTGACAACTTTGCAATGTCAGGAAGCACATCTATTAAAAGTTTAAGCAATGTGCTGACTGATTCATTTGACCAATTACAACGACACTTTATATTATAAAGATGCAATATAAAGGACAATTTGGAAAATTTACGGCATCCTGGATACAATTCTTCGTCAGCATCTCTTAGTAGCTCTTTGAACTTCTCCCATTCCGAAGAAAATTGCTCTGCCCGTTGTTCTATAACAAAATCATCGACATTTGGCTCTGCAGAAATATAATTATTATTTTATCATATGGCCTGGGTGCCATGTAAGCTAACAAATAACGACGGACAACAAGTACAATAGTGCCTATATGTTACCATATTTATCAATGTTTAAGATTATTGAGAGCGTCAATAAGCAAACTACAAGGAGTCTCCCATCACACTATTATGGTGCCTTATTGAAGTAATATATGTTATGGTTTTGTCTTACTGAAGTAATATATGTTATGGTTTTGAATAAAAGAAACATATATATAAGAAATTACAACTAGATATGTGCATAGTAACAATACCAATCAATTTGAAGTCCCATAAGTTATATGGATCCAAAGGCCCACTACCTCTTTTTCTCTATGCTCACCAAAAATCATGTATTTTGCAAATGCAAATCACTTTTACATCTATATATCTTTAGAATTTTTTTTCCCTCCACCTTCGAGATCGTAATAACTAACAATCAAATACGAACAAGTCAAAACCCATTATAAATACAACATTGTGAATGTAGAAAAAATGGGCCAATGGTTACCAATTCACTGTTGAATAGATGGATAATGTCAAGTGCTTTTTTCAGGCAAAGTTCTCACAAGCATTTTTGTTGAGGATGGATATATTAGCAATAATTGGCATATTTAACAATATGGTGTGCAACATATTTTGATATATAGTTAAACAATTGAATTAGGCTTGTATACCTACTTGTAAAATAGGCATCCATAACCAACCAAAATGACGTATATGCTTCCACAAAGAAAGGTAAATTTTATTCAGAGTAAACATGTTCGAGCTTGTTGGTCTTCATAATTGGTTTGCTCAAATATTTAGAAATTTTTTGAATTTTTTTTTCAAATAACAAATCTAAAGCATAATCAATCTATACATTTATAATATGCAATTAAACAACAAAATGTCTTAATAAAATCAAACCACAAGGAATCAACTCCAAATAATTAAAAAAAAAAAGAATATTGTGATTGAAAAACTCACGCTATAAAATCAAGCGAAATTGGAGAAACCCTAGCATAGAGAACTCAATTGAGGTAGATCCTTTGATTTACCAGAAAATAGCCCAAAAAATCTCTCGGAGAAGATCAATTTCAAGGTAGATCGCGGTGAAAAATGGCTCGGAGAAGTCGATTGAGTGCGAAATACCCCAAAATCTCAATCTCTTCTTCAAATCTCAATCTCTCGAAGAAGCTCGAGAACTCACAATGAATCGAGGGGTTGATCCCCTTGCGATAGTGAGAGCGAGGGGGGCGGGGGGGTGGGGGCAGAGTAGCGAAAGAGGTCAGGATAGAGAGAAAGAGAGAGAGAGGTGGGTTCGAGTCATTTGGGATAGGGTTGAGGTTGAATTAAATTATATTTAATATATAAATATTAATTAATAAAAATATATATTTTAAAATAATTGCCACTAAAGTGTAATAAGAGAATAGTAATAGTGGCCGTTTGAGAATCGTCGCTATTAAATTGCTGCTAAAAGGCTATTTTGTTGTAGTGAGACGACATTCTTTTTTTGCACAGCTTTATGTTTGGATACCACATTTATTATATTTCTCTAGATTTAGTTTGGATGTTTTCTATATGGTGGACAATTTGCTAAAATATCGCTTCGAATAAGAACACAATAAAAGGAAATCCAAATAAAGTACGAGCAGCTCACACTTATGAGGTGATTTTTATAGCCAACTAAAATATTCTTACATATATATATATATATATATATATATATATATATATATATATATATATATATATATATATATATAATGGAAGATTAATGGAACAAGGCATTCACTAAAAGAAAAAAAAAAGGTTTTAGAAGCGATCAAAAGAAAATTTTTTCATAACATTTATAAAAATGTTAGCAAAAATTACATGATCGTCATTAAATTTTAATGACTAACGAGCTTTGCCAATGGTTTAATTGACCGCTAAAGAAAGCAGTTAATATTTGTAACGATTTCACATGCGTTGTTATACAAAATAAAAATGCTAAAAAGAATTAAATATTTTTACCGACAGATTTACAATTACTATAAAATCCCGAACTATATACATACTAACTAATACAAAAGAAGCGCTAATTTAGGCATCTTAAATTTTTTAAAAGATATCATTTATTCATTCAACTCAAAAATGTCATTTATATAATTCAAATATACCAAAGAGAAAATGTATCAATTTGCACAACAAAACTTTTACAAAAGGAAAAACAAACCAATATTATCCTTATTTATTCAAAATATTTTGAACCTTAAAACAAAAATTTTATTTGAAATTTAATTTTTTTTAATGAAATAATTTGTAGCTAGTTAACTCATTTTGACTGAAAAATTCGTAGTATTCTTCATCTTTCGTGAATAATTCAAAAAACATAACTAAAATTAGTATAATAATAAAAAATCCAAATATAAAAAAAAAACTCTATTAATAGTAGAACCTGAATATCATATTAAATGCCATATCAAACAATGAAACCAACATGATCTTATATCAAACAATGAAACTCATTGAATTTAAGTACTAAAATTTTGAGAATCAGCTTGGCTTGTTATATGGACTTGGATTGGTTGCATTAGATAGAGCCAAATGATCTTGTTTCTTACATTTAGAGTTGTCAACAAGAAGTCTAATCCAATTATCATCACCTGACCCAACTAAATTGTGCTTTTAATTTTGAATAAATAATTTACGAACTTTCTCATTCACAACCAAATATGTTTTAACAATTTCTATGTTAGTTACTTTGAATTGAATGCTAAAACCATAACAAATATTGTAGCTTATAGGTTAATTTATTCCTCTTCACGACATAAAATTCATCTTTCACAAACGGTTGACCCAACTACAACAACTTAAAATCATTGACATAGAAAATTCACACCGTATACAAAATATAACAAGAATTAGATAAATTTAATAAAATCAATTATCACAGTGAACCAAAAAAATAATATGATGCAACAAAATAATTCACTAGTAGATCAAATTAAGAGATTCTTCATCACATATAGGCACTAATAATTTGCTTTAGTTTGAAACCCATTATCTCATAAGCTAATTAATTAGTTTGGCAGTTTCCTATATCACCAAGCAAAAGAACCAAGATCCATAATATAAAACTAGTGCAGAAACCCGCGCTATGCGGCGGGTAGATAATAGAATCTCAAATTTAACATTTTAGAAAATAAAATTATATTTAGAATCCAAACCAGTACTATTTTTCAATAAATTGTCTAGAAAGTTTAGGATTTTGCCAAATTCTAAAATTCATATTATAAACTTCATGCTATAAAGTTCAAAATAAAATAAATCTTTTACACATATCCATCAAATATTCTTAAAATATTATAGAAATTAATCTTAAGATAGTTTTGCTGAAAAAATCTTCACTTCTCTTCTTCATCGGAATCAGAAGACTGGATTAAACTGCAAATAAGAGTACACATTCAAGTTATTTAAGGTAATATTTTAAAAATTCTTATGGACATAATTTTGAAAAGTGTGTATAGAAAATAATGTTAGTAATAAAATTACCATCTACTTTGCTTTATAAAAAAAAAATTCTATTATTACCTGAACATTCTATTTTTTCCTCTTGATTTCCTCGCAGTTTCCTCCAACTTGTTATTTGAGCTTCTCATTTTGATAATTTTCAAAATTGTACATACAAAATAATTAAAATAAATAAATTAATTAAACTTGATGAATATCTTTAAAATACCATGTAAAGTAAAAAGATATTAGATAAAAATTCTTGCGTTGACCGGATCACTTGACTTCTAGATATTTTGTCTAATATATATTTTTCTATTCCGTTATACGTTATATATTAATATATTAATATATAAATAACAAACTTATATGTAATATATTAATATTTTTTATGTAACCACAAACATATCAAAAATCAACGCAAATATGAGCACATAGGTATTAGGTCTTACCGGAGATACGAAGGAATGCAACACCAAATAGCAGATTAACCAATATAATGGGTCGCGGATGGATTCCTGAAGAAAAATAACAAAACACCAAATAACAAAACATTAAAAAAGAAAAAAATTTATACATCTGTACATAGTCCGTACTTCTATACATAGTAATATAACAAAATGAAAATATAAAGTATCCACCATACATCTACCACCTACCATTGATAAAAGATTGTTGGAAAATACGCTGGAATAAAGCAAATGCCAAAGTTATTATATAGGTATATCCATCTTCTCCTTCAACGGCTGAAAAAGATGAATCTCTTCTTCTTCCGGTAACCTTCCACCTCTCCATCTTCTCCCAATTATTTCTCACACAAAAAACGGCGGCATTGAATAGGATTCTTACTGATAATAATGAAGATGAAGATGAATAGGGTTCTTACTGTAATGAACCGAACTTTAGCCAAATTGGTTAAAGCACGCGGAAGAAATAATTGGACGAGTTCCAATTACCTTTCCAAGCGTCTTGGAAGGGTTAAGAGAGGGTTTAAAAGAGTTATAAAGGTTTCGGCGTTGTTCGGCACGAAGTAGAGTCGAAACGACGCGAAGAACAAGGTCTGGGCAGTTTATACCGGTACAAGCACCATTTTGTACCGGTATAGCAACCGAAACCGAGAGGGCAGCAGCTCTCGGGTTTGAGATTTTTTGGTGTCTGTACCGGTACAAAATGGATTTGTACCGGTACAAATGCTACGAAACCGAGAGGCAGCTCTCGGGTTTGCCTCTGGAGCAGTCTATACCGGTACAAGATGGCCTTGGTGCAGTGGTACGCGGCGATTTGGACAACTTCGAAAATAGAGAGTTTTGTGGGTTAAAGTGTAATTGTTACAACACTATTGCCCCTCCCACACCCCTCTCTCACAGCCACTTCACCTCCCATACTCTCTCTCACTTATTTCTCCCTTTCTCTCTCTAGAAACCTAACCCTAGGGCTTGGAGGAAAAGAAGGGAAAGCTTTAAGAAGGTGGATTTTGGTGGCTTGGTGGTTCTAGAAGCTCTCCTACAAGGTGGACCTTGGGATAGCTTTCGGCAAAGGTGAGTTTTTGCAAACCTAGACCTAGGGTTTGGGATTTCTCCATGGATTTTCGAGTTTATGAGTTTCTACAAGTGTAGAAGCCTCCTATGCACATAGAACACATGAAAAACCCTAGTTCTTCATGTGCTCTCATGGTGGATCACTAGGGTACCAATGCATGCCGTAGAAATGAGTTTAAATGGTCTTAGATGAGCTCCTAGAGGATCAACAAGCTCTCTTTTGCTTGTTTAAGAAATCAATACCTAGGGTTTCACAAAGGGTCTTCATAGAGCACCCAAATTTGGGGCTTTTAAACATGGGGGTTCTAGGACCAAATTGACCTTGTAGAAACCTAATTTGGGGTATTCCCGACACGTGGGACAACTCCGTTTATTTAAACGAAAAGCCGAAATTGGAGTTTTAAGTATATGGCCTAATTAGGCTTAATTATGAATGTAGGTCGCAAAGAGGCGTCCTAAAAATTTCGAGAAGTGGACAGTAACATCCCTACATCACTTAGAGGTGGGTGGTGCATTCCAAAGACATCGAACTTCTCTCTATATCTAAGTGTCATATAGTGAGCATATTTATATATTGAGCATGTTGCATTGTAGGGTTTAATATACATTTCTTATTGATTTTGTGAGTTCAAATGCATGAGGTAGATTTGTCTGAGATTATATGGTAAAAGAACAAGAACCCTATGTATGCATGTTAAAGAACAAGAACTTAGTGTAATTGACAAGTGAATGTGACATTGGACATGAACTTAGAGATTGTGACAAGTGTGAGTCTAGAATACTTAGACAACTTGTATGGCATCGAGAATAAGAACAAGTAGTGTACATAACACTAGTAGAGTTTTGAGATTGACATTATGACAACAACCTTAGAGTTAAGGGTCATATGAATATAGTCTCCTTGAAGTTAATGAATGGATTGAACTGGAATCCTTAAAGTTAAGGATTGATCGTACTCACCATATAGTCCTTGCTCGAGGCGCGGTAGCTCCCCCTCGGGCGATGTGCTCCGGAGTTGTCATCACCGGGTCGTAGTGTTTGCTCTCCCGGCAGGACGGTCCCGTCGGGTCGTAGTGTTTTCTCTCCCCGACAATAGGGATTTGGTTTGGTTGAGTCGTGTTGAGGGCGAACCTACGGGTTAGCCAAGAAATTGGGTATTGAACTATGATCTTTCAACCATCATGAGCTTTAATTTGAGCATCTTACTGTTTACTTTCAAGCGTATTAGCTGCATTTGATAGTTGGTTATTATCTTACCTTTCTTTCTATTACGCTTGAATTAGACCTAGTGGGAAAGTCGGCGTGGTTGGTTGCCGAACCCACTGGGAACTTTGTTGTAGTTCTCACCCCACTATTTCCACAGGGCCGGGACCTAGCGAGCCGGCCGAGGACCGCGGTAAGGGCATCGAGCCCTAGACAGAGACCGCCCGAGTATTTCTTTTGGTAGGTGCACTCCTTTTATATATATCATCTTTTGTATTTGATTATCATAGTTGTTTAACTTTAATGTAATCAACTTTCATTTTGAGGAAAATGTGATGTAAGAAAGAAATGATGCATAGTATGTAAAGACTTTAAAGAATTCAAAGTTGTAAGAATTATGCATGTATGTGATTGCAATTAATCATAGTACTTGTATGCTTTAGTTTAGCATTTCACTTTGGCTATGGCTTGCCCTCGTGCAAGATGTTATGTATGCTTCCGCATGTGTAAAAATTCTATACTCTATCTGTACTTGTTGAGCCTTGGGCGGACAGGGGAAGCTCTGTCCGTTCGGCGTCTGTTTGACGTGCTCGAACCGGCCAAATGGACCGGGCTCGGGGCGTGACAGATATAATGGTATCAGAGCGGGTATAAAGCCAAAATGTGAAAGCTTAGGATGGACCTAGGGGCCATAGGAATGGAAAGGACCTAAGGACACGTGAGTGACGTTGAACAAGTATACCGAAAGCATGTGATTGGGTTAATGTTATCATGTCTCTAATATGTTTAGGGATTAACTTTAAGTTGTTATTTGTTTTCTATTCCTTATATTGTGATCGGCGTCGACGACATGATATTTGGGATGAAAATTAATACTCTTGTTTGCTTTCGCCTTATTGGGTATGTTCGAGTGTGTGTTTAAAGTCTTAATGTAAGTTTCTTCGTTTCATGAAGCAATGGCACCTCGTGGACGACCGCGAAAGACACCTATTCCTGAGGAGCCGAGTGCAGCGCCCGGTGCGGCACCTATTGCGGCTCCCGAGCAACCCGCGGCACGTGGTGACGGGGAGCTTAGGGAGTAGATGGCCACGCTTATAGGCGCGGTGCGGCAGCAGGCGGAGTCCGTTCGGGCTCAAGGCGAGCAGATTCGGCAGCTTCAGGAGACCCACAGGCGGCGGCGGCGGCGGCAAGCGGGGGCCGAGCGGCCTACACCCCTGCTCGGACGCCGACCGTAGTGGAGGGTGCGACGGCGGCGGCAGATCCGGTCGCGGCCGTACCGATTCTGGCGATTCGGCGGATCGGGGACTTCAAACCCCGGTAGCGCGGCGGACGACGAGACGGGAGCGCCGGTTGGCGGCGCTCATCAAGTTTATAAAGTTCAAGCCACCTATCTTCGAGGGAGGAGTGGTGGAACCGGCGGTAGTGGAGTCGTGGATCGACTCCATGGAGACGCTCTTCGAGGATTTCAACACTCCGGAGAAGGACAAAGTGCACTTCGCCTCCCATTGCCTAGATAAGGCGGCAAAGGCGTGGTGGAAGCGAACCAAGCGGGATAGGTCACCTGACCTACCGCCCGCGACGTGGGAGGAGTTCAAGAGGGCGGTATTCACAAACTACTTCCCCGACTCGGTGAAGCAGAAAATGCAAGAAAAATTTCGCAAGCTGAGGCAGGGAGACCACTCGGTGGCGGACTATGAGTTGGAGTTCTCTTTCAGTATTTTCGCACCTGACAGACTACTCTGTTTTAGTTCTAGCAGAAGCAGGTTTATGGTCGAAACTTGATATGACACTTCTATTGCGAAATCCCAACAGACAGTACCGAATTTACAGTAATATGTATTAGAGCGGGTTGTGGATTCTCAAATTACAGTAATATGTATTAGAGCGGGTTGTGGATTCTCAAAATATTGTATCAGCACTAGATTTCCAATAATTGGTATTAGAGCTTAAGGTTGTCGGATCGTTGGCGCTAACCATTAATCCCAAAAGCTCGAGCTGTTAGAAATACGCAACCAATTCACTTAAAGCATACAGATACAGCGTCCACGGGTCTCGATTGTAACTCTGCCCAATCAGTCTCACGCCACTTCGAACAAAACTTAGCCCACCCAGCCCCATGCCATTGCAAACATAACTCGGTCCAACATAGCCTGCCACCATAGGATAGGATGCTAGCACATTTAAGCCAACAATCCCCCCTTTAGCACTTGCACATATTTGCAACATGCGGGAATCGAACCCATGACCTACCACTTATCGGATCGTTGGCGCTAACCGTTAATCCCAAAAGCTCTAGCTGTTAGAAAAACACAACCAATTCACTTAAAGCTTACTTATTCAGCGCCCACGGGTCTCGATTGCAACTCGGCCCAATCAGACTCACGCCACTTCGAACATAACTCAGCCCACCCAACCTCACGCTATTTCGAACATGACTCGGCCCAACATGGCATCCCACCACAAGGCAGGATGCTGGCCTATTTAAGCCAACAAAAGTTACCAATCTTAGGAGAGATCAATGTCAAATCACTGGATTACTGATCCTTGTAGAAGATCAACGTGAGAGCACGGTGTTGCGATCATTCAGAGCAATCGATGTTTAAAGTTAAGTTTGATCTCGCTGGGCGTGTTGGACTTGAAGGGTTGTGATTTTTCAGCATCAAGTGGAGCTGTTAGGGTCCGCAAGCAAGATCTAGTCGTGTGTGAGGCGAACAAGCACAACAACTTATACATTTTGAATAAAAGCATAGTTAGAATAGGAGCAAATATAGTTTGCATTCCCAAAGTTTGTAGAGGTGCAGTCATTTGAGATAAAGTAGTGGATGCGGCGACATCGAGCGTCGGAGACAAGCTCAAGATGGAGCGTGCATAGTGAGGTCGACGTATAGTGGCTAAAGACTACAAATCAAACCAAGGTCGAGATTGTTAGGATTTGGTTAGATTTGTAGCTGAATCCTAGTTGGATTAGGATTAATATTTAAATTTGTTAGAGATACAATATTAAGATTTAAATACTAATTGAACTAGGATTTGAATAGCTTTTGATGTAAGCTATAAATATAGCATAGGTACTATTATTTTGGTTGTGGTGGTGGTTATACGGCTTAGCCACACCCATATGGCATGACCAAGGTAGCTATAATTTTAGATGCACCTCTTGCGTAGGTGCAAGAGGACTGTACAGCTTTCGTGATCGTGGATTATTAGTATACCTTGTGGACTGATGTACAAAATGAGAGAAGGGTGATCGTGCATTGATGTACAAAATAAGAGAGAAGTCTTCTTTTGGACTTTTAGAAGATGAGAGAAGGGTGAGAGAGATTCAGAAAGAGGACTCGAGTTGATGCTACTCTATATAAAAAATAAGTCATATGCATGTAATTCCTTTCTTATTTAGTAAATCATAATTTACCCATATTTTTTGTTTTAGTTTTTCTCTCTGTATGATTATATCAGTTTTTACTGAGAAGACGGATTTATGGCAAAAAATCTAATATGACGTTTTCGTTGCAGAATCCCAACAACCAGTACCGGATCTACAACTGTCCACTGATTCTCAAAATCTGGTATCAAGATGAGTACCACATTCCCAACAATAACCACTACTACGAAGCCTAGGGGTGAGGAAATGATCAGTTCGATCGCACTTTAGGGCTATCTTGGACCGAATCCAAGTTTTCAGTTTTTCATTCTTTCAAACTGAACCGACCGAACCCATGACATATATTTGAATAGCTAAATTGAATATATATGAGCCAATTATCTAGCATGTAATTGCATTTGTCCTCTGCAGTGGGTTGACCCCAAACAAAATCGCCACCGTATTTTATAAGTTGGAACATTGCTTGAAGTTTGCTTTGACTAGGATTGAATTTATTTATTTCATGTAGATCTAGTTTCTTCACAACCTTCTTATACATGATTTTCACTCAAATGGACTTCATCTGAGATATGCTTGGAAAGTTCGTAGTTACGCTTCACTACAAGAAATGCCATAGAATTACTACTATTATGTTTGAATTTGCCTAACCTACCAACGGATTAATTTTCTATAACAGGATAATAATGTCTGCCATTGTACTATAATGAATATATTTACACTTGTTAAATCATCAATGATTTTTGGAAATTTGTTTAATTATCCTAGTTAATGCCGTCCTTACCAATCTTCCCCTACATTTCCTATCTGTCTTCAAGGCACCTAAGTGGGTGATCTGTAATAACTGGCATTTTTCTAAAACAAGAAATAAAATATTTGGAGACGGTGAATGTGTGCGTAATTGTATTATAAGAGCACACGTCAAATTTCAGGCGAAACCGAGCTAAAACGAAAAAGTTACGCGACCCGGAAAAACGACTTAAGTGAATACTAACTCTAGTTTTCCGGATGAGCCGGGAATAGAGGATGGGTTCAGGTGTGTACAGAACTCCGATAATATGACTTCAGTAGCTCGTTTCGAACGGCTCGACTATTCTGGAACCAATGCCACTGACGGAAATGGATTCTGAATCACGGTTATCGAGAAAAGGGGTTCGAACGATTTTACTTAAAGACTGAGCAAATTGGAGGTGTATGGAGAAAATGAGGAGAATGGATACTTCGCGAATCCGAGACCAATTCGAACAAAGTAAAAGGCTAGATTCGATGTCCTCGACGCGCTGAACGCGCTGGCATGACCCGATCGTGAATCCGACGGGCGGATCTCCGGGAATCGCGAAAAGAACGCAAAAGGGGGTCGAAATTGCAAAACGGCAAAATGTGAAAAGTCCTAGTATTTTATGCGCCGAAATGCGAGGTTTTGAACGTGGAGGGACTTACGCGCATGATTCACCTGCGACGGGGACTAGAGTGCAAATGGTGGGCTATGGTGGACTAAAATGCAAAATAGGCCAAATGTATATAAAGCTAGTTTAGGGTTTCATCACACAAACCCTAATCTATTAGCCCCTTCACCTCCCCTCGGCCCACCCAAAACGCCTCCACACCCTCCTTGCCTCCCTCTGCGCGCGCCCTGCCATCCCGTAGCCGGCCGTGCCGTCGCCGGAAAAACCATCCCCGAACCCTCTTCTTCATCCCCCGGCCATCGTACCTTAAGTTATCGAGATCCGAGGGCTTGGGGTGTATCGACCCAAGCGTCGAGTTCCACGATCAAAAGAACTCCCGTGCTCACCCTCCGGCCGCCACCGCCGCCGGAGCGCGCCGCCGCGGCCATCGAAGCTCTCCGCGCCGCCCTAGAACCCCGCACCCGACACGGGTATTCTCGCGGCGCCGCCGTCGCCGCCTTACCTCGGCCGTGGTGCACTCCTTGCACCTCCGGGGACCCCGTGCTTCCGTCCGGTCATACCCCGGCGCCGCCGGCGCCGCAGACCCATCCCGCGCCGCCTCGGGCCGGTGCGCACCGAGCCCTAGCACCCTCGGCCGCCGCGCCTTCCTCGGCCCCGGAGGGGAGCCTCGGCCTCCCCGTGGTCCCCGCATCCGATCGGTCGCCGCCGGCGATCCCCGGCCGCCGGATCGCCGCCGGAGAGATCTACAACCCGAGAGCACTCTCGGTTAAGTGCACCGCCGCCGCGTCTCCGCCGCCCTCCGCCGCCGCCGACGACTCCTCCGACCCTATGGACCCGGGGCATCCCTTCCGGCCGGCGCGCTCGACTCCCGGCCGTCCGCCGCCGCCGCCATGCACGTAGAACGCCGCGGCCGCCGCTCCTGGACCGAACCGAGCCGTAGGGGCTCGGGATGACCCGTGCCGCCACCGCCTCCCGCCGCCGGCCGGCGTGAGCACCGGCTCCGCCTGGCCGGGCCGCATCCGTCTACCGCCGGCGTACCCGCCGCCGGAGCTCCTCTTGGCCGGAGCGAGAACCTTGTTCTCCTCGGGTTGTGCGGCTAGGCATCAAGGCCCGCCGTCGTTGCCGCCTTCCGCCGCCGCCGACGCGAGCCCCGACCACCTTGTACCTCCGGCCAACCTCCCCCGACCGCCTTGCCCGCCGTCCGCCGCCGCCGGCCACGCCGTGGTCCACCCCGCTCCGGTAAGCCCTAATATAAGGCCGTTATTTGGTACTTCACTGTTCCGAGCCACCCGGGCCTCCTCGATCCCAACGGAAGGGAGCACAATGATCAGGACACATCGCTGATCACCGTGCTCACCTTCGTTTCTGTCGGAGAAGCTCTGTTTCGCTGATTTGACGATGTCAGCCATATTCAAGCCTTTTTGGCTGTCGTTTAGATTTACGCGGGCTAATCCGGAGACCCGAGGCTGTTCTGGTGCCTGCGGAGGGGAGCACGGTGATCGCCTGTCAGTGACGATCACAGTGGTCACCTCAATTAGGGTCAACAGGTTCCTGGTTAGCGAGATATTGCATGTTTATCATGAAGTGCGCGCAGTTCGCTGAATTTCGGGTCGCTCCCGCGCTCTCCACAGTGTCCGAAACTGCTCCGAAGGGTGAGCACGGTCTCCGGCACGCCGAGACCTTTCAGCAGGTGTCTTGGTTGGTCTGTTTGACCTTCGGTTCACTCTGTCGGACCATAAAACCCCCGAAATCGCATGAAATAATGCGATTTCGTGTAACGTGAGGGACTTTTATGCAATTTAGAAATTCGTGGTCGCTGTAGACAGCGTAGGAGTGTTGCGGGTAACCTCTGGACTGATCGTCCAAGGCCCCAGGACTTTACGTAAAATCGAAGTGATTTTCGGAGCGTTTAAAGTTCGTCGACGGAAACGTGTTTACGGTTCGGATTTCTTCCGACAACTCTTAGGGATTATTTACGGTGTCGCTGAGCCTTGTTGGCTAGTCACTCGCGTCATTTCGAGGGTTTAGAAATGACGGGTGAGCGACGGTTGGTTCCGGTGTCGAAATAGACACTTTCGGGAACCCGTATTCGTACAATTATCCGACGATAATTGTATTGTAGTGTTATCTTGTGTTTGCTGCCAAAACATCCAATTAGGAGTGTTTTATGGCAGCGGGTGACTCGTGACACGAGTCGGTACTTTTCGGGACGGTTCGTGAGTCCTGGCGGAGTTCCGGTGTGGTTTACGGGACTTCCGGCGAGTTACGGTAATTGGTTTCGGAAAAACCAATTTCCGTGGGATTAGTTGTGAGTTGTGCTATTAGTGTTTTGTGTTAGTGGATTAGATACTAACCCGGTGGACCCTCTCGTAGGTCCAGTCGCTTTACTTCCACAGTCGACAAATTCTTCTACAGTCGTACAGGTGGGTATCCGGTTTGACATCCGTACAGTGGTACACGCTTGGTGACACTCTTTCACTCTACTCTACTCTACTTTACTTTTCTTACTTGCACCTTACTGCCATTTCTATTCTCTACTCAGTTATATGCATACTTAGTATACTTGATAGGAGTAGAGTGGTTTGAGTTTACAGCTCTTCAGCGACCTACTTGGTCGATCCTTTACAGTTTCTCAGTGACCTATTCGGTCGGCTTGTTTACAGTTTCTCAGTGACCTATTCGGTCTGTTTGCTTCAGTTTCAGTGACCTATTCGGTCGGCTTGTTTACAGTTTTTCAGTGACCTATTCGGTCGGCTTGTTTCAGTTTCTCAGTGACCTATTCGGTCAGTTTGCTTCAGTTTCAGTGACCTGTTCGGTCGGTTTGTTTCAGTGCTTCTGTGACCTACGTGGTCGGCGAGTTTACTTAATGACCCAAAGGGGTCGATGTTCCTTTAGGGACGGGATTGTCAGCCAGTTGCTGACGTATGGTTTTTGAGCATAACAGCATCGATCGCCCAGAACTCGAGCGCATATCCCGAACACAAAGGCGGTCGATCCACCGCCGTGTTGTTCTTTTCCGGAAAAGTGGTTGGACGCCAACCCGTGAGCCCATAGGCTATTTTGGGTTAAATGCAGGTTTAAAGACTGCCTGAGGTCTGCGGACCAATATTGGCGGTTATGGATTGGGTATTTACTTTCTCAGCTTTTCGATGCATACATACAGTAGCAGTTTGTTTATACTACATATATCTCTCTCCTGCTTACTTTGGCTACTGTATCTACTTACCAGTCTTTCCTTTATTTTACTCCGTTACTAGTGGATACCCACTGGGAGGGGGAGACATGTTTACATGTTCTCACCCCTCGCCTTCTTTTGCAGGTGACGTTACAGTTCATAGTGGGACAGCTGGTGAGGAGCGAGTCTAGTACGCGACATAGCTCCGTCCCTTCGTCGGTTATTTCTTTATCCTTACCTTGCATGGTTTAGACTTATTTATGGTTCAGTTCTGTTAATGCTTTTGGAAATGAGATATTTTAGTTGGTTTTGAAATGTAATAAAAGGCTTTGGGTTTCATGTGGTAAAAAGGTTTTCTACCCCTCGTGGTAGTGTTTTCAAAGGAAAAAGGTTTCCGTGTGGGAAACAGTTTGTAAAAGGATTTCAAAAGGGATTTTATAACTTAGAGTTGCAAAACTAATTCCCGAGTAGGGAACATTTCAACTGATAGATGTGGATATGTGATTATATACTAGTGAATGTAACCTGTGGTGAATGGTGTAATTTGTGTATGGATGTAAGTTAAATTCTTTACATGTACACTTTGTTGTGGTTGTACGATTGTGAAATGACTCATTGTACTTGTGCGATGCCGTGCAAATACAGGGGAGACTCTGTCCGTGTGTACAGTGGTCTCTCTGTATTTGTGGCAGGTCTGTCATGTCCTTGGGGGTCAAGGTCAAAAAAAAAAAAAAAAAATTTCCGCTGTTTTTATACTCTAAAATGACCCGGGGCGTGACATGATCAAACGTATCGAGGCACTTCGAAGAGACTTCTTCTATAAGGGAAGTACATACCATCCAGGCAAGGGATGCCTGATAGTTTGGAGAAATGTATGTAGGAGTAAGAAAGAATGAGGCCTCGCTATTCTGGACCTTTCCACCATGAACCAAGCTTTCCCTGCCAAATGGTGGTGGAAGTTCCACACAGCGCCCCGATCTACAGTGGAACAAGATCATTCACGCCCTATACTACCGCAGAAGAAGACCCATGAAGAAGGAAAGATCATTCAAACCTCTCTCACACTGGTGCAAGGGAGTCCTGACCCTAAATGCCATATTCAAATAGGGAATTGTATACAAGCTGGGGTGTGGAAGTTCTATAGACTTTTGGACAGATCGTTGGTGCGGGGAGACCTCCTTACACCGATCATTCCCGGAAGCCGACGATAAAACAGATCACAAGAATATCAAAGTTAGGGATTGCTGGGCGAGCGATTGCAACCGTTGGAACTGGAGCAAGTTTCTAGGAAGCGACATGACCATCTACCCTCAAGTTCTTATGGACATGCTAGGCGGTCACAAAGTTGAGCAGCGATCTGACTGCATACAGTGGCGATGGAACTCCAATAGGCACTTCGCGGTAAAATCAGCCTATTCCATGCTGTGTGACGGAGGTACGAGGGACGTCCGATCTTGTAAGATCTAGAATCTTCGTATCCCTTTTAAAGCCAAAGTGTTCTCCTGGCTCATCCTCAAGAAGAAGATCCCCACTGTAGATAATCTCCTTAAGAGAGGATGGACTGGAGACTTGGCTTGTGTGCTGTGCGAATCCGAAGAGGAGTCTGTAGACCATTTGTTTGCACAATGTGTTTTTACCAAATACCTCTTAGTGTCTAGTGTGGAGGATATCCCGAAGATCTTGGAAACGATATTACTTCCGCTTAGGATGGTCGAGAAGAAATGACCGCAGCCTCTCGACTAATAGCCTTTCGACTCTCGTTGCTTGCTGGTGGGTCATCTGGGAAGCCAGGAATGAGACGATCTTTTGAAACGACCAGCCGAACTCCCTGCTAACTGCCAGCAAGTTGAAGTCGCCGATGAAGGACTGGGAACACCTTCGTCCAGTAATTTAGCTCCATCATCTTCGGTTTTTCTTTTTCTTTTTTTCATCATGAGGCCTCAAATGCCTCACTCTTGTAGCCTAATTCACTTCCTCTATGAATGAAGCAGGTAACGTGCTACCTTTCCCTCAAAAAAAAAAAAAAAAAAAAACCTGGTTCGTACTTTTAATCTGAAAATTTGAACTCGAATTTTGTATCCATTCTCTTGTTATCAGTACAATAGTCAAAAAAGGAAAACTTGTTCTATTGGATTTTTTTCTTTCGCGTTTTCTTTTTCCTCCCATGCTTTAGCATAGATCAACGGGACAAACACAACGACAAAACTACTAATATGCAAGATCATGTAGTTGTAGAATTTGGTGACAGAAATACTTGATTCAGTGTAATGTTTAGGTGGAGGACTTTTGTTTTAACCAGCCTCTAAGAAATTTATAATTTGCCTAACAATCCTATCAAAATTTTAATTAGTAAACTTATTCTATACGAGAAAAGTTTAAAAGTGGTGAATCATTCTCTTTAGAAAACTTCAAATTAGTATTATCATTTGTGGGATTTTTATGTGGGCTATTAAGATTTTTATGGGATTGTTAGTGTTGGATCGATGTGGGTTGCTGGGATTTTTATTGGGTTGTTTTGACTTATGATTGTATTGTGGGCGGTTAGAATTTTTGTTAGTTTGTTAGAATTGCATGTGAATTGTTGAAATTTTTGTGTAGCTGTTAAGATTGTTTGTGAAGAAAATAAAAAATAAACTGTGGATCATTCATCATTTTCTTTTAAAGAGAAAAACTGTTAAATGGTATCTTTAGCAAAACATTTGCCACTTTTTAAGTGTAAGACAAGTGAATCATTCATCTTCCAAAGTTACGAAGTTATTTTGCAGAGAGAGTTGTCTCGCGCGCCCAATTATTTGGTCAAATACAAATTTTTTAAGGATTATTCTGTAAAAGAGCCCTTAAGCGGATTTCAAATATTCCCTTCATTCATTCCTTTTTTTCGTTCAGTTATAAAGCCTGCATTAATGTCTTCAGCTAAACATTATCATATATACTTTGGTAGTAATCTTCTCTGAAGAACGCATATTGTTTTTTTAGAGATAGGTAGCACGCTATCCGCTTCGTTTATTTTATTTAGAAATAAACTTAGCTAGCTAGAAATATGAATCAACTAGAATTCGAATTTGGGTCTCGGGTAGGGATGTAAATGAATATGGATACCCGACTTTAACCCGAATCCAAACCCAATGGATATGGATTTTATCCGAGGTAAATGGATATGGATTTGAATATGGATATTAAAAATAAAAATCCGACGAATATGGATTTGGATATAGATATTGACTGTACCCGACCCGAACCCAAATCCAAACCCGAACCCGAATACAAACACGAACAAAAATATAATATAATATATAAAAAAAATTCAAGCTTTAGATCTGAATCTAAAGGCCACAAAAAATACTTATACTTTTGTGATCTAAACCAAAATACATATATATATTAATATAATTGGTAAATATTATTTTCGGTTTCGGGTTTTCTCGTTTAGAATCGGATTCGGGTTTTCGGATTTTTGGTCGGGTTCGGGTTCGGGTTTCGGGTTTTTGCTCGGGTTCGGGTTTGGATGTGAATTTTTAAAATCCATCGGGTTTGGGTGCGGGTTCGGGTTCGGGTTTCGGGTTTCGGGTTTGGTAGACGGGTTCGGGTTCGGATTTTTAAAAACCCGACCCGAATCCGACTGTTGACATCCCTAGTCTCGGGTGCGTACCAACCACCAAGCTTTTTGCATTACTCTACGGACGGTCGGTGAAGAACGCATATTGTTCTTGAACAAATGAGATACCTAGTGTAGGAACCCGTGCGATGCGGCGGATAAAATTTTTTAGTAAAAATGTTTAGAATAAATAAACAAATATGGAGCATAAAAAGAGAAGATGAATATAAGTATATTTGATTGAAAAAATATTACATATATGTGACTAAATGAAACAAAAAATGAAGAGTCATTTGAAAAAATAAAAGAAATATAATTTTATAGAGAAGGGAAAAAATTAAAAGACTTAGGGCCCCACCTCCCTCAAATTAAGAAGGTACATCCACATAGAATTTAGGCATGAGAATTCATGTATAAGCATAGAAGTATAGATATAGATTTACGTTGTAAATTTAGAAGCATGCATCTTTTACAATTTATTCATCAAAATTAATTGTACCTGTAACTTTTCATTTACTGGCCAGTTCAAGCTATTAATTGGTTCAATCAAGAAGTACTCCAAATTTCCTTGTTGACTAATAACTGGCATGTGATAATGTAGGTCGAGTATATTATTGTTAGGATGAGCATGAGAATTAATTATTGCATGGTAGAAGAGTAATCGGAGTGTCTAGGAAAGTGACAAATTTTTCCGGGCGCCTTGTGAAACCATACAAAGATTCATCTGGGAAAACGGATATATATATATATTAATGTTGAAAATTCTTTGGACAGCACAAACTGAATATTTAGACACACTAGCATAGGATCCGCGCTTCGCAGCGGATAGGTAGTATTTCAATCAATTAAAATATATTATAATTAAATCTTTAAAATTGAAAAAATTATAATTAAAAAAATACAAAGAATTTATAAAGTTGTCTTATATACATTAATAAAAAAATAGATAGATATAGATATAGATATAAAATATTTAAATAATATATTATTCTACAGAAACTTATGTTTGACCAATATTTTAGAGTAGGTTTACGTTGCAATGGGTGCGTTCAAAAATTTTTAGAACACATGGCTTACATTGCAATGGGTGCATCCAAAAGTTTTTAGAACACATGGCAAGCCACTATTGGCCCATACCTTAGTGGGCAACGTGGCTCCTTCTCAAGCTATTTTGCAACTCTCAAATTATGTATTGTATTGTACGTGAACAATTTTACATTGTTTGAAGTAATTGTAATCTTATGTTCTGATCTAATATTCGCATACTAGTCTTTGCGTGTTTAAGCAGCCATTGTACATGTGGGAGAAGTGCTTCTCATGATTAGGCTTTCTACAGTTTAAGCTTTATCAAATCTCTACAGAATTAGGTTATATGGACACATGTTTGGGATACTTTTGTGTAAGTGTTCCATTTATATTAAAACTTAAAAAAATATCTACTAATGCCTAAATATAAAGTCCAATCCAACAAAAAATAAAAGGTTACTCTACTCAACCCACCGCATCAAGCCCATACGATTACAAACAGAAAAGAAAAAAAAAAAAAATCGGTTACCATCTCCTCTTTTCTCTTCACTCAATCTATTGAAATTCTAGACGAAGAGTCCTTCCCTGTCGTCTTCCTCCGCCACCGCAGCCAATGAAATAGAGTTTTGATAGTTGCTAAATGCTTAAATAAGTGTTGGTAAATTAGCAGCACTCTTTTAGATTATAGCGACACTCTTTAACTGTCACTATATACCTAGCGACCCCACATATAGCAACACTTTTTAAATGTGTCGGTAATTTAGCTAGCCGCACTTTTTTTAACATGTACCTATATTTAAAAGTGTCACTATAAACCGTTTTTTGTTGTAGTGTATTTTTGTCATGCAGATCACTTGATTTTCTGTCTCAGATGGATTTGCGTTTCCTCGGGTTAATTTAGTTTTGGGTCTTGCTTTCAGAGGAAAAATCGAACCTGACATGGACCAAAGTTTGGTTAGGAATTTCTTGGTTTTGGGCCTCCAGAGGCCCTTGTAAGTTCTCAAATGACAGATTGCCTTTTCCTCAATAAGATACAGTAAAACAATATAAGCCTTCCCCTGTCGAATTATAGCACTTATGATAAAAGCTAATGCACGCATGTGTAGAAGAACATGGTTTGATTAGAATTTGGTCATCTAATAAACCCTGAAGCTAACAAAGAACTGCAATTTAAGAAGGACGTCGGATTTCAATCACGTATCCAAGTGAACAAAATTTGGTTGCGAACAATTTGCGCCTATATATGTACAAAGGAGTATTAAGATTTTTCTTCGACATTGTATTTACAAGTTGAAATTACTATATATATATTACCTTTATTTGATCTTTACAATGACACATGGCTTCATGAGATTGACTCTTTTACAGAGAAGAGTAGAGAAGAGTTTCTTGATCCGTTTCGTGCTTGTGGAACTTTATGCAATTAATTCTCTTTTCTTTGTTGCAGAAGAGTGGGATTCGCTGGTGTAGAACCCACTCTAGGCAGTGACAAGCATCCACCAATGAGAGAATGTGTGCCCATCTTAATCTGCATATGAAGCTTAATTAATTATTCTTCCCAGCAAATTAACCAACTTTTCTTTTGTTTACTTTATAGTAATATACTTTAATTAGCTGGTCTTATCTATTGGGGGAATTGCCTTATCTATCTATATATGAAATGAAACAAGGGGTTTGTACATCCAAATATAATTATGAAAAGTTAGAAGCTCTGATGTTAAGTGAAATAGATTGGCGAATAAACAGAAAGGAAGTTGGAATATTACACTTCATTAATTGTTGCTCACTTCAAAGAATATTAGTTAAAAGCACACTACGACGTTATGCGAAAATCTAAATCTTATTGTATACTTAATTGGTTCTATTGACATGATATATACTTGATATTTGATTAGATTAGTCAGGTATATATAAAGGAAGAGCAGTTTAGAAGCTTCTTACGGTGCTCAATCAAATGGAATTTGGAACAAATTTGGTGAATGCATGCCATGAAACGGACCGTTGGATTAGAAGTGAATATTTATAAGACCATAGGGAATTTATGTTGTCACAGGCCATGATCAAAATATATTTATTCTTAAATATTAAACAAATGAATGTGCCATCTTTGGTGTACATGTACATGTCATGAGGATTGAAGACACGCAACAATTAGTAGCTAGCCACATTCTATCTAATTTATATATAATGATTCACCAATACTATCTTTAAAGTCATTTCCTTTTGTATATTTATTTCTTTAGCTTTATATATATATATATATATTTTTTAGGAAAAGGTAGCGTGCTACCCACTTCATTCATTGAAGAGATGAATTAGGTGAAACAAGCTGAGGCAACGAGAGCCTCGACAAACAAAAAAGAAAAAAAAAAAAACACTAGAGGTTACGAGACGAGGGACGGTGATAGCCGAGAAAAGTGGTTCACAAATTCGCCCAACGGTTAATACAGTACTGGACCACAAATAAAGGATCGGGCCGGATATTCCTAAAGATTATATCGTTCCGGACCTTACAGGTGGCTCACCAACAAGCTGCAAGTTTGGCTAACCTAAGACCGGGGGAACGAACTCCTTTCCGCTCCATCCACCTACCCCATACCAAGTGGACGTCGTCCGCATTATATTTTTGTAAGGTAATGTTTCATGCATTTGTGCTAATCATTCATCACTATGGTTTTGGCATTTATCTTAATGACCATTGCAGGGCCTAATACACAAAAGAAGAGCTATGTGTATCCCACTACTGTCAATTCCAACTTAATTTTGTAGCCATTGATAAAAAGAATGTTCCTTAAACTAGCTTTGTTTTATGGTATGTCAGGTACAAGTTCCAATCACTAACCCTATAAGTTACCATGGAGTATATATAATGGAACCATTAGGGTTTATAGGTTTAGATTTCGATAATCTTAAATATATACTGTGGGACCAAGGCCAAGATAACAAGAATCACATAAAAACGGTATTCTTAGTTGGATTTGATTGAGCATAATCTTGTTGAATGATATACTGATGTGCTGTAGAAAGATGTATGTGGGCATAATTTGTTTAGCCTAGCTTTAGTGTCTCCATAAGTGCTACTTGAATAGAGTGCCGATTCTGATTTCGATTGTTGTTGAAAATCAAACTTGGGGAGATTTTGCCATTCGATTTCTTATTTCAGTCCAATTTTGATTTTGATTTGAATACGATGCGCATTTCAAACCTAACATGCCTCCTATCTTGCCAAAAATAGAAATTCTAAATTAGAACTAACTTATCATTTCGCAGTTCAAAAGCTTAAAGCTTTCTATCGCAGCAGAAGCTCCAAACCTTTTTTTGTTTTTATTTGACATGCAGTACTCTATGAAATGGCACAAGTATACAGCAAAAGCAGATTCTAGATGATCAGCTAATCTGACATTTATAACCACAATTAACAAATTTGCATATGCTTTTGCCTTTTACTCAGTCATGATGAAATATTTGGCACGATAATACAGTTGTTGTGTCACAGCTAAAATATTATTGGTTTAAATAAAGGTAAACATCTTGAGAACTTAAATTTGTTACTCATTTAGTTTTTTTTTTTTTTGAGAGAAAGGTAGCGCGCTACCTGCTTCATTCATTAAGAAGGATGAATTGGGCAAACAAGATGGAAGCAACTAAGGCCTCCGAAAAACCGACAAAAGTGCAAAAGCTAGGAAAACAAAGGGAAAGAGGAGGGGAAAAAAGAGGTAAAGATAGAGATAGAGAGAGCGAGAGCGGGACGTCGAGGGCGTCGGGGCTTCACAGCAATGTGTTCCAATTGTTGAGCAGCAGTCTAAGGCGGTCGAGAGACCTAGCGGCGTTGGGCGGGTTTCCGTTGAAAATGGAGTTGTTCCTGTCCGTCCATATTACCCACCAGGTCGCCGCTAGGGTGGTGAGGCGTTGTTTCCTCAACGAGTTGAGAGTAGTATCTGTGCAGTCGACCCATAGGCTTGTGACGCCGGCTGAGTTGAAGATATTAGTGTCCAGTGCCCCCGTGCAGAAGAGAAGATAACGAACGTAGACGCAGTCACTAAAAAGGTGGTCACAGTTTTCCGCATGGACTCCGCAGAAGGTGCAGTTCTGGTCTACGTGCATGCCTCGGGTGAGCAATCTGTCGGCGGTCAGCAGTCTCTTTCGGAGGAGCAGCCATATGAAGACCTTAATTTTAACGGGGACTTTCAACTTCCAGATATGCCGGTTCGCCGGGACTCGAACACCAGAGTCCGTGATGAACTGGTAATGCGATTTGACCGTGAACCGTTGGTTGGAGGTCCATCGCCACTTGACCAAGTCCGGTATGTCTCCTGGGCAGAGGCCTCGGAGCCTGTCTTTAAGCATCGCTAGGCTGCGTCTTTCGGGGAGGGAGTACCGAAGTGAGGCCACGGCGAGATAAAGCGCCATCTCCGGCCTTGGTTCCAACATTGTGAGATTGTGGCTGCCTTGTTTGCAATATTCGAAAAGATGGTCGGGAAGAGGGTACTTAGAGGCGTTTCGCCAATCCAGATGTCGGACCACAATCTTATATCTCTTCCATTTCCGAGCTGGAACGTTACTCCACAGGAGAACGCGGCTCGACAATTGAGCACGCTCTTCCGCCATTGCGAATGAGGGGCGAAGGCTCTGCCTTCAAACAGCGGTTTTGTTACTCATTTAGTTAATGGGTAATTTGATTAGATATAGTTAATTATAAATGCGAAGTATATGCAACAAAGTATATGTATTGTGGTTGCACTACAAAAAATCTTACATTTAAGGATACTTTAAATCATAATTAGCGACGCTTTAAAGCGTCGGCAAAAATAATCCCGACGCTTGTAAAAGCGTTGGGTAAAGAGTCTTTAAATAAATATGTCGGGATAAATATACCGACGTTTTAATATAGCGTCGAAAAATGTATATAAATATTTGATAAAAATATGTTTATTGGCGACGCTTAATCATAGTGTCGGCAAATTCTAAATATTAAAGACGCTAGAAGAAAACGTCGTCTAAAATATATTTTGTTGTAATGTTGCATACCTGTATCTGTCCAACTAATTAGTAATTGGGTTGTTCAAAGTTGATGAAGCTGCAAGTATAAAATTTATATTTGATTTCATCCAGTTAGAAGCTATACTTGTCAATCTGCATGGTTACTTCATATACATATATATATATATATATATATATATATATATATATATATATATATATATAGAGTCCGACTGGTATGCTATCAATAGCACGAAGCGCTCGGTGCTACCAAGTTTTCCACCGTTAGATCATACTATTCAACCAACCACCCACTTAAGCCTAGGGAACCCACATCATCCTAACCGCACATCTCTCAATCCAACGGCTAAAAACTTGATAGCACCAATGACTTTGCTATTAATAAAGATAAGTAGCCTAGTTCTCTCTCTCTCTCTCTCTCTCTCTCTCTCTCTCTCTATATATATATATATATATATATATATATATATGTGTGTGTGTGTGTGGTGATTAAATTACCATGGAAGGATAGATCCCAAATTTTTAAGCAAAATGATCTGTACACGCAAAATAGAGGCGTAGATCATTACACCCTCTCATCCTAGGACTAAGAAAGTTTCTTTGAATATTTAGTATGACAAAAAAAGATAAGACACGGACCCAAAATGGGATCTTGGATGAGGAATATAAGATTACATTCCTTTTTTATGTGTACATACAGGTTGTAGTGATCAAATTATCATTCTATGAGTTAAATAGGTAAGGGCCAAATTCTTATTTTTTTTCAAAAATGCAACAAAAAATCATTGTTTTCATTTAACTCGATGTTTTACCAACTCAATTTAATATAATTTAATATAAGATTCCTAAATCTATATTATTGTTGGGAATCCGGTACTCGCCCTGGCATTGAATTTTAAGAATCCACAACCCGCTTCGATACCGACTGCTGTTAATTCAATACCGAATGTTGGGATTCTACAGCGAAATCGTCAATCGAATTTTTACCACAAACCAATCTAACTCCTTAGTAAAAATTAATACAATCACAAAAGAGAAAAAGCCCAAACAGAAAATATACAGATAAAATAAGATCACTAAGCAAAAAAAGATTACACCTGACTTTTTTTTATAATAAAACAACTTCAACCTAAATCCTTTTTTTTAATCTCTCCTATTATTCTCCCGTCTTTTATAAACCCATAGAAAGACAACTCCCTTTTCTCTCTCACATGCATCTACACGTACGCTAGATGCATCAACTCATGGCCAAGAGCTTACATCCCAAGCCTAAGCTGTACTCGCCCCTTCAAGCTTCAACTTAATTAATTAATATATTTGGCCGTACTTCACCTCAAAGAGGAAAAATTTAGAATGCAACGGGTATATATCGACGTGGCGTAGCAATGCTCAATCAAAATATCTCTTTTTAGGAGTATATGTCCCATCATGTTGTAAAAAAATATTTTTATTATACTTTTGTTTGAAAAGAAGGAATGTGATTGGCTTGTTATTGATGGCGTGGTGTAAGTGTGATAGTATAGAATACCTCCTCAAAGAGAACCATGATGGTTATATAATGCATCAATTGAATGTACCCCCACTTCTAATATAATTAGGATTCTTATTTCAAATAATATTTAAATTTATATTTATTTTATCTCTAATAGATTTAAATATTTATTCTAATCTAGTTAGATTTATACTCTATTTAATATTTAAATCTTAATTTATCTCTAAAAAATTTAAATATTATTTCTTATCCAACTAGAAAATCAATTATCAATCTAATCAAATCTTAACAATCTCCATGTACATTGGCTTGATTTGTAGCCTTGATCCGCTGTATCGAGCTCACCATGCAAACTCCATCTTGAGCTTGCCTTCTCTGCTTGATACCGCCGCATCCGTCGCTTCATCTCGAGCGACTGCACCTCTGCGAACTTTTGAAACCCAAGTTGACTTTGCTTTGCTCTCGTTCAGAATATATAATTTCCCACGATTGTTCGCCTCGCACTCGACCCGATCTCGCTTTCGAACTCTCATAGCTCCATTTGAAGCTGAAAAATTGTAACCTTCGAGTCTAACACGTCTAACGAGATCAAGTTCTGCTTCAAACCAGAAATATGCCACACACCTGTCAGCGTTCTCACGACCCCGTCGTGTATCCGGATCTTTACAGTGATGACTCCTAAAACTTTGCACGCCGTCCCGCTCCCCATTAAAGCCTTTTCATCTTTGATCGCCTTATAGGTGGCAAAAGACTCTTTCTCTAGACAGATATGAATGGAACACACCGAATCAAGCATCCACGCATCCAAAATTTTAGCACCATCGGTCGCCGCATACAGTTGTATCCAGATTAGAAAATTCACGCCGTGTGTAAGGCAGATCTCTCAATCTCAAGCAAGAATATTGATTTTGGGACGCTGCAAGAAACTTTTATCCATGCTATGCCCATCATTCTACTTGCCTACACAACAGTTACACGCACATCTGTTGGCATTAGGTTAAATCGAATCGGGTGCGCCCATAATCGGGCTTGATCCAACGGTTGTTATGTTGTCTAATTGAATTAGGATTAATCTCATTTTTAATTGGAAAGCTAATTAGAGATAAGTTCTAATCATGTTAGGATAATAGTTAATTTATAACTGATTTGGCCGTGGAACGGAAATACAACCATCCTTTATTAACCTATTAATCAAGAGGGACTTGAACGGTGGATTTGTGATCGTGCTCGTTTGTAGTTCGATCCACTGCGAGTTCAGAGCGCAAGAAGATTTTCAACGATGATCCAAGTACACGTGAATCAACCTCTACGATCCGGACGTTATAACGCGAATCGCTTCCGCAAAAAGATACGAACGAATACTTCCGCTACGGTCTACAATATCTAATTAAAGGACGGCCTTAAACTCCTCAACCATTTTACGTGCATGCATACATGTAAAATGATGTGGACATAAAACTCTTACTAGCTATTTGAAACGAACACGCGTCCATCATGTTACCCGTTAAGTATTCCTATCAATAACGTTGACATGGTTTGCAGCCTGTCTCACCAAACTTTGAGAAGGTTTCGAGGCGGCTCATCACCAAGAAAGTAAAAACCATTTTGTCAGCCTTATCATAACATTCTTTTCATCTTCTATACACATTGAAAGATCATATTCATGGCGGACCACTCTCGGCCAAACGGGCCCTTAATTAGCCACTGCTTTTCGCCACAAATGCTATATGAACTTATACATCGCTGTACTCCAGTACATTAATAAGACAAACTAAAGGCGTTGCGTGAAATATTTGAATACTTCTTGATCGTAGAATTATTTGTAACTGTTACGATAAACATACAAACGAAAACGATAACGAAAATGATCATGAACACAAAATAATCAAACCACAAGCAGAAATAAAAAAGAACATACAGATTTACGTGAAGAATCCTTTGCATGGAAAAATTACGGGCAAAGAAAGAGAAAACTTTACTATCGAGAAAGGGAATACAATGTTCAAGGTACAAGTTACAACAACCACGATCCGTCGCTTCTATAGGGCAAAAAACGAAAAGAAAACTCTTAACGGTTTCATATCCGAGCACTCCGCTACCCACTATAGGCATTCATTTTTCTTTCACAATTTTATTTTCTAATTTGGTCGTACCGCGAATCTGTCGGCGAGTCGAAGTCCCGAACTGAAGTTGATTATTAATTTCGAGTCACATCTAACAATAACGATCCGACCAGTTAGCAACAATAACTCGTTGGGTTTAAACCACCAATCCAAAATGCTTAAATACAGTTATTGCTAACAACTTATCCACCCAAAATGCTTAAATCCAGTTATTATAACTAGTGTGTAGGCCTCATAGACTATTGGAGCGATGTGAGATCCTAGAAATGGCTCCTACACGGGTTCAAGAGGTGGCTCCCACCAAACCAATTGGTGTAGCACTTTACACTTAGCTCGCACACTTCCGGCTGCAGGTATTCGGCTCTAATACCAAATGTAATGATCCGACCCGCTAGCAAAAATATATGGCTAGCTCGTTGGACCCAAACCATCAGCTTAAAATGCTTAACCTCAGTCAGTTATTATAACTAACGTATAGACCTCATATATTCTAATTAGAATTATTTTTTTAATCAATGTGAGACTATTGGGACGTTATATATTCATGACACATGGTACCAACTGATCGAAGTTCCAAAGAGTAGCCATACAGGATATCTTACCACAATAAAAAGATTCAAATCATTTTGTTGTGCAATACATGACCTTGAAAGGAGCAATGCAAAAGAGAGATCACTTAATCCTTCCTTTTCCATCCTTGTCGCGCTGCTTCTGCGTGTCGCATTAAGCAAACTTGGTCATGCATAATAAATTCAACGAATCGAACCCTAGCTAGTTTATTCAAAGACGACCCACATGAATTTATATATTATTGGTGTTGATAAGATCGTTCTCCAAGAAAAGCAAAGCATTATGGAAAGCTTTGATATTTTTCTTTTCTCCTTCCTTTTGATGAACTATAGTTTTCTCCCTACCTTTAACAAAGCACTTTAGTGAATGATTCAATTATGTAGTTTTTTTTTTTAATATGGAACGTACATTTCAACGGTCGCCAATTAGAGCTTAGCCTAGCCGTTGGTATACCATCCGCCCTTTTTGCGGAATGTATTGCGTTTAAACCAAGTTAACTGTATGGCTATCTCAATTCTAAAAAGAAAAAGAAGAAGTTTTGAGAATCTTCTAATTAGACCAGTAAACCAACACAGAGAACATCATGCAAGAAGTTTTTGAATAAAATCCTATACATTTTATTTTTTTAATTACGTCCTCCTTATATAATTCTTGTTGTCAATTACATGCATCTTGTTGTTTGAATGGTTTCAACTACAGAGAACAATTAAGCTAGGTTATTAGCCTCTAGTTTCATTGAACCCAAAACAAATTTATTATATTACAATGAAAAGTATGCATTATGATAATTAAGGCTATTCTTTCTTTTTTGGCTAGCTAGAGAAAGTTTGGAATGATTAGGTCATTAGACTAGAGCGTGCAATATCGCGAATTGATCGAATTGCGGAGTCATCAAATGAAAACTAAGCATATGAAATAAAAGATTGGGAACCTCTTTTCCCCTAGCATGTACAGAAAGAGAAAAAGAGCTGCAAAAGCCCACTTGAGTGGCTAATTGATTGAACATAAAGATCCAAGCTTTTTGGTGCTGTGAATGAATCTTTGACCAAAGATATTTGAATCTTTGGCTTTAGCATGCATTAGTGTAGTGAGCAACAGCAATTAATGATAGTACGTACAAAGGAGACATCATTTAGCATGAAGGGAGAGCAACTAAAGAAACTTATAATTTTGTCTAGCTCAAAGGACGGGCGCAAAGGAGAATGTGGTGGAGAAGGAAAGGAGCTCCCTTTAAGGACTATTTTTGTGATCTTTGCGAAGACACCAAAGTTTCATGTACCTACATCATGTGTTATACATAATTGTGTTGATGGAAAAGGGTAGATGTATATATGTTTTTTCGTGTGTGTAAAAGCTTGAGCTAAGAGGAAGAAGAATAGGCTCCCTTATCGACTACTGTTGGCATTAAAAGGGAAAAAGATAGGACATGAAAGATTCACCGCTTAAATTAAACACGATCCGAGTAAAAGGGCGCTTCGACAACATGTCGTGTGCATGAGTGCTTGGAGCCTACAAGTGCGCAACAATCATGATTCGCAATCGTAGCACTAAAGTGGTCAAAATATATAGAAAATTGTAATTAGCTAGCAACGACAAAATGTAGCAAGATAACGATTGGAATGATCGATTGGCATGATCGAGAAAGAATTATTTTTTGATGATGTTACTTGATAATCTTAAACACATAACTTATTGTAGGTAAATATCTAGCACTGAAATTCACAATTTATTTTCCATTAACTGAGGAGTTCATACTAAATAAAATAAGTAAAAAGGATCGATCGTAAGAACTGTGTAAATATACAATAGCCACATTATAAATTACTAGTCAAAAAATTGAAATGAGAATAATGTTCAATGTTGGCCTGTTTTATTTAATGCAGTTAATGAGTAAAGCAAAACTAATTAAAACTGCTATCACTTCAACATAAACAAAGAATCAGCCTTAGAATATGCATGTGTGAGTTAGCTTAATTTAACGTAGAACACGACTAATCACTGGCATGGACTAACCTAATTGTAGAATACAAATACGAATACGACACTACAAAAAATCTTGCATTTAAGGATATTTTAAATGATATTTAGCGACGCTTTAAAGCGTCGGCAAAAATAATCCCGACGCTTGTAAAAGCGTCGTGTAAAGAGTCGTTAAATAAACATGTCGGGATAAATATACCGACGTTTTAATATAGCATCGGAAAATTTATATAAATATTTGATAAAAATATGTTTATTGGCGACGCTTAATCATAGTGTCGGCAAATGCTAAATATTAAAGACGCTAGAAGAAAGCGTCGTTTAAAAAGCGTCGTCTAAAACATATTTTGTTGTCGTGACCTGCCAATCTAATTTGCCACATCCATTGGTAAAAGTTAGTGACAAGTCAGCAATCATGTAAAAATAACAAAAATCTCAGTATCTAATTATATCCTTAAGTAAAAACTTGTTAATGCAATAACCATTTGTCGAAATTTCCTTATGATCAACATATATAGTTACTTATAAATTACTTATAAAAAATCTTGTAATTAACTTCATGGCATTTCTTCTTCTTTTTTTTTGAGAAAAACCCGCTACCTACGACGCATCACATGTACTTAGATCATTCGTGAGCATGCATCCACATAGTCAAGTTCGAAAGGGATCAAAATATAGCACGAGGGATGCTAAGTCGAGTTGGATGGAGGGAAGGTCACGACAGACATGTTCGAATTTGTGTTTTTGATCGAGTCAGGAGTTCAAATAGAATGCCCTAATTTCCAAGAATTAATTCCTTTGATCTTCCACTAACCAAGCAGAATCATGGAAAAAAAGAAAAGAAAAGAATGTATTCTAGATTGACTATTGACTACATGTGGATCTACTTTGCATCACTTGTATATATCACCCCCATATAATCCCACGTACAATAATGTGGAAGAGTGTAAGGGGCTTATATGTGACAAGCACACAAGATCTAATAATTAGATTTTATCATTTCAGGCTGATGCTTTAGGGTCAAACAATTTATTTGTGCTTGTACCAAAAAGCACATAAGATTATGTGAGAAAATGTGAGGGACTTATAAGTGACGTTCACACTAGAACTAATAATTGAATTTTAAATATTTTTGGTTTAGAGCTCAATGAGTTAGTAGTACTAGCCGACCAAACTATTACATCACTCGTAATAATTCATTATATGATTAGTTGGAAGTAAAAATCCACAAACCTTTAAATACTACTATATTCCTATAATAAGTTTTTTCGACATAATAAGATTTTTTCGACTTAACCGACCATCCCTAGCGTAAGTGACAAAGGACTTTGTGGTTAATTGGTATCCAAGATTTCAAGTTCAAATCCTAATTGATTCATATTTTCAGCTAATTTTATTTCTAAAATGAAATAAACAAAGCGGGTAGCACGCTACCTATCTCTCAAAAAAAAAAAAAAATTCCAACATATCAATATCTATGTACGTATATCTATATATATCTATGTATTTCTCATTCCTTTGAACATATGTATATCAATGTATGTGTTTGTATACATGTATACTCTACGTACGGTCGACTAAAGTCCTAGACTTATATTTCATGTAAAAAGAGGCCGAAAATAGCTGTCGCGCTTAAATTAAATTTTCTTCCGTAGAGAATAATCGGTGAAAAAGATTTTCACTTATTTTGGAGAAAATGCACAATTTTATTTTTGAATTTTCTTTCCACAGAAACACTACAACAAAAACGGTTTATAGCGACACTTTAAATGTAGGTACATGCATGTCAAAAAAAGTACTGCTAGCTAAAATTACCGACACTTTTAAAATGTGTTGCTATATGTGGGGTCGCTAAGTATATAGTGACAGTTAAAGAGTGTCGATATAACCTAAAAGAGTGCTGCTAATTTATCAATACTTATTTAAATATCTATCTCGTTGGCTGCGGTGGCAGAGGAAGACGACAGGCGAATTTCAGTGGATTGAGTGAAGAGAGAAGAGAAGATGGTAATTGATTTTTTTTTTTCTTTTCTATTTGTAATCGGGCCAAATGGACTAGGTGTGGTGGGTTGAGTAGAGTAATCTTTTATTTTTTGGTTGGATTGGGCTTTATATTTAGATATTAGTAGATATTTTTTTAAGTTTTAGTATAAATGGGACACTTACTCAAAAGTGTCCTAAACATGTGTCCATATAATCTAATTCTGTTGTAGTGAAAAGACAAACTGATCCTAAAATTTCCTGATTCCCTCACTCTCCTTATTATTTATTTTTTCCTACAAATTAAATATATATACATTGAAAACTTTACTATTTTACGCCGAATCAAAAAATAAACATAAACTTAATTTCTTTCCCATGGAAAGCACATGTAACCATTTTCAATTAGTTTTTTGTGCAAACACCACCTTTGTTTACACAGCAAACTTAGAAATATATATAGAATTGGATCAATCTGATAAGAATTAGGGATATTGGTGCTTGAGAAAGAAGCAATTCTTCTATTGGCTACTTTGATGCAAATACATCAGCTGCATGTCCTAAATGAAGATATAATGAATACGTATGCATGCCTTTTGCATCAAAATATATAATACCTCTAAAATATGCCTTCCACTACCTAAGAAGCCACCAAGAGGGTGAAAGATGACAAAATAGCCACACACACACACACACAAAAAAAAAAAAAAAGAAGAACTTTAAAAATTAATCTTCTTTTCTTTTATTTAGTTTCCTCTTGTTTAATTTGGGGAGGGATAAAGCAACCACTTCCCTTCATATATATTTAACCTCCTTTCCTTTTCTTTTCTTTTCTTTTTTTTTTTTGGATAGTTAGGTATATAGACGCTACCCGCTTCGTTTATTTCGTTAAGAAATAAATTTTAAATGTGAATCAATGTAGGATTCGACTGGCGCTCTGCATCAACCAACCACTCATCAAACTTTCGGTTATTTAACCTCCTTTCCAACCCAACATTGCAAGTGGATTCTCTTGTGCCCCTCCATCTCTTTAATTCGCAGCTATAGGGAATGAGACAGGGGCCCCACTTACACTCACCGCCGACAAATGAGATCGCAACACATGACCATTTTACTAGGGGCCCATGTAGTTCACCCAATAGCAGGCCCCAAATTAAAGTCCCATCCCTTCTCATTTTGTAGGACACTAAGACCTACAAAGGAGCATAACTATACTCAAAATTGATCATGGCTCACTTTGAATGCTCCCCCTAGACTCTCTTTAATGAAATACAAATATAATGAATTTGACGACGGCCAGAGATATGTGCCGTCACCGATGAACGCAAGGATTCATTGATGTTGGAGACGCTCGATCGGATCGAGTAGATGGCCATTTTTGTTGTCACGTCGAAAGGCGCCATGGGATCACGTTTTACGAATGGGCAATTTGAGGAACAATATCTACTTTAGAATCATAGGCAACTGAGTGAACTTGGTTGAAAACATCGATCATTACATATTTGTGTGCCTTCAAATATGAACCAAATAGTGATCACTTACAAGTAAAGCTTAAAGAACTTTAATGTTACAAATCCCTGCTATATATATATATATATATATATATATATGTGAAATTCATTTGTCTCCATCATGCATGCTTCTAATCAATATTGGTTACACAAATTAGAGAAGTGATTGGCAAATTTTTGGAGTGTTTATTTTAAATTTTTTTTTTTTGTGAGAAAGATAGCACGCTACCCGCTTCATTCGATACGAGAGTGAATTAGGCTACATGGGTGAGGCAACACGGCCTCGACGTGTGGCGTAAAAAAAAAAGAAAAAAAAAAACACCTTGACTACTTGTTTTAGATATTCGGACTAAGTTTCATCCAAAGGTCCGTCAGCAGATTAATTTTGAAAATTCCGATTGTTGGGTCAGCTTGTCTTGTCCGAAAAATCGCTCCATTCCTGAATTTTCAAATGACACACCAAAGAGCTATCGATCTATAAGACCATTGAGGACGGTATTATTCTCTTTCTGCCGGCCCATTTATTCCATATGGAGCGCACATCATCTCCCGGGTCTCCTAATTATAGGGTATTCTCCGGTATTATTCTCTTTCTGCCGGCCCATTTATTTTAAAATTATTGTTTTGACATTATTGGTGGTCTAGAATCATACTTTACCTAACAAGTGGAATATTATTCTGGAAAATAGCAGAAGCACATTTGAGCTCATATTCACATGTTTAGAATTAGATCCAAACTAGCTTAAAGCGACATTATCTTAGCATTTCTACTAGTGCATATATATGTTATTTAATGGTTAACTATATATAATAAGAAAAAAAAAGTGTAAGTACCTCAAATGGAAAATTCACATTATATACTGTAGCTATATATGAAATAATTAATCCCTATGATTATTCCTCGATCGCTATCCAATTTTTTATACAATATTAGAGAAAAATACAAGTTGGGCAATATCTACTACCCTAATATATATGTTAACCAAAATATTGATTTGATGAGAAACAGTTCAACACCTTTACTTATTTGAAATATATATTGACTTAATAGAAAATATCTGGGGAATAATCATAGCAGCAAAAAGTGGAAGGACCAAAATAGATTCAAAGACGAAAGATAGTTAAAGGCATTAATTAAGTCGCAACTTAAAAATTTAAAAGAGGCACACCAACAGACATTGAGTAGGCATGCATATTCACTACAACAGAATTAGGTTATAGCGACACATGTTTATGACACTTTTGAGTAAGTGTCCCATTTATGCTAAAATTTAAAAAAATATCTACTAATGCCTAAATATAAAGCACAATCCAACTAAAAATAAAAGATTACTCTACTCAATCCACCACACCCAGTCCATTTGACCCGATTACAAACAGAAAAGAAAAAAAAAGAAAAAATTAATTATCATCTTATCTTCTCTCTTCACTCAATCAACTAAAATCCTAGACGAATAGCATTTCCTGTCGTCCTCCTCCGCCACCGCAACCAACGAGATAGAGTTTCGGCGGTTGCTAAATGCTTAAATAAGTGTTTGTAAATTAGCAACACTTTTTAGGTTATAGCGACACTCTTTAACTGTCACTATATACCTAACGACCCCATATATAGCAACACTTTTTAAAAGTGTCGGTAATTTTAGCTAACAACACTTTTTTGACATGTACCTATATTTAAAAGTGTCGTTATAGACCATTTTTATTGTAGTGATTCAATCTTCTTGCAATGCGCACTTATTTAAAAGATGCTTTCCAAACCGATAGCTAGCTCTTGTACTTTTAATTCTGATTCTTCCATGTCTCACATGGGTTGTAAATAATTCTTTTCTTTCTTTCTTTTTTTATTTTTTTATTTATTTATTTTTTTTTTTGGAGAGTGAGTAATCAAGATGAAGCTAATGAAGATGCTTTCCAAACCTCTTGGGTAAAAGCAAGGGCTCCCCACCTAAGTGACAGGGTCCAACAACTAGGGTGGTGGAGCTCCAACATTTATACCCTATAATATGTACACCCCGTGTGAATGTGGGTGTACACGTTTGTATGTGAGCTACCCAACTTGACCCAAATGTGTAATGCCTGGTCAGCTTGGAGGTGGTCACTTGTCTCAATCAGTTGACAAAGTCCTATTTAATTGCACTCCTCTTCTTTTTTTTCTTTTTTCTTTTTTTTGAAGCAAAAGCCCCCTAGATATTCCATTAAAAATAGTTTTGATTATATTAATAAAATAGTCTTGGGGCACAATGTAGGGTGTTGGCTTAAATGGGCCAGCATCCTGCCCTGTGGCGGAAGGTTATGTAGACCGAGTCATGTTCGAAATAGCGTGAGGTTAAGTTAGGCCGAGTCATGTTTGAAATGACGTGAGGCCAGGTGGGCTAAGACAAAATCGAGATCCGTGGGCGCTGTTGCTGTACGCTTTAAGTGAATTTGTTACATATTTCTAGCAGCTCGAGCTTTTAGAATTAATGGTTAGCGCCAACGATCCGACATAGGGTACTACTAATGGAATGATAGTTAAAGATAAAAGGGAACAATATATAGAGTTCTACTAATTAATTTGCACTTACAATTCAACGTTTTCTAGATATTCTTGGCTCTTCTTTTGCTTCCTCTATTAAAAGAAAAATTTTTAGCAGAGCGTTTGGAAACTTAAATATCCAAATTAAAGCTTCTACTGCGCGCAATGGAATGATAGTTAAAAAATAAAAATACGCATGAATCTTAACGATAGAAACTCTCAATCAATGTTTAGAGTTCTATTGTGCAAGAAAGCTTTTGGACGTGTAATTTCTTTTTCTTTTTTTTTTTTTAAGAAATAGGTAGCACGTTATCTGCTTCGTTTATTTCATTTAGAAATAAACTTGACTAGAAATGTGAATCAACTAAGATTCGAACTTTTCTCACAAACACTGCTCTTCACACAAGTCCTTTGACCATTTTTTGGAGGTGTAATTTCATTAAGTCTTTGTTTGATACTAGAACCATCTAGTACTATTTGGCAAAACGGAATTAGAATAAAGGCACATAAAGATGTACTTTTCTGTTTTTCGCTGGAATTATAGAAAGTATATATATTGTGACTAACTCATTGCAATATAAGCAATGTGATATTACATACAAAAACATCTTAAAAATATTCTTTTTTTTTTGCCGTACATAACACATTCTTTCTATAATATCAAATAGAACCTAAGTCTTTTTAGATAACATTATATAACAAAATTTCAATAAACAAAACTTCGATCATTCTAGAAGGAGGTGGCCACACGTACGGCTCTAAAAATCACAAAAAACAAAAAAAAAAATGCAACCCATACTTTCCATGATACACCTCACCCATCCAATTGGTGGGATTGCTTTACTAGCTAGTCACATCATGTTAAATAATGAGAAGTAATAATTTTTCTATAAAATTTTAAACTAATAGAAAACGATATATTTATATGTAATACTTTCTCTTGTGTCTACATTCAAGGCTTTTTGATAGGTTCAAGAGGAAATCAATTTTGTTGGGAATCTGTCATGACTCAAATTTAGGATCTTTTATCACTATAACAAAAACGGTATATAGCAACATTTTTAAATATAGGTACAGGTCAAAAAAAAATACTGCTAGCTAAATTATCGACACTTTTAAAAAGTGTTGCTATATGTGGGGTCGCTAGGTATATAGTGACAGTTAAAGAGTGTCGCTATAACCTAAAAGAGTGCTGCTAATTTGCCGACACTTATTTAAACATTTAGCAACCGCCGAAACTCTATCTCGTTGGCTGCAGTGGCGGAGGTGGACGACAGAGAAGGGCTCTTCGTCTAGAATTTCAGTGGATTGAGTGAAGAGATCGTAGGGAAGATGGTAATCGATTTTTCTTTTTCTTTTTTTTCTTTTCTGTTTGTAATCGGGCCAAATAAGCTGGGTATGGTGATCGAGTTGAGTAGAGTAATTTTTTATTTTTAGTTGGATTGGGCTTTATATTTAGATATTAGTAGATATTTTTTTAAGTTTTAGTATAACTGAGACACTTACTCAAAAGTGTTCCAAACATATATCTCTATAAACTAATTCTGTTGTAGTGTAACATGTTAAATTATATGAAACAATTGTTCTTCTTGAGAATAGATCTTAAGCCGGTGAAGAACGGTGTATTTATTTTTTTATATTGAACACATCATGTGACAAATAATAAAAATCTCACTCATTATGTCCAGTATGTGTATAATATACACCTCTTTTACTTACGATATATGAATAGCATTGCTTAATTTATCACGACACAACCAATTTTCTTCTAAATGTTAAGGCTTAACTTCAATATTTTACACTTAACATTAAGGCATCATTTGTCACCGTAAGTGAACATGAACAATAAAGCTAACACGGACTTTATTAGCTAACTTTCTTAGCAACTTCTAATAAGAAATTAGAAAGGAAGGTATGCATTATGAGAAAGTAAAGATCATGAAACTTTCTTTTCGAGGATTTAAAATAATGCTACCTTGACCAAAATAGTGCAGAGAATCTGTTTATAGTTTGCACCAAAAATAGCTAACATATTATGTAAAATTTCACTAATATAGAACCTACATCGAACTAATATATAGTTGTACACTTTTAAGTTTAGTTATATAGTTAAGTTTTTTTTTCTTTTCTTTTGTTCTGGTGTAAAGTGAGAGATTGAGCTCAATGTTTTCTTTCTTGCTTTGTTCGCAACTTACATGCATGCATATATAGACCTTAGAAAAACATGGTTCATTAATATGCTTCACATTGTTGAAAAATAAATGACTGCAATTTTCCCCCCCTTTTTTTTCTGTGTGTATCTATCACACCATTAAGAATAAGCACTCTAAAATGCCAGGAATATTTCAATTGTCCCCACCATTGAAGGATACATTGTAATTATATTTAAAATACTTAAGTATTATGTATAATATATTAGTCGCTCAAATCGATTACAAACGGAGAAAAGAAAACAAATAAATCGATTACCATCTCCTTCTCTCCTCACTCAATCTCGAAATCCTAGACGAAGAGCCCTTCTCTCTCCTCCTCCTCCGCTATCGTAGCCAATGAGGTAGAGTTCCGGCGGTTGCTAAATGCTTAAGTGATCATTAGTAAATTAGCTGCACTATTTTTATGTTATACCGATCGACACTCTTTAACTGTCACTATATACCTAGCGATCTCATATATAACAATACGTTTTAAAAGTGTCGATAATTTAGACAGCAACACTTTTTTTTACATATATCGATATTTAAAAGTTTCAATATACACCATTTTTGTTGTACCTAGTGCTCTTTGACTCTCTAATTCTTTAACTCTCTCCCCTTCCCTAAGAAACAGTTCAGAAATAGGATGAATATATAACTATTACTTTATTTCTCTTCACTAGTTAGGATTTTTTTTTTTTTTTTTTTTTTTTTTTTTTTTTTTTTGATAGATAGGTGGCGTCTTTGCCGTTTGTTTACTTATTTAGAAATAAACTTAATTAGCTGGAAATGTAAATCCACTAGAATTCAAACTTAATGTCTCGGATACCAACCACCAAGCACTTTGCCACTTACGCTAGGGACAATCGGTACTAGTTCGGATTTTTAATGAATCAAAAGATACCTATACATTAATCTTCATGACTGATCAATCCTACATATATGTACCACCACCCCCTTAATTTGGAGAAGAATGGGGCCTACTTTTTTTTTCTCATTTGATTATTGTGTTATAAAAATAATTTTAATCATCCATTTTCATGATATAAGACTTCTCTTGAATCGGATTGAATAGTTTTGTAGAAAGAATTAATTAAATTCTTTTTCATTATAGTTTTATTTTTTAAAACTGTTTGTTTATAATATTGTAGCCCATATTTACTATTTTTTTTGTTTACAAAACTGATATTTTATTCTTTACAAATTTTCACTTTAACAATATTTATCTGCCGTAATGCGTGGGTCACTGCACTAGTATATAATTAATATTGCTAGTTTTAGTGATGTATGAATTGTTTTAATGAAATTAGTGATGCTAATTGAGATTAGGCTTATCACGTTTAACACGCATGGATCAATCGATCGGAATCCAATCCGGTCGGTCGGTCCGATTCCTGCTGGCCGAACTAAATTCCCATAAACTTAAACAATAAGGAAACATTTTGCAGGAATCAACAACGTTCTTTTCTCATCTGATTTCGAGATTTTGTGAAAGAGAAAATATATATTCCTATCTCTAATTGATATCAATTTAGTATATATGTAGTGACATCACAATATACCAACTTTAAATCCAAAAATGTTTGTTCATAGCACTACTATATAAGCTTTCTAATAAAATGATGCTTGGGAATTATTCTCACACAAGGAATCAAAGTGACTGATTTTATATATGTGTACTAATTTCAGTGGTGTGATAAAGACTAAAAATTCTAATTTGGCAGATACGAAACAACAAATGGAATTAAGAAAGAAAGAAGAAGATAAATCTAACAAGTAATTTGCATTCACAAACATAGATGGAGCAAAAGTTTCATTATAATCACAAGTGAGGAAGAAAAGATGCATGTCTTTTAAAAAACCCTAATTTCAAAACATATCCAACGCTTATCTCATATTTTAAAAAAAAAAAAAAAAAAAAATTTTGAGAGATAGGTAGCACGCTATCCGCTTCGTATATTTCATTAAAAAATAAACTTAGCTAAAAATGTGAATCAACTAGGATTCGAACTCGGGTCTCGGATACCAACCACCAAACCTTTTGTCACTTGCTCTAGGGACGGTCGGTAAAAAAGAAAAAAATTAACTAACAAAAAAAGTGGGTGTTAATTAATAGATACTCAAACAAAAGAGCTAAAAAGTTTTGGCTCAACTGTGTATAACCAACGAGATACGAAGGAATGTGATACACACCATCACCCTTAATATTGCATATGGCGCTCGAAGCCTGACGGGCCGTCGGATCAGGTTACCAGTTTTTCTCCTTTGTTTCGTCCTTTGTTTTGTTCCTGTTTTTCTCTCTACCTTGTTCCCAATTGGGACTAGGTCGCATCTGTTCTCTCTTACTCTCCTACCAAATAGGGTATACTCCTGTTTACTCAAAAAAAAAAAAAATATGGCTCAAAAGAAGTTTTCTGTCCAATTTTAAAACTTTCAGGCCAGCCAGCCACAACATATAAAATTGATCAGGCCTAAGAATTCAAGGCACATCTAATACTCATTAAGAATCTTACAATGTGCTTTGCAAATTGAAAACCAAGTTGGAAAATCGACCCTTAGTGTCTCTATCTATGCACGTAATTATATGCTCGTATATATCGTGGCAGGTTTGGTAGCCACCATATGCACAAAAGTATGCATGCATGCGTCGAATTAGGGCAAGTCTCCTTCGTCGAAGTTGTTGTTGGAATCTTGATTCTTGAATTTAGTAGTGTCTTTTCATATGTATGAAACAGATTCATATGCTAAATTTTAGTGGTGCCCCCCTTGAGAAAAGAAAGATTCATGTAAACAACATAGTTCACTCATCTAATTAAGATGATACATTTTTGTATGCTAAGAAGCCATGCATAATCTCTCTCTCTCTCTCTCTCTCTCTCTCTCTCTCTCTCTCTCTCTCTCTCTCTCTCTCTCTCTCTCTCTTTTGTGATAAGCACAAATGCATGGCACTATAAGGTGACTAATAGTAGTATAAATTGGATTGGATCCTAAAATCTGCACAGGAATATAGAACTAGGCTACTATGCTATTAATAGCACCAACTCATTGGTGCTACAAAGTTTTTGGCCGTTGGATTGAAAGATGTGCGGTTAGGATGATGTGGGCCCCTTAGGGTTAAGTGGGTGGTTGGTTGAATAGTATGATCTAACGGGTGAAAATCATCAAAGGGGTGGATCTAACGGTGGAAAACTTGGTAGCACGGAGACCTCCGTGCTATTAATAGCATAGCAGTGGGACTCCAGGAATATATATATATATATATATATAGAGTCCGGCTACTATCCTTTTAATAGGATAGGAGCACTTGTCCTATCAATTTTTTAGCCTTTAGATCAACTCTTTTCATCATTTCTAATCATTGGATTAAATACTATAACCTAGTGGGGACCACTCAATCCTAGAGGGACCATTCAACTATAACCGACTAATATTATCCTAATCCTATAATTTTTCATCCAATTGTTAAAAACTTGATAGGACAAGTGCTCCTATACTATTAATAGGATAGTAGCCCTAGCCTATATATATACTAGCTGGATCCATCTGAAATAGAAATGAAAATATATACAATATTGGATGCTTCTAACGAAAGATCCGAGTCTCTGAGCTCAAATAGAGATTCAAGTTACTTAGCTATATACAAATATAGCTTACAAAGTTTGATCCTTTTATATATGGCAACAGTTTTAATCTCTAAATTTGATGTGTGGGAACACAGGTTAAATGAAATCACATTTAGTATCTCTAAATCCAAGTTCTACTTAAAAGTTAAAACCCCAACTGTACTGGGAAATTCAACGCAAAGATGTGTAAATTATAATGTTAATTAGGCTTTATCATTGTCCCTCACATTCAATATACTATACGTATTTTTTTTAGCACATCTCTTTTATTTGTTCACGAAGAATGTAATATTTGGTAGAGTACAAGTACGATGAAATATCCCAAAAACCATGCACATCATACGTGGAGTGCACAATCTTAACAAACCATTAGTACCAAGATCTTCTAAGGATGGAGTTAAAGAAAACTCTTTTAAGATTTCAGTAATAAAATTAATTTTTTATAGTGAATAGGTTGTCATTGGATAAATACACCGAAAGCATTAAAATATATTATACCAAGTGTGATTCTATTCTAATTCACCGTATATATATATATATATATATAGGCTGCGTTTGGTTGGAGGGATATCCCAGAACAAGACGGGATATCCCTCTTTATCCCGCCAAACGAAATGCTCCTGGGAACAACAACCCCCAAAGCTGGTTTTGGTTTTTGTTTTTTTTTTTGTTTTTTTTTTTTTCTCTATTATGCCTTTTAATTTTTTATACTTTATTTTAATTAATTTTAAATAAATTAAATGAATGTACAAATTTAATAAATAAATATATTAATATAAATATTATATTTATGATAATATATTTATATTTAAATTTTATTATATAATATAAATTAATTAAATTTGATATATATTTAATTTATTAAGTTTTATCATTTATATATTAATATTTAATTATTTTATTTTTATATTAAATATTATATATATAAAATTATTTTTTCATATTATATATATATATATATATATATATATATATATATATATATATATATATATAATTTGTATTGAAATTTATACTAATTATTAATTAAAATTATAAGGATATTGTTAGTATTATACTTTATTCATTAATATATTATGAATAAATTATATAAAATAAATTATTATATATAATAAAAGAAAATATAATATTTTAAATTAGATTGTTACATAAAATATTATATTATAATTTACTATATGAAATAATTTTATATAAAATATACTAATAGAAATTAATTATTTTATTTTTAAAAATATATTTAGACGTTGTTCTAGACTTTTTATCCAAACGCTATTAAGGATATCCTCTAGAATATCCTCGAATACATCCAAACACAAATTTACAATTGTTCTATCTTGTACCGGAATATCCCCTGTTCTCGGGAACAACAAAAGTTGTTCTCCAAAATTTAGTTCTCCAACCAAACGCACCATAGAGTAGGGCTACTATACTATTATGAGTAGTAGAGCCTACTACTCATAAGTTGTTTTTCGATGATAGAGCTTAGAATCGATGATCCACTCAGTTAAATATGATCTAGAGTATTTAAAACTTCTAGAAAATAAATTTCGTAATTTTTCAAAATCATAATAAAGTCCATCAAATGGGCATAAAATGAACGCGAAATCGAACGATGTCCTAAAAATAGATGATCGGATCCTTCAATTTAAGATTGGAGTTATTGATCTTTATCTAGGTAGTGAATAGAATTTTCTATCAAAAATTCAACTTATTTCAATTATTTTACACCGTTAAACTACCAAGTATCCCATATCGGCCGTTAAAAATTGTCAATTTTGTAAGCTCTTGATCGTAAGGTAAATAATTTCGAAAAATTACGAAATTTATTTTCTAGAAGTTTTAAATACTCTAGATCATATTTAACGGAGTGGATCGTCGATTCGGAAGCTCTATCATCGAAAACAACTTATGAGTAGTAGGGCTCTACTACTCATAATAGTATAGTAGCCCTACTCTATATATATATATATATAGAGAGAGAGAGAGAGAGAGAGAGAGAGAGAGAGAGAGAGAGAGAGTCGCTATGATGCTTGTAAAAGCACCAAGCACTTGGTGCTTGTGAATTTTTAGTTAGATCTACACCTTTGATCATTTTCATCCGTTAGATTATACTATTCAACCAACCACCCACTTAACCCAAGAGCGCCTAAATCATCCTAACAGCACATCTATTAATTCAAGGACTAAAAACTTACAAGCACCAATGATTTGATACTTTTAAAAGCATAGGAGCTCAATTCTATAGAGTAAGTCTCCGTACTTTCGAAAGTACGGAGGCTTCTTGTAAGTTGTTTTCGATGATAGGATATTCGATTCGACGATCGGCTCCGTTAAGAATAATTTACCCTATTGGAACTATCTAGAAACCAAATTTTATAATTTTTTTGATATCATTTACCAAGCGATCACAGAGTCTCAAAAATGACTATTTTAACGGCCGATGTGGCATGTTTTCAAGTTCAACGGTGTAAAAGTATTCAAATTACATGAAAATTTAATAGAAAATTCTGCTTAACATCAATAGCAAGATCAATACTTCGGATTTGAAATTTGAGTCCTTTATCACTATTTTTTATGAGATTTTTATTTTCGGCCGTTCATTTTGAGGCTACTTGTTCACTAGACAAACGAAGTCAAAAAATTATGAAATTTGATTTCTAGATAGTTCCAATAACGTAGATCAAGTTTAACGGAACTGATCGCGGAATCAGATGTCCCATCATCGAAAACAACTTACAAGTACGGAGGCCCCCGTACTTTCGAAAGTATAGGAGCCTAGCTATATATATATATATATATATATATAGAGAGAGAGAGAGAGAGAGAGAGAGAGAGAGAGAGAGAGAGAACTAGGCTACTATGCTATTAATAGCACCATGTCATTGGTGCTACCAAGTGTTTATCCATGGGATTGAGAGATGTGTGGGTAGGATGATATGGGCCCCTTAGGGTTAAGTGGGTGCGTGGTTGGTTGAATAATATGATCTAACGGTTGAAAATCATCAAAGGAGTGGATCTAACGGTGGAAAACTTGGTAGCACGGAGACCTCCGTGCTATTGATAGCATAAAGACTATATATATATATATATATATATATATATATATATATATATATATATATATATATATATATATATATATATATATATATATATATATATAGAGTCCGCTACTATCCTTTAATAGGATATGAGCACTTGTCCCATCGTTTTTAGCCTTTGGATCAACTCTTATCATCATTTCTAACCATTGGATTAAATACTATAACCCAAATGTGGACCACTCAACCCTAGGGGGACCATTCAACTCTAACCGAAACCCTATAATTTCTCATCCAAGGGTTAAAAACTTGATAGACAAGTGCTCCTATCCTATTAATAGGATAGTAGCCTAGCCTATATATATATATATATATATATATATATATATATATATATATATATATATATATATATATATATATATATATATATATATATATATATATATATATATATATATATATATATATATATATAATTGAGCTAGAATACTTTTAGAAGTATCACCTCCATGGTCTATTAGGTTTTTAACCATTGGATCTACTCGATTACTTAATAGCCTTGGATCAAACACTATTACTATTACTTTATCTCAACCTCCTGTCTTATCATCTATAAATACATTGTAAATGATGTAAGCCAACAGCAAATAAATCGTGGTCTTCCTCTCTCTCTCTCTATATATATATATATATATATATATATATATATATATATATATATATATATATATATATATACTTCTGTCAATTTGGTTAGTTGCCCAATTAGTTGTGACTTCACACAACTCATATATCTTGGGTACAATTATTAGCATGCTCTGCATATCATGAATGAATGGTACGATCTATGACGAATTGTATTAAATTTTTTAGTCAGTGGACGAATACCAAATCAGACTTAAAATTCGCGCAAAATTTAGATTCTTTTCAAAAAAAAATATCTTTAAGAAAAGAACTCAAACTTGAACATTCTCTCTTTTTTTCTTCTTTTTTTTTTTTCCTTCCATCTCCTCTATATTTTATCCTTAAGTACTCTGTTTGATTGCGAAACAACAATACAACAAACACATTCCACTACACCACTTTCCCCGTAGTTGTGGCCACAATGAATAGCACCCCAACACATGCACCATTAATTATTAGTGAGGCTCCGTGTATAAAAATCTTATCCAATTTCTAAAACCTTTTAGCTACCAACGCGCGCGAAATTCGGCGCATTATCCACAACGGCACGAACGGCGACGATCATCCGCGGGCGCTCTTCCTACGTGGCGGATTCCGAGTGGTCCGGTCCACGGATGACGCGGTGGGCGTGGTGCGGCCAGAAGCGTGCGGGGCCCACTTTTCGGCATCACCCCGCACCGCGCCTCCCCCCTCACGGCTCACCCCCCTTGGATGGTGCAACAGTTCATATCACGCGCCACTACTGCGTAGGAGCTCCCCCCAAGTGGGGTGGGGCCCACCACGCGGGACGCCTCCTATTGCGGACACGTGGACGCAACTCGCCCAAAATCCTAACTCTACTGTCTGCTATTTGGTGGGTCGTTAGGACAGAGAGGAATGATTTTCTGTTCCGAGCGAAACTCTCTAACACTATCCGGGCACTACAACGCGTTAAACACCTAACGGCATCTTGGACCACATGATTTCGATCGCCGCGTCATTTTTAGATTTTTGTTCGCAAATATTGTTTTCCTTTTTCTTTTTTTTTTTGCTTTTCTAATTACCTGTTTTGCTCCTCTCTTTCTTTCTTCGGAGGTCCCAGCTGCCTCCACTATGTAAGCCTAATTCATTTTTCTAATGAATGAAGGAGATGGCTTTCTATCTATTTTTCAAAAAAAAATATGGACCCGAGCCTAAAATTTTCTCAGAACCCTTGAAAATTAAAAATATGAATTAACACCTCTTCTAAATACATATAATTTTTAAGAAAAACTTCAAATACTACCCTTGTGGTTTCGCACTTTCTAACTTTAGTACCCTATAATTTAAAGTGTATCACTTTCGTAACATTATTTTTCTCGTTTTGTTATTCTCTATAATAACTTTTTTATTAAACCAGTGATAAAATTAAAACTAGAGAATACTAAAGTGAATATTCAATAAACTATAGATGGGATATCTGAAATTTTTGTATATAATTTAACTAATAATTAACAGAGAGGCCGACGAAAAGAAAAAGAGAAACCACAAGGTATTGAATTGATACATTTTAAACTATAAAATACTAAAGCAAGAAAGTACGAAATTAAACCACAAGGAATTCTCACAATAACTTAAAATTTTGAGTCAAAAATGATACCAAATTAAAATTTGAGGAAAAAAAACGTCGCAAGTATTATAGCTTGAGGACCAAAAGTTAAATTTAGTCTTTTCTTTATTTCATGAGATATGAGATTCTCTCAGCAAACAATATTTCTTTTATAAGTTGTTTTTCATAACCTTGTTCAAAAAAATAAAACAAGAAAAAAAAATTAATTTAGGGCCCTTAAAATAAATGAGGAGTCTTTCCACGGATATTTTATGCAATTATCGTAACTATAAATTTATCAAAAATAATTAATTATCTTAAATTTTAAAGTCAAAATAATATTAACTTATTTAAATCAAATATTTTGAATGGTTGGATAATAGTAAAATTAAAATTTTAAAGAAATTAATTTTAAATCTAAATTCAAATAAGTTATGCACGTTTTTATCTTAAAGTTACCAAGTGTACCCGTAGAGTTATAGGCCTATTTATCGATCCATCTTTTTTTATTATTATTATTCTTTTACATGTAATAATACTAATTAAAAAATGTAAATTATATGCATGGTAACCAAATTACTACCCTCCTGGGCTTCTCAAAGCAAACACTACAACATTTTGAAATATATTTTATTTGACGCTTTTTAGGCACATTTTTTCTAACATTTTTAATATTTAGCATTTGTCAAATATTTATATACATTTTTATCGACGCTATATTAAAATGTAGGTATATTTATCCCGATATATTTATTTAACGACTATTTCTTTGACGCTTTTACAAGCGCCGAAATTATTTTTGCCGACGTTTTAAAGCGTCGTTAATTATTATTTAATGTGTCCTTAAGTGCAAAATTTTTTATAGTGAAAAGTCAATTTTATTGAGACATTTTGAATACTACATCATTTATTTGGTTTTTATTGTTATGCATATTATTATTCGAGAATTATTTCTCATCGGATTGATCTTGTGGGTAGCTGCGTTGAATATCGTTGATTGAATTATTTGTGATGTCGATTTTATCCTTTATTAAATTATATTTTTTATTTATTTTTTGAAATATATATAAATTGAGTATTTGAAATTCTATGTACTAGCTAGCTAGTTGGATGGAAAAGAGTATCCCCGTATAGTTGAGTGACATCACTAGCTAGTGTAGTATTATAGAGCTAGCGTTTAATAATTCATTTTTAAAATCTGATTCTACTTTTTAGAATTAAAAAATTGATTTTGAAGACTCTAGAATCGAAAGCAGAAAAAACTGCTTTTTGAAATCTAATTCTGAATTTGAATTTAAACTTCAATTTTTTTTTATTTTAATTTCTATATTTAAATTTAAATTTCATTTTAATTTTTAATTTCCACATTCATTTTTGAATATTTAAATTTTAATTTTTTAAATTTTTAAATTTGAAAAATAGATTTTAAACTTTAAATTTTAAATTTTAGTTCTAAATTTCAAATCTCAAATTTTGATTTCAAATTTCAAATTTCAAATTTCAATTTAAGATAAAATTTAAAATTTGATATTTTAGAGTTTAAAATTTAAATGTAAAAATTTTAAATTATAATTTTTAATCTTCAAATTAAAAATTTCAAATTTTTAAATTTAAAATTTTAAAATTTTAAAATTTTAAATATTTAAATTTTAAATTTCATAATTATTTTAAATTTTAAATTTTAAGTTTTCAAATTTAAAATTTAAAATTATTTTTAAATATTAATATTTTATATTTTATATTTCATAATTATTTATATTTTTTATTTTAAATTTTAAATTTTAAATTTTAAATTTGGATTTTAAATTTTACATTTTAAGTTCTAAATTTAAAGTTTGTAATTTTAATTTTAATTTATATTTTTATATACTAAAATTTGATATTTTAAAATTCATAATTATACATATTTTTAAATATATGTTTATGTTTTTAATTTTTAAATTTCATAATTATTTTAATTTTGAATATTTCAAATTTTAAATTATTTTTTAAATTAAAATCTCAAATTTTGAATTTTAAAAATTTTAATTTAATTCAAATTTAAATTTAAATTTAATTTTAAATAAAATTTAATAAAAATATTAATTTATTCAAACATTAAAAAAAATTGCCAAACAGTTTTTCAAAATCACTTCAGAAAAATCACTTTTATCTAAACTCCGTCAAACACTCTACAGCTTTTAACCAAAATCACTTCTTCAAACCAAAATCACTTTTTCAAAAATCACTTTTTCATAAGTTAAGCCAAACAGGCCCTTATAAAGAGTAAATTATACTTTAGTTCTCAAACTATGAGGTGGCCGACACTTTGGTCTTATATTTTAATTTATTATAATTTTTTACTCAAACTTTCTTAATTATTATATTATATTAAATCTCATAATGCAAATCTAGTAAGCTAAATATTATAGCAACTTAAGTATTATTACATCATCAATCAAAATACATTTTCATCATTTTTACATTAATAATTTATTAATTTTTGTAAAAAATTGAGTTGTAAGATTTAATTTGATTACAATCATTTAGAAAATTTAAATTAATAATTATAATAAATTAAAATTTGGGAAATAAAATATTGTGCCCCTCATAGTCTGAGGATAAAAAGTATAATTTATTCTTATTAATTTCTAAACGGATTATGGACTATTCATTCCATTACCATATAGATGTGATTAGTAAAAAATATCTCAGTTTAAATGGCTGAGGTGTATGCATCATACACACTTTTTTAATTACTGTGCGCAAGAAGAGCATTTTCCATGGAATATATACCTTTCCCAACGGTTATAAATAGGAACCCAAGTTACTCATTCCTCCTCAGGAGAGAACACAAAGCCCCTCTTGTGGTTCTTTTTCTCCTCTCTCCCAATCTCTCTCTCTCTCTCTCTCTCTCTCTCTCCCTTGAGTTCTTATTCTCTTGTTAAGAGCTTCCACTCTCTTAACTAAACAAAAATGGAGGTGCAAAGCTCTTGTGGCAAGTTCTTGCAGAGGTGCAAGCCTTACATGGCCATGATCTCGCTCCAATTCGGCTACGCCGGCATGAACATAATCACAAAAGTTTCGCTCAACCACGGCATGAGCCACTATGTCCTAGTCGTCTACCGCCACGCCTTCGCCACGCTCTCCATCGCCCCCTTCGCTCTCATCCTCGAGAGGTAATCCATAAAAAATTATACATACAAGTCGCAAGCAAGATCGATGAACTACACAACTGGTTTGGACTATACTTATTAGCCTTTCAACTAATACTGTGGTGTTATATATACAACAGGAAAGTGAGGCCAAAGATGACATTTTTGGTATTTGTTCAGATTTTTGTTCTGGGTCTTCTCGGGTTAGTATTTGCTCTACTTCTCATTGCGATTATTGCCATTTAGCTAGTGCTTTAAGTCCAAAAGCTTAATACGAAATCATGCATGCGTAGGCCGGTGATCGACCAGAACTTCTACTACGCGGGGTTGAAGTTCACGTCCCCGACGTTCTCCTGCGCGATGAGCAACATGCTCCCCGCCATGACCTTCGCAATGGCAGTGCTATTCAGGTACAAAGCATTGATGGACATGCATAGAATTAAAGAGTTGTGTTCTAGTGTTGTTTCAATAGAGTTGATAACAGAGCATTTGTATATGGATGAAACATATATAGGATGGAGAAGGTGGATATTAAGAAGATTAGGTGCCAAGCAAAGGTGGTGGGAACACTGGTTACAGTAGCTGGAGCCATGTTGATGACCCTCTACAAGGGGCCTATTGTGGAGATGGTGTGGACCAAGCACATCACTAGCCACGCCGATATGCAAGCTGCTCCTGTACCAACAGATCAGGAATGGTTCAAGGGCTCCATCTTCCTCATCATAGCAACCCTTGCTTGGGCCTCTCTCTTCATCCTCCAGGTACTTTATACATACATACATACATACATACAAACATGCAAGTATGAGATGTATAGTTGTGAAGCACTTTTGTGTTGTGATATGGTTCGCCATTCTGATTGGTTTTATGACATATTTATGTTTGTATGAATATAGGCTGCAACACTGAAGAAGTATGATGCTCCCCTGTCTCTGACCTCATTGATATGCTTTGTGGGCACCATACAAGCTATTGCTGTCACCTTTGTCATGGAGCATAAAACCTCTGCGTGGAGCATTGGGTGGGACATGAACCTCCTTGCTGCTGCCTATGCTGTTAGTACTCTCTCTCTCTCTCTCTCTCTCTAATAACTATTTTCTTTTTTTCTTTTCTTTTTTTTTCTTTTTTTTTTTTTGAGAAATAGGTAGCGTTACCACTTCGTTTGTTTCATTTAGAAATAAACTTAGCTAGAAATGTGAATCAACTAGATTCGAACTTGGGTCTCAGTACCAACCACCAAGACCTTTACCACTCTCAGGACGGTCGGTTCTCTAATAACTATTTTCGATACAAAAATATTTAGATACTAGTGTATTCAAACTCAGAACCTCCTATTCTTATATCATACCAAGGATTTAAGTGCCGTGGCACGGGGTCGTGGCGGAAACTTACCAGCACGATACGGCACGATGCGTGCCGAGCCGTACCGATGCGTGCTGGTCAAAAAAATTATTGTGTTCCGATACATAATAGCATGAAATATTTATTTTCTTGAGCAACAAAATATTCTAAATATTTATTATGTCTTTTAATCACATCTTTTGAACTTTATTAAGAAAATTAGTTACTAATTTAGAGAATAGAAAGTTTTAAGCTGTGTCATCGGCACGGGATCTGTATCCTGCCGGTATCTTATTGGCACGGTGGATACAGCCCGTACCGACGGGCACTTAAAACCTTGTATCATACGAAACAACCGATTTTTTTCTCTGAAATAAAAAATTACTAGAGAGCAGTATTTTATTATTGTGTTTTAAATATTGATATTTATGGATGGGCATGCAGGGAATTGTGACATCAAGCATTGCCTACTATGTGCAAGGGCTGGTGATACAAAGCAGAGGACCAGTCTTTGCCTCTGCCTTCAGCCCCCTGATGATGATCATAGTGGCCATCATGGGCTCCTTCATCCTTGCTGAGAAGATATACATGGGAGGGTAAGCTTATACTTTACTAGCACCATGCATGAATTATGAGAATCTACAGCATCCAAAGTTGTATTATCTTACATGTTTCCGACTCCGATCTTCTGCGGGTGCAGAATTTCTGGGAGCGTATTGATTGTGGCAGGGCTCTACTCAGTTTTGTGGGGCAAGAACAGGGAGAACAAGGAGAAGAAGGAGGAAGAAGCAATGGAGATACCACTGGCCATTAAAGCCACTGAGAGGAATGGTAAGATCATGGACATTGTGGAGGTTGATCAAGTGGGGCTGGAGAAAGCTAAGGCAAACAACAGGATGGTTTCTTCAGTTGATCAAGCTGTTCTTGCAGTTGCTGTCCCTGACACTGAGATTCAAATGAAGGGCCAGGATGAGCCCCAGCCACAGGATTAATTAGATCCATTTGTAACATGTTGGTAAAGTGAAGGGGAGGAGGAGCCAAACAGAGTGAGGGGAAGCTGAGGAGGAGGGGCTTTTGTCCTTTCACCTTCTCACCTTATATTTTTCATTTTTCTTCTTCTTCTTCTTCTTCTTTTTCTCCTTTCATCTTTTTGTCTTATGGAATGGGGCAGTGCAAGGACTTATTAAAATGTTTTAATTTGGTAGCTGTTAAGACTGCAACTGGAGAGTTTCATCTCTCAGTCAAGCAGATCATATTACTTCAGATATATATATGATGCCAGCCTTTTGTAATTTAATTGCTATGGCAAGTACTTGAGATGCATGGTATGCAAGCTTATTTCTAAACAAATGCTACTAACTAATAAGATTTGGCATTACCGACCGTCCCTAGAGCAAGTGGCTAAGGACTTGGTGGTTGGTACTCGAGACCCGAATTCGAATCCTAGTTGATTCACATTTCTAGCTAAGTTTATTTCTTAACGAAATAAACGAACCGACCGTCACTGCGAGTCCCGAGTTCGAATCCTAATTAATATTTAAAAGTTTATCTTAACGAAATAAACGAAGCTACCTATTTCTCAAAAAAAAAAAAAAAAAAATTTGGCATTAGCATTAGATTTGACATTTGATATTCCTAATGGGCCCAGAGACGGAGCTATGTATAGACTGAGGAGGGCCATGGCCTCCGGACTTTTCATAATCTGTATAATAGTTCCTTACATATAAAAAATGTAAAGAATATATATACTTTTAAAAAGTTTTTAGCGCAAATATAGTGCTCTCCCAACTTTAATTTTTTTTTTTTTTTTAAGTACCTTCGTATCTACTTTTAATTATTTTAGATAAGTTTTTGATTTAATTAAATATTAAATTTAATAGCTCTGACAACTAATAGTCAATCAATTGTCATAATTGTATTTATTAAAAATTAAGAGATTACATCATTAAATGAATTAATATTAGATTTAATAAATTTCAAAGTTATTTGAGTGAAATAATATAAATAAAATCATTAGAAGTTAAGTATAAATAAAAAAACATATTTCCTGATTAAAAAATTTGATTAGTTAAATCTTGTTTATTTGCTAAAGTTTTGATTTGTATGTATTTTGGCCCCCTTTATAACCAAGTCCTAGAAGGTCTGTGACGATGGAAGTGTGTACTATTTTTTTTTTTTTTTTTTTTTTTTTTTTTTTTTGAGGAAACAAGGATGTACCCTATTTGTGAGTTGAGAAAGCAATACAAAGAAATCAGAAATTTTCAAATGGTCAAAGGACTCAAGTCGACAAAACGTAGGCTAGAGCAACAAAATGACGAAAAGAAAGTAAAAAACTTGAGGAAAACAACGGGCTTAAGCTCCTAGTGGCCTCCCAACACAGATAACCATAGTTTCACCAAGCTAAAAACCCTATTTAAAAGTTTTTTACTTTCTAAAAACCCTATTTAAAAGTGTGTACTAATTAAAAGTTTATTTTTTGGTTATTTTCTATGTTGAGTCAATATTTTAGCCAACATATTATCGTCTCTCAAGTCACGAACTCCATCAAATTTCTAATTTTATAAAAATTCTCTACTACTTAATTCAAGCCATATCTTAAAATTATCAAAAGTATCAATTCTAGGGAAGGAGAAAAAGCATTAAATATTACATATTAAAATACATTACCTCATAGCTTTAAATTTTGAAGTACATGTTATCTTTATTCATAACCAAAGTTGATTCTCGATTACTTTTGTAATGGAATTTATTCTGCAAGGATTTGAATTTTCTTAATAAAAATTTGAGTGAGAATTTCTTGATGGACTGAACGTATGAAAACTGCTCACTTTGATTTCCATTTCTATGTAAATATTTCTATAGCATGTAGATATTCGTGGCGGCGTATGCATTTTTCTATATACCTAACGTCTCATAACAAAAAAATATATGAGTTATAGATTATAATTAAAGCAAAAATGTTTTACTAAAATATGTTAGGCCTATTTTTTTATAGTAATACTATTCATACATTCTAAAATGGGTATGACCTTGTTTAATAAATGTGAGACCCCAAATAGTCCTATATATGAGATATAATAGGGCTAAATTCTTAACCCAGCTTAAGTATTTTGGGTGGCGGCAAGGCCCAAGCGGTTAAGAGAGTTAAGCGTATTAGGACGGGAGTAATTCTAGGATGGGTGACCTCCTAGGAAGTTGGGGCATCACAGATGGTATCGAGCCAATTACCGGTAGAAAGTGTGAGATGAGTCTCGACTGAGCCAGGGTCTAGATGACGGGCTAGCGAGACGAATCTCACATCGCCTGGTACTTGTGAGTCTGAGCCTGAGCCTGACGAGTGAGACCCCAGATAGTCATAGATATGAGATATAATAGGACTAAACTCTTAACCCGACTTAAGCATTTTGGGTGGTGGCAAGACTCAAAAGGTTAAGAAAGTTAAGCGTGCTAGGACGGGAGTAGTCTTAGGATGGGTGACCTCCTGGGAAGTTGGGGCGTCACAATAAAATTACAAAAAAATAAAACATAAACCATAGATCCAGCTCATTAAATAAGTGAGATTTGTTTTACTGGGCACATCAATGCGACTAATAGAAAAATCTCTTCCATAAAATGATTCTATTTGGAGAGTCCGTCTACGGTGCTTGTAAAAGCACAAAGCACTTGGTGCTTGTAATTTTTTTACCGTTAGATCTACACCTTGGATTATTTTCATCCGTTAGATTATACTATTCAACCAACCACCCACTTAACCCAAGGGGGCCCACATCATCCTAACCGTAAATCTATTAATCCAAGGGCTAAAAACTTACAAGCACCAATGACTTTGTACTTTTAAAAGCATAGGAGCTCAATTCCTATTTGGATATCAAAATAAACCATTTCATAACAGCTTATATATTATGAAAATAAGATTTTCTTCTGTGACTATCAGTTAGCAATTTAATTTTAGCTCCTTGAAATATATTGGGATCCATTTGATATCCTAAGTCTAGTAGAATTTTGTATTTTACCAATAATGTGATTTATCTTATTTTAAGAAAATAACTTAAAAGCGAAATATGATATGTCTATCTAAAATTTAATTATACTCTATATTAATCAAATGCTGCAAGCTCCTTGAGCAAATAAAATTAAGCGCTGTGCTGAATATGGTATTCAAGCACATCCAAATTGCTCCTATATATACCTTGGACTTAAAAATTAAGTGAAAGTGGTGGAATATATAGTGCTTCGCATTTAAATTGTTTCCATATATTTTCTGTTGAAAAGCAAAAATCATTTGAAAAACATTTAAGTATGGAGCTTTTGGCTGCATCATCGTAAAGCTAAAAGAGGGCTTTATGAACTATCAGAAATTGAAGACAAGATAAATGTGCTAACCCAAAAGGTGATTTGGTAGTATCAGTAAATAAAGAGTCGCCACGTATATATATACCGATGCTTACGCCAAGAGTCGGTAAAAAAATTTCTGACGCTTAAAAGCGTCAATTTTTTTTTTGAAATCCTAATGCTTTGAAGCCTCGAAAACTTAAAAATAGTAGTGAAGTTTATCATTTAATAAATTAATTTGATATCAAGAATTAAAGTGCCCATCAGCGCGGACCGTATCATGTGAGATATCGACACGACACAGCTACCATATCGATAACACAACTCAAAACCCTCTATTTTTTAAATTAGTAAGTAATTTTCTCAATAAAATTTCAAAGATTTGATAAAAATACATAATAAATAATTAACATATTTTATTGGTAAAGAAAATAAATATTTCATTTCATTACGTGTCGGTACACATATATTTCTTGTGATCGACACGTATCTATCAAATCTGCACACATCGCGTCGGCAAATTTCGATGTTATGTCACGGCACTTAAATGGTTCTTAATTTGATACAATAGAGGGTTCATTTTATGCCGCTGTTTGAAGCATCGTATTTGCTATATTGTAGCATCATCTAAAAGCGTCCTTACATTGAGATGTTTTTGTAGTAAATCATATATAATAGACATTAATTATGAAGGCTTATAATTAATTGGCGGCTGTTACTCAAAATATTGATACAACTAAAAAACGACACAAAATTAGTCTCAACGAAAATGTAATCTTTGCTAGTTTCAACAAGCTGTTACCAAGGAATTATAGCAAAAAAATAAAAGAAAAAAAGAATCCTTCTTAGTACAATTGTAATATAAGCTAAAAGCACCACCTGGGCCAAAGAAATGCTCTTATATATTCTCTTTTGGATTCGAAATAAAGAAGTTAAAGCAATGTGCAGGGGGAATCCCTCTAAGCATGCACTATGTGGTTACATGTGTCAACCCATTAATTAGTTAGGGTTTCCATTTCCAACAAGCACTTTTGAGTGGGCAAGTTGTTGCAAAAGGCTCACGGAATCAACATATATGCATACGCATCCCCTCTTGGATCCCAAAAGCACTTCTCCTAAGCACTACGAAATTCGTGCATATATGATGTTATATTTTTAGTAGCTGATACGATTATTATTTTATTTCGTAGGTTTCATTCCCTACTGGGTCAAATATATGCTTGGTGATTGGCTCTATATTTATATGTGTTGCATGATGGGTGAGGAGAATCTAAGAACTAGTTACAAGTGTTCATTAATTCTTTGCTGCTTCTTTAAGGTATGTTAGTTATGTCGAATATAGTTTGATAAGAACGTACATGCATGTGTTGGCTCTTATCATTTTGCATTTATCTACCAGTTATCTGTAAATTAATCCAAAATAAGGAACAAAAACAGTAAATTCATACGTCAAATTTAATTATGCATATCCAAAGATTTATCCTCTTAAATTTGAATATTTTCTTAACATTATGGTAAATTTAATTTAACTATTTATCACATGCTTTTGATGTATCCCAAGCATGTTACCCAATATATATATATACAGGGCGCGCGCGTTTGGCTAAAATTTTTTTAACATTTCAATCCCTAGATGGAAATCTAATGCGACATTCATGCCATTTATTTGTTTTTAAAGCCCATCAATCACTTTGCATCAGAACAATATATGAATATTACCACACTAATCAAGATTAATTATAAAGGCTTTTAATGAATTAATTATAACGATATTTGTGACACTCACATGTACGGGCTTAGTAACAATAATTGACATGAAACATTGGATTTTTCGTCTCTCTAAGCAAATGAACTTAGTGGTGAAAGTCATGAGAATAAAAGATTTCAAATCCCACGCGGCAGCCAATTTATTGAAGTTTAGAAATCATAACAAAGCTCGTTTGGCAATAGTGACTAATGGTGTAATCTACCCACTATATATGCATAACGGGTCATCTGTCTAACGATATATTTGTAATATTCTAAAAATCTCCTATATTTTTTGTTCAAAATATTTAAATCATTATTATTTAATTATTGAAGCTGGAAAGTTGAAAGAGATGCTAGTAAAGTTGTGGAATATTCATCGCAGATTCCTAACTAACTAGTAGGCAATATTATGATACCATTAGTTAGGAGGTACATTTTGTTTTCACGCTTGATACAAATCATGAGTTAGTCAATTAGCAACTATATACAAGTTTAATTCCAATAACATTCCAACCAAAGTGACATAATTAATTAGCTGGTGAGACAAACTACAATTCCAAATACAAAATATATATAAGATGTTCCTGAAACACTATAAATAAATCAATGAAATGAACGATCCTTTAAAATTTATAAATCAAAGTGAAACTCACACAATAATTTTGTAACTGGATGGTGTAATTTACCATCAATATATATTTCTATAAAAGTCATTCTAGAAAGTCTTTGAATGACTCACACAATTAACTATATATAATTCTTTAAATGCATTAACATGCCAACAATGGTTTAAATTATATTAAGCCAATTGATTATTCATCCTAGCTACTAGTTCAGATTAATTGCACTACATTCTCACCTAGTTTTAATGCAACTACTCATTTGGGCTGTGCAAGTTGCTATAATTAAATTGTGATATTCCATATGAAACTAGCTTGTACATGTAACCTCCATTATGCAAAGATATACTGTGAATGATGAAGAGAAGAGGTCTTTATCAATACATATCACCACATGCATCATGGATACTGTCATGTCCCTTATATTCTTTCTCATCCACACTCCAAATTAAAACTATATCTAAAATAAATATACCTTACTTAATTTATTTGGAATTAGATCTCAATAGCTCATTTTACAAGTCCTTTCTTAGTAGAGTGGATCGAGATTCATTTGGTGGCTACAAGAATATTAGAAAAGGGGTACATATATACTATTAAAACTATTTAGAAACTAAATTTCATAATTTTTTAACATCATTTGGCTAGTAATAAAAAGGTCTCAAAATTGACAATTTTAATGGTAGATATGAAGCGTTTGTAAATTTAATGGTGTAAAACAATCCAAATCTAATGAAATTTTTATAGAAAATTCTTTTTACTATTTAGAGTAAGATCAGTACCTCTGATCTTAAATTCAAGTCTTTTATCATCATTTTTTATGAGATTTTTTATTTTCAGCCGTTCATTTTTAGACCACTCGTTTGATAGATAAATAAAGTCGAAAAATTATGAAATTTAGTTTCCAAACACTTTCACTAATCTTGAACAAGTAGATCGTCGATTTAGAAGTGCGTTATTGAAAACAACATGGCACGAAGACATAAGTCTAGATAAGATATCTGATCTAGCTCTATATATATATATATATATATATTAATATGGCTATTGAGCCCAAGGATCTATTATAAGGGGAAGCATTATGGAGGCCAACAATAATATGGTGCAGTGGGATCATCTTGGATGACCTCAGCCTAATTAGGAAGTGGAAACTAATTAAGATGCACGAATGAGGGGAAGAGAAATATACATTAATTAATCATGCAAAACCATTTTGGGGTCCATGGTATTGTTTTCCAGTTTCAATAATTTACTAAAGAGTGGGGGTTGCTTTTGCCAAAGAATATATAAAACAAATAGAATAATGGGCGAAAAGAATTGGTTGTTTTTATTAAGACTAATTATGGATCAATTTTCTATTAGATTAATTTTTTTCGGTTAATATGGCATCTGAGCCAGCATTCTTCGGCCCCTCCATACCAATTAAGAGGTTTTGAGTTCATGCTCTGTATCCATATATCATTTTTCCTGTCTTGTCAATTATCTCATTGTGTCTTTTCCATTGTGACTCCTTTATTCGACATTTCACCTTTCATGTCAATTATCCCATTGTCTCTTTCATCATCTTTCTAGTCATTATAAGTAGTATAATTTACCTGATATTCATCATGTATACGAGTAAGAGTGTTTTTTTTTTTTTTTTTTGAGAGATACAAGACGCTTACTCCGCTCGCTTATTTCATTTAGAAATAAACTTAGCTAGAAATGTGAATCAACTAGGATTCGAATTTGGGTCTCGGGTATAAACCACAAAGCCCTTTATCACTTGCTCTAGGGACGGCCGGTTATGAGTGAGAGTGTTAAGATAAATTGTAAGTCGTTTCCTTTGGTCGTTTTGGCAACAATTTTATTGCCTTTGAGAGCATGCTTGGCTATTTCTATTTCTATTTCTATTTTCAACACTGGTATTTTTTAGTGGATTTTTAGTAAAAAATAAAAAATTAAAAGTTTTGTGCTGTACAGAAAGTAAAATGAGATTCCAAGCCTCAAAAATAGAAATTCTAATCCCGTGCTTTCTACTCAAATTAATTATACAGCAATAATTTTCATTGTTTTAATTAATTATTATAATAGCTCTATACCCAAGCCAAACAGGTTACATTCTATGAAGGGCTTGAGGTTAATTACCAGCCCTTCAAAAATTGAATAAAAGAACATTTCTCTCAGCAAGGCTAGAATACTTAAAATAAAAGTAAATGAGGGAATTTACTTTGGTGTCATTCTCGAGAATGGAATATCCAAATCGACGATCAATATTATTAAAATTAATCTAGGCTATTTGAACAATTTAGACTTCGAACTTCATGATTTTTCAACAATATTTGCTCAGTATTATTCAAGTTGTCTCAAAATTAATAATTTTTAATTTTTAATTTTAATGCAAGGTGAAAATGATCACTTGGTTACTAGACAAATAACATCAAAAAATTACAAAATTTGATTCATAAGAAACTCAAATAACCTAGATCATATTTAATGGTACTGATTATCAACTCGAATTAATGCCTCATTACATAAGAATTAATGACATGAAAATAAATAACTCGATCTATTTATTTCTACAAGTATTGTAGTTTTATTCTATTTATCTTTGGTGGAAATTAAAGCTAGGTCCAATTAACATTTATCGATCGGTTGTTAAAAGAGAGAAAAATATATTCTTGCTATGCTATTTGGACATCTAATTGTGGTGAAGCTAACCTTTGTTAATGTCTCATGCAAGAAGTGCATTGTCAATCTTTTTTTCCTTTCACTTTCTATATGAATAAAACCAAAATAGTATATCACTGTCAAAATGTTTCTCATGCAGTAATGCAATAATGCCCTAAAGATGGTTGTCATTGTGGCGCACCCTTGTTGGGATGTTCATGCACAAAAGATATATAGTCTCACGTGAAAAAGTGAATGAAAGAATGAAGGGTTTACATCCTACTAGGTCCACACCTAATAATTTAAGTTTTTAGCTAGGCCATATGAGTTTTAATTGATGAATCTAATTATTATGTTTAGGTTACATCCTCATTACTAATATCGAGAGCTAATCCTTTGGCGATCTATCCTGATCAAATAGTGTTAGTATGTGAGGTTGTTATTCTATATATGTCACTGAGAGTGCTAATAATATATATGCTAATAATATTTCATCCTGTGTCCAATTTTTTCTGTTTCTCGCTGAGATGCGATGCACACACTGATAGACCAGGTATTAGGTTTGAGACATCATATTTGGTTAACCCATGCACACACTGGTTTAACCTTTTAGATCAAATAAATTTTAATAAATTTGCTATATTCCTAGTTCATGCAGGTTTGGACTTCATATGAATCATATTATCCTTCTTTGTGTGTGTGTGTGTGTGTGTGTGTGTGTGTGTGTGTGTGTGTGTGTGTGTGTGTGTGTGTGTGTGTGTGTGTGTCCTTCTTTGTGTGTGTGTGTGTGTGTGTGTGTGTGTGTGTGTGTGTGATGTGTGTGTGTGTGTGTGTGTGTGTGAGAGAGAGAGAGAGAGAGAGAGAGAGAGAGAGAAATGTATGCTATCGATCTGCTTTATTCATTACGAAAATAAAGTTTGTCACATCAGTAAGACAGCTAGGTCTCGAAAATGGTCGCAAAAAAAAAAAAAAAAACTAATGGGTCAAACCCACATCTATTACTTTATCTCTACATTTTGTAATCGGTACGTGAAAAAAAAATATTAAATATATTTTTGAATTTCTTTCTATCAGATTTCTTTTTTTTTTCACATTAGAGAGTTGTGCATGCAAAGCCCTACACTTCTACTGCAGATCCAGATCCTATACTTTGCAGTACACTTTACGTACCAATAGTTCCGTCGTCTAATGGGCATATATTCTTTTTCAATCTTTTCGTTTAAAAGAAAAAAAATTAGTATATTATCAGGAGAGGCATGAACATATCAAACGATAAAATTAGTACATCTGCTGGGATAATTATGATTTATTATAAATTTTTGGTCCTTAAATTTTAATTTACTATAATTTTTGGCTTGGACTTCATGAATTATCACATTCAAGCTCCATTGCTTAGTTAAATATTGATAAATACTGTTGATGCGGAAGTGATGTTGAAGTATTATAATTGATGATACGAAAATAATTAAGTTACTATATCATTTCTTTATCAATAATTTGTCAGCATTTAGCCAACTCAATTGAGTAATAGGACTTTAGTGTAATAATTCAAAAAGCTCGAGCTAAAAACTATAACAAATTAAAAATTTAAGGACCAAAATATTACGAGCCTCATAGTTTGAGGAACAAAAGTGTAATTTACCCTATATAATTGAATGTCATCATCTCTACAAAGTGAAAAAAAAAAGAAAGGTTGAAAATAACGGCATCTTTTAATCACCTATAGCATGGTCGATAGATTTTAGTTTGCAATACATATCAGGAAACAGAAGGAAAAATAGACCAGTGAGAGAAAGTATGAATGCTTGTCATCTTTCTACTCATTCCACATTATTAAAAAAAAAAAAAGAAGCTCAAAATTATTCTACCTTTTTTGTCATCAAAATTGCAGTTTACAAATATTTTGGTGTGGCAGTACAGTATCAAAAGATCGATCTTGTGACAAATTATTGTCTCTAAACGACTACTGAACTAGCCTAGTGGTTGTTATCTGAATTGTCATTTTAGAATTAATTTATAGTTACTCCTTGCTTGCGCATTTCAGAAATAATGGTCAAGCTCCTCTGCCTTCTTGGATATTAAATTAGTATAGGTACGCACTTAACAAGTTTTCTCAATAGGAACCTACAAGTAAGATCATCAAATAATAAAAATTATATTAAAATATATATATATATATATATAGAGTTGAGCTAGAATACTCTCGATAGTAAACGGGGCATTTTACTATCGATTTGTTTTCGATGATAGAGCTTCCAAATTGACGATCGCTCCGTTAAATATGATCTAAACCATTTAAACTACCTAGAAATCAAATTTCACGCACTTTCGACATCTTGTTCTTTTATCCATCTAGTGAACAGAAAATGAATGGTTGAAAATGAATATTCTTTAAAAAATGATGATAGGAGTCTTGTAATCAAGATCAAGAGTATAGATCTTGTTTTAAATAGTTTAAAGAATTTTCTAACAAAAATTCAATTGATTTGGATATCTTTACACCGTTAAACGAGAAAACGTCTCTTATCCACCATTAAAATTACAAATTTTGAAACCCTTTGATCATTAGGCAAATGATGTCGAAAATATTTGAAATTTGATTTCTAAACACTTTAAGTGGTATAGATCATGTTCAACGGAGCCGATCGTCAATTTGGAAGCTCTATCATCGAAAACAACTCGATAGTAAAATGTTCCGTTTACTATCGAGAGTATTCTAGCTTAACTCTCTCTCTATATATATATATATATATATACATATATATACATATATATATATATACATATATACAATTACCACAATATTACTACAATATCCATTATCAATACTGTCGCCATGTGACCGACCGTCCCTAGAGCAAGTGGCAAAGGGCTTGATGGTTGATACCCGAGACCCGAGTTCGAATCCTAGTTGATTCACATTTCTAGCTAAGTTTATTTCTTAACGAAATAAACGAAGCGGGTAGCATGCTACCTATCTCTCTCAAAAAAAAAAAACAAACAAAAAAGCGTAGCCATGTGGTGTGTCCACATTGGCGGTCTTAATTGAACTCGATCCACTTAAGTTGTGGATTGAGATTTATCCTAACAAGTTTAGGATAAGAACAAAATATATATTTCTTATCAGTTAAGAAACGTATCCACTAATAGATATCTATTATATGTTAATAGATATTCCGATCCTTATCCTAATCTATATGAGATTCAGGATATTTAGGGGTTCCGCTATTCGATAAATATGTCCCCTTTTCTCTTCCATAGAGAGACGATCGATATACAATTTAATTCGACGAAAAATCTTCCTTCTTCTCTCTTCTTCCTCTCAAAGATTTCCACCTACGTTTTCGGGGTTTTTGGAGTGTGGAAATAGAAGAGAACTCTGGTAGCCCTCTTCGATTGGCATCCGGCATCAGATCCACATCCGATCCGTCCGCACCCGATATGTGGCGTAAGGCGTGCGCGTGGGAGAAAGCGAGAAACATGATTGATCCAAGCATCGAGACAAGAACGATCCAAGAAGGCATGTAAAACAAAATCGATCCGATTTGGGTTCCCGTATACGTTGGCTATCCAGTTTGTAAGTTTTCGCTGCCCTATTATTTCCAACAAATGGTGTTGCAGAGCGAAGGAACCGTACTCTATTAGATATGGTTAGGTCGATGATGGCGCAAGCAAAATTTTTCATAAATTATTTGGGAGATGCATTTTTTACTGCATCCTACGTACATCCTTAATCGAGTCCCTAGCAAATCAATGCCTTCTACTCCATATAAGTTATGGAGTGATAGAAAATCAAGTTTACACTACTTACGCCCTTAGGGTTCAGCCAGATATGTTCACAGCCCCTCACATAGATTCGGAAAACTTGGCCCTAGAGCGAGCAAGGAAGTGTTCATCAGGTACCCTAAATATTCGAAGGGTTATGTGATGTATGTTGAACACCCAGATGGTGGTATGACCGAGATTGAGTCTCGTGATGCGGAATTCCTAGAAGAAAAATTTCCAAACATTGGTGAAATGCGAAGAGACGTCGGATTGTATGAGTTACAGGACGACGCTACCCCATCCACTATTGAGGGTGATCGATCACTTCTCGAAGTCACTGAAGTCGTAGCTATCTTCCGGCTAGTGAGAGTGCTTCCCTAACTGAGAGCATATCCTTGGAAGTCGCTAGTTCAGACCCTCAATTACGTAGAAGTGAACGTTGACATATTCCCCGTCGACATTTTGATATCGAAAGGGATATTTTCATATGCACTCCGCTCGATGATGATAAACATGCTTCTTCTAAAGAAGCATTACAGACGTCAGCTTGCAGTGAGTGGGTGGCTGCTATAAAAGCTGAGATGGACTCCATGAGCAAGAACCAATTATGGGAATTGGTTGACCTTCTGCCTGGGCGCAAGTCTACTGAAAATAAATAGGTTTTAAAAATTAAGCGCGAGGCGGATGGATCAATCCTCGGCTCGTGGCCAAGGGCTACACTCAAAAGTAAGGGGTATATTACAGCGAGACATTTACTCCCGTTGTACGATTTGCCTCCATTTGTTGGATTCTAACCTTAGTGGCACACCTAGATTTGGAATTGTTCTAAATTGATGTCAAGACAGCTTTTCTCAATGGAGAATTGGTGGAGGAGATCTATATGGATCAACCTAAGAGTTTTGTACTCAAAGGTCAAGAAGACAAAGTTTATTGTCTTAAAAGATCCATCTATGGTCTCAAGCAGTCGTTGAGACAATAGTACTTCAGGTTTCATGAAGCCATTACCTCTATCAATATGTCCATGATAGAGGAAGACCATTGTGTATATGTCAAGAAGATAGAGAATGAAATTTTGTTCCTCTCTCTATACGTCGACGATATACTATTGGCTGGAAATGACATGGAGTTAATCAATACCACTAAGGAATGGTTGTCTCTCAACTTTGAAATGAAAGACATGGGTGGGATGAGCTATGTGCTCGGAATAAAGGTCATCCGTGATCGCTCTAGAAGGCTTCTTGGTTTGTCTCAAGAATCTTATATTAAAAAGGTTCTAGAGCGTTTTAGGATGCATCATTGTAAACCCGTTGATACTCCAGTGGAGAAGAATCAAATTCTAAGTCTCGATCAGTGCCCTAAAACGGATAAAGAAAAGGAGCAAATAAGTAGAGTTCCTTATGCGACTGCAATTGGCAGCTTGATGTACGCTATAATATATACTCGACCTGACATTTGCTTCGCTGTTGGCTTGGTAAGTCGTTATCAGAGTAACCCAGGACCTATTCATTGGCAAGCAGTCAAGAGAATCCTTCGATATTTAAAAGGAAGCTTATCTCGTTCTTTGTTTTCAAGTGGGACTTGAGATTGAAAGGATATAGTGATGCCGATTGGAGCGATGATAGAGATGAGCGCAGGTCCACTTCAGGCTATGTGTTTATACTTGGAGGTGGGGCAATTTCCTGGTGCAGTAAGAAGTAGGGCTGCGTTGCCTTGTCTACTATGGAAGCGAAGTATATATGTTGCTTGATCAACAGCCGTTTAGGAGGCTGTTTTGGCGGAGGAGATTTCTTTAGCACATCGACTTTGTGATTCGAGCTGATGAACCTGTTGAGATATTCTCTGACAGCATTGTTGCCATAGAGTATTTGAAAGACTCCGAGTATCATGGCAGGACCAAGCATATAGACATCAGTTTTCACTACATTTGTGAGATGATTAGGCTAGGCGAGATCGTTCTTAGACATATCTCCACCGCTAGGATGGTGGCTGATCCGTTGACCAAAATATCAGGTGCCTCATAGTTTGAGGAACAAAAGTGTAATTTACCCTATATAATTGAATGTCATCATCTCTACAAAGTGAAAAAAAGAAAGGTTGAAAGTAACGGCATCTTTTAATCACCTATAGCATGGTCGATAGGTTTTAGTTTGCAATACATATCAGGAAACAGAAGGAAAAATAGACCAGTGAGAGAAAGTTTGAATGCTTGTCATCTTTCTACTCATTCCACATTATTAAAAAAAAAGAAAAAGTTCAAATTATTCTACCTTTTTTGTCATCAAAATTGCAGTTTACAAATATTTTGGTGTGGCAGTACAGTATCAAAAGATCGATCTTGCGACAAATTATTGTCTCTAAACGACTCGAACTAGCCTAGTGGTTGTTATCTGGATTGTCGTTTTAGAATTAATTTATAATTACTCCTTGCTTGCGCATTTCAGAAATAATGGTCAAGCTCCTCTGCCTTCTTGGATATCAAATTAGGATAGGTACGCACTAAACAAGTTTTCTCAATAGGAACCTACATTAAGTAAAATCATCAAATAATAAAAATTAAATTAAAATATATATATACACTAGCTGTTACCACAATATTAAGTTGCACACGTTTGTGGATGATGATAATGAATATATAAAAGCACTGATCTATAATCTATTATTAGTAATTAACCAACATTTGATGTTGCCATGCACCTCTACATAACACATGCAAGCATATAGCATATGTAATCTATCCTGTCTCTTTGTCTTATGGGAAAAAAAAAAAAAAAAAAAAAGAAGCAGCTAATTTCATATGTAGTTCTCTGGAAACCAGGAGGTGAAATGAAATTATTTTTGTCACATATATTAAAGGCCACCAAGGTATCAACTTTTTTGAAAGAACATATACACTTGGAGGAACCGGTTAAATGTTTTGGTTTTTATGTGCATCTCACTAGAATGGATAAGAAGAGCTAGCTAGGCTAGCTTAGTGATCATGTAATCTCATATTTTTAACTCATTATGAGGAGAATATATATATATATATGAGTTGAGCTAGGATACTTTTACAAGTATCATCCCCATGGTGCTATTAGGTTTTTAGCCATTGGATCTACATGCCAATTACTAATACCCCTTGGATCAAACACTATTCCACCTACCACCACCTACCACCACTTACCACCATCATCTCAACCTCACATCTCTACATCTAAGGGCTAAAAACACTAAAGCACCACCCAAGTAATACTTTTACAAGTATTCTAGCTCCACTCATATATATATATATATATATATATATATATATATATATATATATATATATATATATATATATATATATATATATATATATATATATATATATATATATATATATATATATATATATATATATATATATATATATATTGAATGGTATTGGCTAAACATTTATTTAGATTAGAAATAAAAACATTTAGAAATATGAATCAGGTAGGATTGACTTGGGTGCAATTATAAGCGCTTCAAATCAACTGTCAATTGCTTTAGAAACGGTCGGTCATTATGAGGAGAATATTTTGTAGATGGGGATGCTAGGCAATGTATCTTTCAATGAATACATATATATATATATATATATAGTGGAGTACACACCATCGAAAACGAAAAAAAGGAAAAAAAAAAATGAATAAACACAAAGCTCTGTGACCCCATAGACCACTAGCTTTCGATCGAGCCGATTGGCCCGATTCGACCCAGCTTTTTCGCTGCGGTGCGGCGCATTGAAAAAGTTTCTTGTTGTGCAGTCTGCATGGCCGGGCACTGCCATTTACTACTGCAGTACTCCAGAAGGGCTCCTAAGTTGCAGTTTTTCAATGGTCTCAGAGGCAGTAGCACTACAAAAAAAAGTTTAATATAAGGACGCTTTTTTTAATGCGTAGAGAAAGATCTCCAGACGCTTTTACAATATAAAATACCGACGCTTCAAAAAGCGTCATTATATGATTTCAAACAATTTATTAAATGATTATAAATTTTATCGTTATTTTTAATTTTCCGACGCTTTAAAGCGTCACGTGATTTCAAAAATCCTAACACTTGAGCATCGAATATATTTTACCGATATTTGGTATAAACATCAATATATGTATGGCGACTCTTCATTTGCCAATGCGTTTGACCGACGCTTTCAAAAGTGACGTTGGAATATATTGAGACACTTTTTAAGATCGTAAAATATAAAAAAGAACGCCCCTAAATATAACATTTTTTGTAATGTAGCTCCCCATAATCCGCAATCACCCTTATCAACAATGATGATTGCTGTTATTATAGGAATACCGATTCGCCAATCATTGAAAAATTTACACACAATTGTGCAGGAACTAAATTTGAGATACATATATTGCACGTGAACTTCATGCTTCTTCCATGAAGATCAATTAATTTCCTCCTACATTTGTGACAGCAAATAATGTTGGCAGAGAGAGCCTTGCAGTGATTACTATTGATGAGGGAGTAGAGCCATAGATTTAAGTCCCCTAGCACGGAGTCGCGTCGAACTTACAAGACAAAGACAAAGACGATGCGCTGAGTCACGCAGCTATGCCGATCATAAAAATTCTTGTGTGCCGACATATAATAATATGAAATATTTATTTATTTTAACAAAAAAAAATTAAAACCATCACTTATGTTTCTTTCTCATATTTTTACTCTCTATTAAGACAATTATTTATTATTTCAAAGAATAGAGAATTTTGAATTGTGCCATCGGAACAGGATCTGTATCGTGTCAGTATATATCTTGTTGACACTGTATGACACGGTGGATACGGCCCGTGCCGACGGGCACTTAAAACCTTGAGTAGAGCAATTGAAATTCCTCAAAATTAATGATCGCGATAATTTATTTGATTTGATGAATTATACCGCAGGCAAAACCAATCTTCTACAGTATAAAATCACCACTAGAGTGCAACAGCCAAATATGGGGTTTGGAGCTTCTGCAATAATAAACCCATCAGCGGGCAGTTTCTTTTTTTTTCCCGATTTAAAAACATGCCACAAACTAACCCAACAGATAACTATACAAAAAAAACTTACATTTAAAGACACTTTAAATGATATTTAGCGACGCTTACAAGCGTCGGCAAAAATAATCCCGACGTTTGTAAAAGCGTCGTGTAAAGAGTCATTAAATAAACATATATATCGGGATAAATATACCGACGTTTTAATATAGCGTCGGAAAATTTATATAAATATTGATAAAAATATGTTTATTGGCTACGCTTAATCATAGTGTAAATTCTAAATATTAAAGACGCTAAGAAAAGTCATTGCTTAAAAAACATCTTCTAAAATATATTTTGTTGTAGTGACATGACACTGCACTTTTGGTCCCAGCAAAAGCTAGGCCAAACAGGTGCATAATTTAACAGGTACTTATATAGCTTTAATAGGGTTATTAGATCTGTAACGTAATTATATTGAATTTGTCGTGTAGTTTCAAATCAGGTTCTAATTGCAAATCCAACATAATGATCCATATACAGTACTTTCAGTAGTCCAATTATTTCATATTCAAAATAAGCTGAACTTTTGAGTTCAATATTTAACCTAACTTTCAATGTAAGCTGACAGTAAAATTAATGAAACATAAGAGTAACAAAATTGAAATTGTGCAATAAATATGTAACGGTGCGCGAAATGTATCAACTTACATGTAAAGTTAAGCAAATCAAGTAGAATGACAAAACTGGATTTAAAGGAAGAACGAAAAAATTATTAATCAAATAAATTAGTACATAGAGAAGACACGCATCCCTTCATGTAAATTGTAGATACGAAAATCACCATCGGATTTCAAAGTACCTTCTCGGTATTGTTAAAAAGAGAGGGAAAACAGAACCAAGTCAAGATGATATGAATCATGACCCCTTTTTCTTGGGCCAAAGATCTTATCATTTTCGAAGGAACTGAAGCTACATTTCTTTTCAATTTTCATTCAAGAGTTTCTATGTATTTCCACGCCCTTTTTTTGAGACTGCAAAAAATAAAATGGACAAATTCCTTTTCTTAGGAACACATACAAGAAAAATGATAATGTAACCCTATCATTAACTATTTTATTTTCATTTATGAATTTCATAGTAATAGAAATACATATCCTAGTGAAGTAGAATTTATAACTTGCTATCCTCTTGCCTAGTAGGTAAAGATTTACCTCTTTCTTGTAGGATTCCTAAGAAATTCTTAGATTTCTATGGTTAACCAATTGCCTGACCCGTTGACCCTTTGGCTTTTCCAACAATATGTACATATCTAAATAATTGTCGCTCTATGAGACCATAATGAAAACACAATTTCTGTTTCTCTTCTAGACGAATATGATATTGCGATTTTTTTCGCTGAACGCAATTGGTTTTTAAGATCACTTCCGAACCTAGGTCATTTACTAGCTAGTCCTGGTAAAGCTCCCAGATAGCGTATTTTTTTTAAAACGAGGTCCTCGGTAACGAGACATAAAAACTCCTTTTTTTTATTTTATTGAAACTTCATTTTACACAATAAATCTAAATTCAAACTGAACTAATGGATAAACAAAGCAAAATCGACTGATGAAGTACTACAAAAAAGATATATGAATTGTATCAACATCTAGATTTGTGTGTGTGTGTGTGTGTGTGTGTGTGTGTGTGTGTGTATATATATATATATATATATAGAGTATGGCTACTATACTATTATGAGTATAGAGCCCTTACTACTCATAAGTTTTTAGCCTTCGAATGAAAAAATGTGCGGTTAGGATGAGAGTAGTTATGGTTAGGTTGATAGTGGGGTCCCTAGGGTTGAGTGGGTGGTTGGTTGAATAGTATAATCTAACGGGTGAAAATGATTAAAAGGTAGATCTAACGACAAAAAATTTATGAGTACAAAAGGTTCTATACTCATAAGAGTATAGTAGTCGGACTCTATATATATATATATATATATATATATATATATATATATATATATATATATATATATATATATATATATATATATATAGTTGTGTTTTATGTATGCTTATGGAAGACGGAGCCTCCGCGCTTCCACTTTGTTTTCGATGTTCGAACTTTCGAATCGACGATCGGCTCCGTTAGAGTTGATCTAGAGTATTTGAAGTACTTCAAAAATAAATTTTGTAGTTTTTTAATATTATTTGCCTAGTGATCGAAGGGGCTCAAAATCACTAATTTTAACGGCCGTGGTGAGCGGTTGCAAGTTTAACGGTGTAGAAATATCCAAATCACGTGAAATTTTGATAGAAAATTCTTTATACCATATAAGACAAGATCAATAACTTTGATCTAAAATTTTAATGCCATATCATCATATTTTGTAATATTTTTATTTTCAGTTGATTTTGAGCCACTTCGATCACTAGGCAAATGATATCAAAAAAGCGCAAAATTTATTTTCTAGATACTTCAAATACTCTAGATCAAGTCTAACGGAGCCGATCTTCGATTCGAAAGTCCGAACATCGAAAACAAAGTGGAAGCACGGAGACCTCCGTGCTTATGGAAGCATCCTAGCCGCACTCTATATATATATATATATAGTCCGGCTATGGTGCTTGTAAAAGCACCAAGTACTTGATGCTTGTGAATTTTTTACCGTTAGATCTACACCTTTGATCATTTTCACCCGTTAGAACCCAAGGGGGCCCACATCATTCCAACCGCACATCTATTAATCCAAGGGCTAAAAACATACAAACACCAATGACTTGGTACTTTTAAAAGCATAGGCGCTCAATTCATATATATATATATATATATATATATATATATATAGAGAGAGAGAGAGAGAGAGAGAGAGAGAGAGAGAGAGTCCTACATTATACTCTTATGAGTATAGATGCTCTTATACTCATAAGTTGTTGACCATTTGATCTACCCTTTAATCATTTTTACCCGTTAGATTATACTATTCAACCAACCACCCACTCAACCCTAGGAGGCCCACTATTAACTTAACCGTAATCACTCTCATCCTATCCGCACATTTTTTCATCTCAACGGCCAAAAAGTTATGAGTACAAATGACTCTATACTCATATGAGTATAGTAGCCCCAACCTATACCCTAAACCCATATATATATATATATATATATATATATATATATATATATATATATATATATAGTCCTATTATGCTATCGATAGCACCAAACACTTGGTGCTATCAAGTTTTCTAGTTAGATTAACCCCTTTGATTATTTTTACCCGTTATATTATACTATTCAACCAACCACCCACTCAACGCAAGGGGCCCACATCATCCTAACCGCAAATCTTTCAATCCAATGGTAGAAAACTTAATAGCACCAAGTCATTGGTGCTTATTAATAGTATCCAAATTAGTTATATATATATATATATATATATATATATATATATATATATATATATAGGAAGTTGAGGCTTTGTTTGATGATTTGTTCTGTAGAGATCTTATTGCTCTAATCCATTTTAAGTTCTGACCATCTGTCAGAGAAATTCGGACAGATCTTTTCCCGGGTTAGTATCAAAGCTCCATCAGATATGAATCACAATTTTGATATGAATTCACGATTTGGATGCCGTATATGCTACACGCAATCTATTTTAAAATTAATCAGCAAATGGATCGGTTATGTCCATTTCATAATCCAGATCCTGTTAGTCTCACATATAACAGAATGTGAAAGAAATGTTGGGGCAAAGCCGGAAAAATTTAGAAAAGGAATTGAGCTGCACCTGAGAGAACTCATTTACGTCACTCATGTCCTCCAATCTAGTAACAGAAGCATTTACAAGTAGCAGAATCATCCGCCAAATGTAAAAACAGTAATCAAAATAGAAAAGCAGCAATTGCACAAACAGCACAACATAGATGAAATCATAGGTATTTCATTCCAGGAAAGGAAAAGAAAGAAAGAGCAGATAATGCTCCATACAACTTCGCCGGAGGCGTGCACTAATTAGCACGGAGATCATGCTATGGAAGACTGCATCTCAAGGGGATAGAATGTCCTTTGGAAGGGCGACATAGTTGGCAGGAATCGCCGCATTCCCCCTTCCAATCTCCTTTTTGGCCTTACCAGAAGATGCGAACCCATGCCGCGACAACGGGGTGGAGACACGGCGGCCGGTGGGAGTTCCAACAGCCATGTTCACGTTGGAGCTCTGACCCAGCGGTTTCTTCACAGGGAACTGCCGCATCGGGCTTGGCTTCGTCCCATAGAGTGCTTCTTGCTCGGCAGTTTGTTGCTCTTGTAGCTTCTTCTGCTCCTGCAGAATATGGAATTAGCACAGAGAGTAATAAGTAATTTCAGCCATTCCCATTGCAAGTGAACAAAAAGCAAATGTAATCAAAATATTACAAGAGATTGGTTTACATGACACCAACAAAAAATTCTTCTCTCATGCAAAAATCACATAAAATCTGCAGTTTTTGTACATTGGCACAGCAGCTGGAACACTCAAACACTTTGCCCTAGTCAGAAATGTATGTATTTTATTGCCAAGTGGGAGGAAAGAAAAGAGGATGCCAAATTATTTGTAATGCAGGTGCAACTTAAAAATCAGTGGTGGAATAAGATTTAGTCACACCCATGAACGATTTATATGCAGTAAGAAAAGAAATCTTTTCAAGATTAAAGGACATAACATTTGCAAAAGCAGTCTTCCTAAATGAAGGAATACATGAACAAAAATGAGGAGAGACAGTGTTTGACTTGTTCTGTCCGGCCAATCATTTGGCATAAGATTCAGTTCACCCATGAATGGACATCACAGAGAACAGAGATGGCCAACGCTAAATTATTACGCTAAATTATTACTTTAAGACGAATATAAAAAGAATTGAATCAAGCAACTTGACAAAAAAAAAGGTGATAAATATAGTACAAGAAAGCATATAAGGCGTGAAACGTGAACACACCCGAGATCGCCTCTTTTCCTCTTCTTTCTGCTGCCTGAATGTCGCGTATTCTTCCAGAGTATCTAACAATCTTACCTGAAAAGCAAAGTACCACTCTCTACATTAGATACATATGTTAGATGGATATTTATCATTCCTCATAAAATTTTGCGTGTTCTAGCACTTCACCTTGTCATACATAAATGGAATTCCTTTGTCCTTCTCCCAAGCTCTAATTTTTGCACTCAAATTCTCTATCATAGCTACAAAATGAAAGGAGATATGAAACACCAGAAAGAACAAGACTAGCAGTAAAAGACAAACCACTTCTAATGACAACTAGAAAGAGAAAATCGCACTGCAGAAAAATACAATTATTACCATAACATACTAGAAACATAAAAAGCAATGCTGATATCTAACAATTCCTAATTTGACGGTACAACAGTGCCACATGGCAACAGCTTGCAAGCCTATTCCACGTGGCAATTTTTTAGAAAGGTAGGGTCCCAAACTGATACAGTTATAGACTTTCCCTCTCCCCTCTCTCCCCCTCTTAACCACAGGCACCTTCTCAACCCATCCCCTTCCTCTCCCTCTCTCTCCACCTCCGCGCTCTCTCTCTAACCCTCACCCCCTCTCTCTCTAACCCTCGCCCCCTCTCTCTGACTGCCTCGCCTCTCTCTCTACAATCCTTGCGCCCGTCGCTCTCCTAGCCTCCATGGTTTCTCTCTTCGGTTCTCGACAGCTCGGTTTGGTTTTCTCTCTCCTGCCCTAAACTGATCCTCTTTTCTTCCCTTCTCTCTCATCTCTCCTCTCTCCTCTCTCTACCTGACTCCATCTCGCACCGTCTCTCTTCGCTCTCTCTTTCTACGCCGATTAGCTGGCATCGGGTTGTCTTGGCCCTGCTAGGGTCTACCCCTACACCTAGGAAGCTTACAAGCAAGCCTATTCTACTCTCTGCTGCTGGATCTACCTCTATACATTGAGCCTATGGGTAAGAGTTCTCTTTGCTTCGCCTTCTATTCTCTGGATTTACTACTCGATGGTGATTGTGCAGTTGTGATGCGATTTATCACTATGGTGGCCCCTAACCCTAGACCTACTTGGCCCCTATGTTTGTCTTCTTGGCCCTTGATTCTAAACAAAGCCAAAGCAGGTTAGAGGGAAAAAGGGAAGATATCCCAAGAATTCGGTGATATCATCCCTACATCAGCCTATGTTGTATATTTATATTCATATTAATATAAATAAAGCCTCCTCTTCTCCTCCGTACTTACTGTCTCTCGCTAAGGTTATAAATAGGAGCCTTTATCAAGAAAATCGATACGTACTCTCTATGCAATATATATATGGTAAACTATATCTCTCTGCAGTATAAGATGAATTAATATTGTGGCAACAGACAATATGCACCCTATTCCCTAAATCTATAGTACTAACTGACTGCATACTCTGCTAGGTAGGCCAATCCCCCTTCCCCCCCTCCCCTCCACCTGCACACTAAATATTAAGTGCTTTTGAACTCCTTTGCTCATTTTATTTCTTTACCTGTTTTAACAGACAGTTTAAAATTGACATTGCTGACTCTGCCGCAGTTTTATATTTTGTGTTTGGGCTTGGGCTCTGCTATTGTATTTTTTTGACACATTATTATTTTTTTCATTATTCCTACTTTTCCTTCCCTATTTAGATTGGTCGTTTAAATCTATCGTTTCTATTTGTGGTGAGGTTGTTCTATTCTCCCTGTTTTTTATCAGTTTGAATGCTGTGTTGTATTTTTTTTACTTTTTACCAACTCTCAGATTTCATCTTTTTTGCGCGATGCCGACAGCTCTTTAGAACCTATACAATGCCATCAAGTTGGATGGCCTCGTTGACGGGCAACTCCATAATGGTATTTTTCCATTTTCGGCTTTCCGATTGTCTTTATTTCTATGCCTAATTTTGTTTTTTTTATTAAAGGCAATTAAGTAGCTGGTTACAAAAAAAATTTGAATTCCGATCTCAGTTTATGATTTGAAACTGTATACCATTTCCTGAAATTACAAAAATGTTTTAGCTATGGGGAGTGGATTGGATGCTCTATTCAAAAGCAACCATCTAGGCAACCATCTACAACATATTGGACGGCCTATTCAACCACAACCATCTACTGCTGACTGTTGTCCCACTCTACTTTCTTGGTGCTTTTCCACGCTCTTTTCGGTGCTCTGTTCGGATCCCACAAACAATTCGGTTGGTGCTTGCCAGCTCAAATGATGAAGGAAAATGTTAAAATCGGTCCATTCCTCACACTTTACCTGAGCCTAACTTTTTTTTACCATAATTTACTATCTACTACTCTTATGTTTACTCGCTTCCTTTGCCCACATTCTCACATTTATGGTTTCTTCGCTGTTTGGAAATAAGATAATTTTCTATCGTTGATGAGGAAGTTTCTATTTGCTGCTTCTTTTTAAATTGGGGGCTGGTTCTATTATTTATTTACAATGTTTTTCCTTGTCTCTTTAGGTCCAGTGCTGAATACACTATTCTTTTACTAGCTATGCTTACAACTTTTTTTGTCCCTTTTTTATTCCCCGGCTATGTTTTGCCCTTTTCTTCTTGAATTCTCTCATTTTTTACTCCGGCTTTGTTTCACTGTTAGTGCTTATCTTGCTTTACTCATACTTTTAACTTATATGGCTATTTTCGTTGTTTTGTATTGAGGCAATGATGATACTAAAAAAAAAAAAAAAACCCTATGCAGTGTTAAACTCATGTTAGGCAGTGAGTTGTCTGTGATTTCTTTGGAATGCAAATGCGATTATCTGACGTGGTAGATTGGGTTTGCCTGATTGGAGGCAAGCATCTACGCCAAAGTCGCATTTATCTACTACTGGTGGCTTCGCATTCGCATACACATCTTCTACCTTTTCCTACTGCTTTAGTTTGGTCCTATCTAACCAACTGTGCCATGATCACTTGGGGCTCAACTGATCGCTTATTTTCTTTGATTTATATCCTGGATTCAAGGAATTGTGCTGCCAAAATTTTCGGTATTTTTTTTATCCTCTTCCTTTTTCCTTCTTCTTCTCAGTTTTAACTTTGGTTAAAAAGTCCTAAAGTTTGTATACTTCCAGCCTTTTTTTTTTCTATGTGACATGGGATTTCAGTATTGTCATCAACTTTGACATCAATTTTATTCAATGTTCATGAAAAAGGCATATTGTTTTTTTTTTCCAGACAAATTTTTTTAGTTGTTTCTTCTTACTGGTTTATCAAAACACTTCTTTATTTTGGTTAATGTTGTGGTTTCAAGTGATGCGCTATTTTGACGATTTTTATTTCAGTTTTGTACGCTTAGTCACTTTGCTCCATTGTACTGTGCTGACAATTTTTTTCCCTTAAACTTTTTCCTGCTAGTCTCCTTGAATACGACTTTGGCTACTTTCTACCACTTGCTGCTCGCCTTTCTTACCTTCTCCTTGCTGCTCGCCAGTGGGTTGAACGCCATCTTGCTATTTTAGTGAATTAAATTTGGCATTTCAGGTTTGGATGGCCTTTCAAAGGCAACCAACCATCTACAGCCATTTTTTCTATAATGATGGTATAAATCGATATCCTGTTAAAAATTAGTGCTAAACTTGTTTTTTGTTTCTTTTTATTTACTAGTTTAATAAGTGTATTTATAGGAGCCCAATGGTCTATTGTTTAAATGGGCCTTTTTTTGTTCTTTTGAGTCAAGTTGACTTGTGGCTTATTTTAGGGCTAAGTGCGCCAAGTTGGACTATATGGGTTTTAGTTAGGGGGTCCAAAGAAAATAGGTTAAGAGAAAAAGAGAGAGAGCTTCTTCTCTTTAGTTCTTCATCCCTTTGTTTTTGGTGTTCTCTCTCAAGTGCAAGAGAAGTGTGAAGGAAGATCCAAAGGTGGTTGGATTTTTGCTAGGTTTGAGGTGGGTGGCCTCTAATCTACCTCTTCTCCTCTCTTGTGAACATTCATTGTAAGGTGTTTTGATTGAATGTTCATTTGGTCTTTTTCGATTTCCATTATATGGTATTTTGGATACTCTTGGTGAAGTTATTTAATTTTATATGTGGAGTTGTTTGAGATTATTATTGTGAGCTTTCTATTTCTCCATTCTTGTCTTCTTCGGTGGTTGTGCGATCTTGGGCGTGTAGGAAACTTGAATTTTCGGTTTCTACACATCGGAGAAAAGGGTGCGCTCGGGTTGGAGCCGGTTCTACTTTTCTCTTCATGGTATCAGAGCTACAAAGGCTTTTGTAGTGAGATTGGAGATCCTACATCCTTGGGAAGCAAGAGGGAGGTGTTTTGCAAGTAGTGCATACAAGGTGTTTGTTAAAATTCCTCTATGATGGATTCTATTGGAGGCTTCAATCATCTTGGGATAGAAAGGCTCACAAGTTCAAATTATCCAATTTGGAAGTCATGTATGGAAGCATATCTTCAAGGCCAAGAGTTATGGGATACGGTGAATGGGAATGACATCAAAATACTGGAGGAAGTACCGGGAAATGTAGGGGAAAGAAAGAAATGGCTTGCTAGAAGCGGTAAGGCAATGTTTGCCAAGAAGCTAAAACACCAAAAGAAGTATGGGATATTTTTGAGAAGCTATTTACAAAAAAGAATGAGGCTCGGTTGCAATTTCTTGAGAATGAGTTATCAAAACTAACTCAAGGGAGTATGAGAATTTCGGAGTACTTTCTAAAGGTGAAGAACCTATGTGCCGAAATATCAAGTTTGGATCCGGATGAGGCTATTAGTGAAGCAAAGTTGAAACGGTATATTATCCGGGGGCTTCGGAAAGAATATAATCCGTTTGTCTCATCTCTACAAGGTTGGGCGACACAACCTACATTGATAGAGTTCGAAAATTTGCTTAGTAATCAAGAGGCCTTGGCAAAGCAAATGGCGGAATGTTCAATCTCCGGTAAAGATGAGGGTGAAGAAGCTTTACTTACTAGAGGAAAGAAGTGGGATCCAAAGAAAACAAAAAATTATGGAAGAGCACATGAAGGTGAAAGCTCATTTAGCAAGAATGATGCTTCAAGAAGGAAAAATGTGAAGTGCTACCGGTGTGGAAAAATGGGGCATATAAAGAGAGATTGTCGAGTAAAAATTCATAAGGGAAATATTGGCTCTAAAGAACCGGAAAGAAAACAAGTAAAAGATTGGGGTTCATGTTTTGTTTCTAGTGATGCATTGGAAGGTGATTCTCCAAATGTGCAAGTCCTTGCAAGTATCAACTATCAAAAGGATTGGATAGTTGATTCCGGTTGCTCTCATCATTTGACCGGTGACAAGTCTAAATTTAATGAGTTTGTTCACTATGAAGGAAATGATGCTATTATCACGGCGGACAACACGGTTCATCCGGTGGTAAATGAAGGTGTTGTGAAGATGGAAGATGGAGTCACCTTGAAGAGTGTCTATCATGTGCCCGGTATGACTAAAAATCTTATTTCCGTTTCTCAAGTTGCGGATTCCGGAAACTATATACTTTTTGGCCCTCATGATGTGAAGATTATGCGAAATCTTCGGAGCCTAGATGCGGATGTTTTGCATCTTGGAAAGCGAGTGAAGTCGCTTTATGTGCTCTCTGCCGGTGACTCATATGTAGAGAAAACTAGCAAAAATGATAATGCTAGCTTATGGCATGCGAGATTGGCACATATGGATCTTGATAAAATGAAGCAAATGTTTTCCAAGAAGCTAGTAGATGGTGTGCCTAATATTGGTGAAGTCAAAGTTGGTGTATGTGAAGGATGTCAACTTGGAAAATTCCACCGACTTCCGTTTGAAGACTCAAAGTCGAAGTAAGAAACCACTTGATCTAATTCACACGGATATTTTAGTATCAAATAGCGCGGCAAGTTATTCCGGATATAGATATATGCTTATTTGTGGATGACTACACAAGATTCTCATGGGTGTATTTTCTTAAAGAGAAGTCCGATGTTTTCTCTAAATTTAAGCTTTTCAAAGCTATGGTGGAGGGGGAGCATCGGAGAAGAATCAAGTGTTTGAGAAGTGATGGAGGTGGTGAATATATATCAAAGGAGTTTCAAGAATTTTGTAGAGAGCATGGGATTCGAAGGCACTTATCTTGTGCTCACACTCCACAACAAAATGGGGTGGCGGAGCGCAAGCTACGACATCTTTCGGAAGCATGTCGGTGTTGGCTCTACTCTAAGAATTTGCCGAAGGAGATTTGCCGAAGGAGTTGTGGGCGGAAGCGATGGCGTGTGCATGTCATGTCATCAACCGGATGCCGTTGAGCTCTTGCGGTATGAAATCTCCTTTTGAAATGTTATATAAAAGGAAACCATCTATTGGCTATTTTCGTGTATTTGGTTCTATTTGTTATGTTCATGTGCCGGATGCAAATCGGACCAAATTTGATGCTAAGGCGGAGAAGTGTGTCTTCATTGGTTATGATACACAAAAGAAAGGTTGGAAGTGCATGAATCCGAAAACTCACAAGTTCATCACTTCTAGAGACGTGGTGTTCGATGAAATGTCATCCTATTATGATCGGCGGGTGGTTGTACCAAATGAAGCTCCTACAAGCTCCCATGGTGAAACCACTTTGGAGAGGCTTTCCTCTATGTTGTTGCCCTCAAATGTTCCAAATACATCGACTTCTTCTTCGGAGAGAGAATCGAATGAGAGGGGGATCATGGGTATCTCGGTGGAAAATTCAAATCCTAGAATTGAGGTTCAAGAACAACCGATGAGAAGGTCTATTCGAGAACTCAAGAAGAATCCACGTTATTTTGGACCGGAGTGGAATTTCGGTGCAAATTTGGTAGATGTTGTTTCATGTTTCTTTGCGGGCCCTATTGATGGTGATGAGCCCTCTTGTTATGATGAAGCTAAAGGGGTTCATGAATGGGAGAAAGCAATGGAGGAGGAAATTAGTGCACTTGATAAAAATGAAACTTGGGAGTTGGTGCCTAAACCGAAGGATATAGAACCGGTTTCGTACAAGTGGGTGTACAAGATTAAAAGAAAGGCAAATGGAACCGTGGATAGATACAAAGCACGGTTGGTAGCTCGTGGTTTCACTCAACAACATGGTTTGGACTATGAGGAAACATTTAGTCCGGTGGCCAAAATGACATCGGTTCGAGTTCTCATTTCGTTGGCGGCTTCAATGGGATGGAAGATGTGGCAACTTGATGTCAAAAATGCCTTTTTGTATGGAGAGGTGGACCGGGAGATTTATATGAACCAACCGCCGGGCTTTCTTTCAAAGACTTCTCCAAATCATGTATGCCGATTGAAAAAGGCGATTTATGGGCTCAAGCAAGCGCCACGAGCTTGGTATGGTAAAATTGCTCAATACCTTCTCTTTTGTGGTTTTCATGTTTCTAATTCCGATCCAAGTATGTTTGTGAAGAAGTATAATAGTATGCATGTCATTGTGTTACTTTATGTGGATGACATGATTATTCTAGGAGACAATCAGGAAATTACTAAGCTTAGAGATGAGCTTGCTATTCGGTTTGAAATGAAAAATTTAGGTGAGTTGAGTCACTTTCTTGGATTGGATGTTGAGAAGGGTAGTGATAATATTTTTGTCTCTCAAAAACACTGCCTCAAAACTTGTTGAAAAGTTTGGTTTGAAGGAGAGCAAGTCATGCTCTACTCCTATGGATTCAAATATGAGGTTGCGAAAAGGTGATGGTAAGGCTCTTGAGGATCCAAGACTTTATCGGACACTTATTGGTAGTTTGCTATATCTTACTATTACTAGGCCGCATATTACATATTCGGTGGGGTAGTTAGTCGGTTTATGCAAGTACCAAGAAAGCCTCATTTGGATGCCGCTAAGAGAATTCTCAAGTTCGTCAATTCTTCTCTTGATCTTGATCTTCTTTATAAGAAGAGTGCAAGATGTGAACTTGTAGGTTTTACCGATGCCGATTGGGCGGGTGATCTTGATAAGAGAAAATCTACATCGGGCTATGTATTCGGATTAGGTTCGACTTGTGTATCGTGGTGTAGTAAAAAGCAAGATACGTGGCGCTTTCTAGTACGGAGGCGGAATACAAAGCGACAACCCTTGCGGCTCAAGAATGTGTATGGTTGCGGACTTTGATTGGTGATGTGACAAAGAAAGTCGATTATCCGGTGAAGGTTCATTGCGACAACCAAAGTGCAATCAAGTTGGCGGCAAATCCGGTGTTTCATGCTAGAACCAAACATATTGAAATGGAGCACCACTTCATTCGGGAGAAAGTGCTTCATGAAAAAATTGAGTTAATGGAAGTGCGGTCTCAAGACAACTTGGCGGATATCTTTACCAAAGCTCTTCCAAAGGCGAAGTTTGTAGAACTTCAAGAAAGGCTTGGTTTGGTTTCTCACAAGTTTGTACTAAGGGGGAGTGTTAAAAATTAGTGCTAAACTTTGTTTTTTGTTTCTTTTTATTTACTAGTTTAATAAGTGTATTTATAGGAGCCCAATGGTCTATTGTTTAAATGGGCCTTTTTTTGTTCTTTTGAGTCAAGTTGACTTGTGGCTTATTTTTGGGCTAAGTGAGCCAAGTTGGACTATATGGGTTTTAATTAGGGGGTCCAAAGAAAATAGGTTAAGAGAAAAAGAGAGAGAGCTTCTTCTCTTTAGTTCTTCATCCCTTTGTTTTTGGTGTTCTCTCTCAAGTGCAAGAGAAGTGTGAAAGAGGATCCAAAGGTGGTTGGATTTTTGCTAGGTTTGAGGTGGGTGGCCTCTAATCTACCTCTTCTCCTCTCTTGTGAACATTCATTGTCAGGTGTTTTGATTGAATGTTCATTTGGTCGTTTTCGATTTCCATTATATGGTATTTTGGATACTCTTGGTGAAGTTATTTAATTTTATATGTGGAGTTGTTTGAGATTATTATTGTGAGCTTTCTATTTCTCCATTCTTGTCTTCTTCGGTGGTTGTGCGATCTTGGGCGTGTAGGAAACTTGAATTTTCGGTTTCTACACATCGGAGAAAAGGGTGCGCTCGGATTGGAGCCGGTTCTACTTTTCTCTTCACTCCTCGCTGCCTTTTCCGCATGCAGTTCACAGCAGCTTCTTATGTTCATATGATGACAAACAAAGAATAAAAATTAAAAAAACTAGAAGCAGAGTGACACCAAGCAAAGTTGGCAGCATGGTGCTTGCTTAAAGTGGATCTGAGCCTCACTTTTGCTTTTTTCAATTCTTCTGTTTCTTGTTACAAAAAAAAATAATGTAACAATGGTGCTTACTTGTGGTGTACCTGAACCTCACTTTTGTTTCTTTATTTTTTCTTTTTTATTTATGTTTGAAGATTTCTTGCTTTTTATTTCTTGCATGAAGTTTCTATTTGCTTTATTTATGTTTGAAGTTTTCTTGCTATCTACTCCGACCTTCTTTCTCTTTACAGTCAGCTAACTGTTTTGTTTGTGTATACACACACACACACACACCTATATATGCATATATGTTTGTGTGCGCGTATGCCAGTGTGTTTACAGACTTTGTATTTCTTGCATGAAGTTTCTATATGCATATACGTTCCATCATAGTCTTTAGTTTACGATAGCTCACACATCCCAATTTTGCATGCTACAGAATAGCAGTTTCGTTTCTTTGAGTTTTTTCTACGTATATCGATTCAACTAACATTACATAGATGAACTCTACCTTCTTTCCTTCCATGATCGGTTTGTCCGATGACTTGAGACTACAGAACACCTTCATGCCTTGTGGCCCACACATAATTGTCTAACATAGTTAGCTTTCGTATAGATAAGAGATTTTCTTCATACATGACATATGGTAGACATTCTACAACTGCACTTGGTGCAAACTGAATTGAGGTGTGAACACTTTCCTATGCGAGTAATAAACAATCTCAATTTGTTAGTTGTCACCACTAATCTTCCTCCTTTATATTCGATCATAGTGTAGCATTTCATTATTACCAATCATATGATTGAAACATTCGAAAATGATGATCCAATCTGGATTGGTACAACTGTAAAGGCATTTGCTGATACCTGCTCCGATTTTTCTTCTTTCTTGGCATTCGACTTCTCTTCTATTGTCTCTTCTATAATGACAACATTTTTCAATCTTCGTTCTTCGAAGGCCACATCTTAGTCTAAATAACAACCTTTATTTGTTTCTATTATGACAATGAGGCTTGAGCATCCCACTCTTCTCAGTGTTTGAAAAAGCGCGCCTTAGCGCCTAGGCGCAAGGCGCGAGTCTCCGCACCTCAGGGAGTGACGTGAGCGCCTCAGGGAATGACGCGAGCGCCTCAGACGCACCTCCGTGATATTTATATTTAATGTGTCTAAGGTGTGGGCTTTTGAGTTTTGCGTTTCGTCAATATATTCTAAAATGTTATGAATTTAAAAAAAAAATTCTAATTGAACGCTTTCCTTTCCTTTCTTCTTGGTCGTTCTCTCTTCCACCCAGTGTTTAAAAAAGCGCGCCTAGGCGCCTAAGCTCTAGGCGCACAGGCCAGCGCCTAGAGCACCTCTAGGCGGGCGCTATAACTTAGGCGCGCGCCTAGGCAGTCTAGGCGCGCGCCTGGGCCTAGGCCCAAGGCTCCCTCAAGGCGCGCCTAGGATATATTTATAATAACGGGTTTGGATCTAGATTTTATTGGTCTAACGGGTTGAAATATCTAAAATAAACCCAATACCCTAAACTAAACCCTAAATAATAATCAATTTACTCCCAATTCCTCTCTCCCTCGCCACTCAAACACCTCTCCCTTCCGCTCAAACCCCTCTCCCCGTCCGCTCGCCCCTCTCCTGCCCGCTCACCTCCTCTCACTCGCTTGGCCGATTGGCCATCTCTCCCTCTCCGCACTTCCTCATTGCTTCTTCCACTCGATCGCCTCTTCTTCTATGGTTTTTTTTTCTCTCCCAATGCTTCTCTCTTTTTTCTCTTTTATTTTTTTGTGTATATTTCTGTTTTTTTTTTTTCAGTGCTTTCTATGATTTTTTTGAAGTAAACAGCAACTCCTGTTTTGTTTTTTAAAAAAATACAGCTACTTTTGTAAATAAAACAGCAACTTTATGTCCATTATCTTTCACATGATCATGATGCTTTTTTAATATTTTTTGACTTGAAACTTTGAACTTTTTAACTTTTATGCATATTACTTTTTTTTGATCTTGTGCTTATGATTATATGCTTTTCACATCTAACTTTTCTATATGTTTGTAAATGAATACTTACCTTTATGTTGTCCTTTATTTTGAAATAAAAAGGTAATTTGTTCTTTAATTTTATATATATTATTTGGGTAACTATAGAATATTTATTGCGGTAATATGATTTTATAGAGTATATTTAATGCTGCTTAATAATTAGTAGAAAGAATGGTAAGAAACTTCTTGATTATTTACTTATTTCAAAATTTTATAAAAGTGTGCGCCTGACCTCTCTCAGGCGCGCGCCTGCGCCTTGCGCCTAGGCTCCAACAGGCCTTTGCGCCTAGGTGCGCCTTGGGCTTTTTTAAACACTGCTTCCACCCCCAATGGTAATAAATAGCAGTGGAAATAAGAAAGAAGCAGCAGCAGCAGCAGCAGGAAACACTTTTAAGCCGAAAGTTGAAACATAATTTTTTTTATTTTTAAGCTGAGATCATTTATGCATGCGATTTCTTTACTTTTTTACGGTTATTTTATTTTTGTATAGCTATTTTAGAATTTTTTAACATAAAATATTCATTCAAAATAGACTTGTTAAGAGTGTTTTATTTTTATTAGATATGCGCCTCATCTTCTTGAGGTCGCGGTGCGCCTCACGCCTAGGCTCCATAAGGCCTTTGCGCTCTTTTGCGCCTTACGCCTTTTCAAACACCGACTCTTCTTCACTAGTATATGTTGTTTGGTGGTCACCTAATATTGCCATGTTGCTCTGTGCTTGTTTCTTCATAAGTCAGCAATTTCGAGTAAATTGTTGTTTCTATTCGTAGTTATAACACTCCACTTCATCGTCTATCGCCTTTAGAAGACTAGCTACCACAATCCTTCTGAATGTGGATTCACATTACCGAATGACTCTCTCCCCACCGTTGTCTTGGCATACGGAACTCATTATAGTCTTACAGCTCTCTGTCCCCTTGTTGCATAACTCTTTCTTCTACTAGCACAAAGTGTCTCTTCATTTTTTAGTGAGACCCCAACCATCTGTTTATTTAGACCTTTTTGATTAGCAAGTAAATTTTTCAACTCCGGCTATGTAGGTTAATAAACCAACCTCATATGGTATTAACAAACCCATTGTATATTTGTATTTGTGTTTTAGGCTATGAATAATAATTCTCCGTATCCTTTGATTGTTAATTTAATATTTTTTAATTATAGATCTAACTGAGAAATTTCAAAGCAAAGAAATTTTAACTTTATAATTGTCACATCAACTTGTGATATAGACATAAGATCATTCTCTGGTCATTGAAGTTAGGCATTATTCTTCCTCGAAAATAATGTGGCGAGGGCATCCCATGCAGGCATTGGTTGTTTGCTCCTCTTATGTGCTCCAATAGCCCCTCCTCGATTGTCATCTTCAAAACGAATATCGTTTTCCCAGTCTTGATATGCCACTTTTTGGACACCTCAGCATTCTCCTTCGGTGGCAGGATCATCTCTGCACCACTAACTACCTCCCAATAGTTCTACCCTTACAAGTAGGACTCTATGCAGGTTTACCATTAACCATAATTATAGTTGCTTAGCTTTTTAGTTCTGCTAGTTGCCCTAGTTAGATGTGCCATAGTGTGTTGGTGATTTCTAGCTATCAACCAAGTCAGGTCTAAGATCAAACAATTTTATAATCTCAGACTGTGCAATAACAAAATATCTACTTATTTCGGTATTTAACTGTTTATACCGGCAGAATTTTGACCACTTGAACTAGCAAAATTTTCTTTTTCTAAATCTAAGATCTAATAAAAAAATTGTAGAATACTAGCGTATTAAGAATAACAACAAAGTCATTTTATTAATACACAAAATACAAGCTCTCACACAACAGTCACAACTATATATTTATAAAATCACACACTTTTGTTACACCAATCACAACTATATATTTATAAAATCACGCACTTTTGTCATGTAACGGAGTCACACACTAACCGAAAACTAGTGGTAGATTCTCACTCTAACCTACCTACTGTTTAAAAAAGCCCAAGGCGCACCTAGGCGCAAAGGCCTGTTGGAGCCTAGGCGCAAGGCGCAAGGCGCAGGCGCGCGCCTGAGAGAGGTCAGGCACACACTTTCATAAAATTTTGAAATAAGTAAATAATCAAAAAGTTTCTTACCATACTTTCTAATAATTGTTAAGCAGTACTAAATATACTCCATAAAATCATATTACCACAATAAATATTTTATAGTTACCCAAATAATATAGATAAAAGTAAAAAACAAATTACCTTTTTATCTCAAAATAAAGGCCAGCATAAAGGTAACTATTAATTCACAAACATAAAGAAAAGTTAGATGTGAAAAGCATATAATAATAAGAACAAGATCTCTTTTGGTTGCTTTTGAATCCATTCAAAAATGTTAAACTGCAATTCGGCAAATATGTATGATCATTTTTTATTTTCAAGGACTTTTTTTTTACTTTTAAAAAAATTCATCTTATCAAAGTAAAATGCTGTTTTCTTAAAAAATAAAACAAAAAAAATCTACTTCAAAAAAAGGCATAAAAATAATGCTTAAAAAAATAGAGAAATATACACAAAACACTAAGAGAGAAAGTAGAGAGAGGACAAGGTAGAGATAAAAATTCTTGGAAGAAACAAGGAGGAAGTCCAAGAAGCAGGGAGAAAGTCCAAAAAGCACCGGACAGCCGGAAAGGGAGCGCTAGGGACAGCAGACAATCGGACAGAGGCGAGCAGGAAGTGAGGGCAAGCGGAAAGAGAGGGCGAGCGGGAGAGTGGACAGAGGAGAGAAGAGGGATTTAGTTTAGGGTTTAGTTTAGGTTTTGGGTTTTATTTTCGATATTTTAACCGGTTAGATCCATAAAAACTGGATCCAAACCCATAAAAATTGGATCCAAACCAATAAAAACTGGATCCAAACCCATTTCTGTAAAAAAATAATGAGGCGCGCCTTGTTGGCGCCTTGTGCCTTGGAGCCTAGGCCCCTGAGGCGCGCGCCTTGCCCATGGCGCCCGCCTAGAGGCTGCCTAGGCGCTGGCCTTGGAGCCTAGCGCCTAGGCGCCTAGGCACAGCGCCTAGGCGCCTAGGCACAGCGCCTAGGCGCGCTTTTTCAACCACTAAACCTACCTACTAGTTACTACACTATTCTGCACCCATTCTATTTGTGGTGGCTCTCAAAAACTTGCCTTGGTGTGGAGCCCACACCTTTATAGGCTCCAAACTCAATCAAAGTTGGTTCAACTGACTTGGATTAAGTTCGCTCCAACAGACTTAATTAGGTCGGTTCATCCTCTAGAGCAAGGTTTTAAGTGCCCATCGGCACGGTCCGTATCCACCGTGTCGGACCGTGCCAACAAGATACCGCCACAATACAGACTCCGTACCGATGGCATAGCTCAAAACCCTCTATTTTTTAAATTAGTAAGTAATTTTCTCAATAAAGTTCAAAAGATGTAAATAAAAAGACATAATAAATAGTTGAAATATTTTGTTGCTAAAGAAAATAAATATTTCATGCTATTATGTGTCGCCACATAAGAATTTTTTGATCGGCACGGCTCGGCACGCACCGTCTTTTTTATGCCGTGCGCAGAAGTTTAAAACACGACCCTGGAGTGCCCACGGCACTTAAATCCTTGCAAGTCTAGAGCATTCCAGACTTCTTTGTTTTTGGAGCTAAAAACTGGGAACGAGGTATATAGATGAGAAAAAGGGGGGGGAAAGAGAAAATGAGAGAAAATGAGGGAAAGAGAAAGAAGCGCAGCATTGGCTACTTCATTTTGATGCTAACTAGCTAAGTGCCCCTATAATTTGATTCCTAAAACCATTTCAGAGAAACTAAGGAAAAAAGTATAGCAAATAAACAGTTGCAATTCTGAGCCATTTGACGAAGGAAGTAGTAAATAAATTATGGCTGTTCTGATTTTGAATCTTTCATAGCAGGGAGCTTTCTTTCAAAATTACAGGTATTTCTGAATTAGACTGCTTCCGCAATTGAAGGTGTTCATATAATTATACCACATGTATCACCAAGCAATCCATGAGAAAGCAACAAACAGATAAACTTTACTAAAAATGTGACTAGAATTTTAAATGGTAGTAAGGCCGCTATGAAATGTCATGATACAAAATCTATATTTCAGGCCACAAAATCTATCAAACAAAATAATGCATGACCAAAATTAGGTTGTTTTAAACTAAAGAAATCTGAAAAATGCATCAAATTATTCTAGCCTTCATTCAGTAACTATATCAGTCAAATTTGTAATAAACAAAAGCATTTCATTTAGCCATGTAGCTTTAGTCATCTAAGATAAACAAGATATTAAAAGCTCACATGGTATTTTGCTGAGAAGTATTCGTGCTTTTTCTGCACGCTTTAGATTCTTGTGCACTCCTCGACCAGTATTATAACGATTTTGATCCTGCAATGAAAAGGAGATGTTGCTCGTCAGAACAGAACACGAGATGCACAGTAGGTTCATTCATAAGTTGGCAAACTTGAGCTCAGGATGTCATGAAATATGTTTCATTGTTATGAACATCCTATTATTTCAACGGCACTTATCATCCTTGTGATGGCATTTATTTTACATGGCGACCTTTTCTGTTGGAGTTATAAAACTGTTTGATATGGACAATGATCTAAAGAATAACGTACCCCTTAATATATTTGATCGGATCTCCTTGAGAGACCGCTGTATGAAAAACAAATAGGTTATAGGTCTTGCATTACGTCAGTGGCTCATGTCACAGTTGTTCTATAGGACACGTCCTACTAATTTTTGTTCCAGCTGAACTCTATACCTATCACCCACTCCTATAGTAAGCGGCAAGGATTTAAGTGTCGTGGCACGGGATCATACCGGAAAGTTGCCGGCACGGTGCGTACCGAGCTGTGCCGATGTGTGTCAGTCAAAAAATTTCTTGTGTGCCGACACATAATAGCATGAAATATTATTTTTCTTTAGCAACAAAATATTCTAACTATTTATTATGTCTTTTTATCACATCTTTTAAACTTTATTAAGAAAATTACTTACTAATTTAAAAAATAAAGAGTTTTGAGCTGTGCCATCGGCACGAGGTCTGTATCGTGTCGGTATCTTGTTTGCACGGTATGGCACTCTAGATATGGCCCGTGCCGACGGGCAATTAAAACCTTGGTAGGCGGGTTAGCTATTTATGGGAGTCCTCTACTTTTACCCGATAAAATTAGACATAATCGGCTCTAAAGAGAGATTACTTGGAGGAGTGCTGAAAATCTTGGGGTGAAGGCAACCTACTTGCAGGACTGCATCCCGCTGGTCGCCAAGAAATGGTAGAGGACAAGTTTATCTCCAAATTCACCTTTTCAAAAACCAAATTTTAGTGGGAAATATAATTCAGTAGAGGCTTTTCATTTCATCAAGAATCTACATTTTGATTCATAACAGGACGTAGTAAGGTCTAATATTGAACAAAATGTCAGCATCAAAATGCAAATAAGCTTGCAGCATTCTGCAAGGACATCATATAGGGCAGCAGATTCACATAGCTAAATCAAGATAAAAGTTGATAAACAACAGGTTTACGAGTAGAGAACTTCGTATTTTGAAAATCGTGCGTTTTGGATATTCAAGGTTGGGACATAAATAGTCAACAAGTATAATATATGAAATTTTGATCAATTAAATTAATAGTATTAAATGTTTATAATACCCTTTCATAATCATCAAGCCACCTCTCCTCCTCAGATGCAATTTTCCATTTCTCAACCTTCTCCAGAATCTCCTTTCTGCTAGAAGCTTGCTCTTTGGCCTTCTCAATTCGATTTTCCATGCCTGCCAACAGCTCACAGAGGTCTGCTTTTCCTGTTCAGAAATCTCATTAAGAATATTAACCACTGAAGAACATTTAGCATGTTAGTTAAGCTTAAAAGTTGAAAGAAGCTCAAGTAATAACTCAAAATCACAACTAAAGAAATAGAGAACTTGAAAAGGTGAGGCTAATTCAAGAAAAATTGATCATGTTCTGTGAAAGCAGAAAAAAAAACTTGCTTATTCCCAGGAGACTAATAAAAAAACAAGCAATGTGTGCAATACAGTCACCAATTTTATGTTTCTATGGTCTAAGTAACCCTGAATGTAAGACGGCATCATCCCAAACATGCATTCCCAAAAGAAACAAAGGATTCTTCTAGATGGTCATGTGCATTATTAAGATAATAAACGTTTATGCAAAAGCGCACTAATCAATTAATCATAGTACAACATTACATTACAGTAGCTGAACATCTTTGATCATTTGAGTAGTCATTATGTACCTGAGAATACGCATCTGAGTCTAAGGGTCCTCAGTGACACAACAATATAACTGATTTGAATGTTCAAACTCTTGAGAATTTTACAAGTGACAGAAAAGGTTTGTTTACTAATGTTGCAGACCAAGGGCTGTCTGCACCACTTCTGGGCACGTTTTGAATGGAGCAGGCAGTTTTCAAGCATTTGGCAATATCGAACACAAAGATGTGCTTCACTTCAATTTTGGAGCTCACTTGAGAAGCACTACCTGCTGAGGCGTGATACAATCAGGCACTGGCCCCCGAGATGGGACAAATAGGCTCTAAGTGCCTGTTGGCCTGACCTTAAGAACAGCTTCTCTGGATAAGTGAAAGCTCCGGTAGAAAGAAGCTACTATTTAGAGCTTATACATCTACATTTAGCCTGAATTTATCGAAGAGATTTGACAGAAAAAGATTCTTCCAACAACTCAATTCAAACAGCACTTCTACAAAAGCTCCAACCACGCCACCCTTGGCCATTAAAACATCCTTTCCACTTGGAGTAAGTATGCATACGTTTGACGCTCCCCAAAACTGTGCTGTTGGAATTTCCTAAGCCAACATAGTATTTTGGCAGGTCCTCCATATTTTGAGACAAAATGAAGTCAAATACTAACATATTGCAAGAAATGTTGCATGAATTCTACGCATACTTTTATGCATGATAGAGAACGAATAAGAAGAACGTTAACGACTAATACAGTTATTCTACATTTGGTAAATAGATACACTAAAGGAGATGAGCCAGGAAGAAGTTTTCTTGAAGAAACAAGATTTCCCATTTGATAATCCAGAAGTTGGTAAACAAGAAACAATTTGAAAAACTCAACATTTAGGTCTAAATTGTAGCCCTTCCACACGTTTAACAAATTCATGACACTTTATATTAACATCAAAACACAATCGTAGAAATGCAGAAATATGAAGGCACAAAGAAAGAACTTGATGATAACCAGAATCGATGAAGTTGATAAGAATCTGTCGGTCTGTATCACTTTCAACATCCGTATGAACACTTCGATAGATTTCTTCAAGCTCACTCTGTTTCTTCAGAACAAGCTCTTTCATTTTGCTAGCTTTCAGAACATTCAACCTGTCAACTTCAATCCCAGCCTAACAACAAGAAGTTAAAAAAATGATATAGTAATACATAATAATTCATTGCTCCAACAATGAGAATTTCCGACCCTTTGCTTAAGAAGGAAAATTAACAGCAAGATTCAACCTGCTCAATCACATCAAGTGCAAGGCATCCATGACATGTGACTGCGTCAGATGTTGCTGAAATTAAGGAGGTTACATGGTCAAACCTCTTCTGTTCATCAACTGGCGTGTCCATGAGGTTCCATAACTCAATAAGTGCACTTCCAAGATCTTGAAGCTACAAGATAGCATAAATAATTTTATAATAAGCAAAAGTTATTCAACACTTTTGGCCAAAAATAAACAGTCGCTAAACTCCAATAGTCCAATAGCTAATAACAACTACTGAAAGCAAAACAACTAAATCAAATAAATGACAAATCATGATTTTGACGACAGAAAAGGTATGTTCTGCCAGTAAATTTGATATACAATCTTAGTTAAATGATTACAAGAATTTCCTTCCCCTAAAAATTTTCATAAAAGTTCACTCTCCATTAAGTGACATAAGTGCAAATATATATTTTTTTTGGTTATAAATGCCAGCAACTTTATCTTTGCAAAACTTCGCAAGATAATATTGACAATTTCGAGGGGGAAAAAATTAAGATTATAGGGAGAACTACTCATTGCAAGGACTACCCATGCATTTTTATGATGAAATATGATAAAATTGGAGCTTAATTTTAGGAAAGGTAACTTTTTCCAAATAACTTATTCACACTGTATCTAAAGGCATACATAGAGAATATATATTTAGCGACATTAACTTAGTCACACTATATCTGAAGATATACATATATACTTGGTGACATTAACTTAGTAACACTACATCTAAAGGTATGGATTGGGAAATATATGTAGTGACAAATTAGTAAACTTTGTAGATCTACCCAATGTCTGCCTCGTTCACACATTTGTTGAAGTACTCTGATAGACTACAGTTCTTTGAGATTTACTTCAAGCTTCATTCAAGTACTTCTGTCATAGAATTCAATGAAATTGAGAGTAATTTCTTAAAAATTTGGTTTCAACTTACCCACTTAGTGACCCTCCATTTAGTCAAGACATGGATTATTTCAAGATGACATCAGATGGTTCCTTGCTATCAAGATATTAAATGATTTTCAGATGCTTTTAAGTTTTAAGTTTTAACCTATGCATCAAGTGGTCTCAAGTTTCAAGGTTTGGATGGTCATAGTTTCCTTTCCTTTTCGTAGCCTACGTTAAAAGAATATTTCAGTTTTCAGACAATATACTGAAAGTAGTAACTGAATCTCTAGCAAAAAGAAATATCACATCTATTGCCCATTTGCTGTTCTTTATCATATAAAAGGATGCAAACAATGTCCTTCCTCTATAAAGGTACTTAAAATCTTGAGAAATACTTAAATGCTCTCTAGATTACATACAAGCAACCAAACGTTGTCAAACACACCTTTTTAAGCCTCTGCATTTTTTCTTGCTTTAGGCCATGAACAGTTCCCCCTAGTCTAGCAAGAGTATCATTGCTAATACTCTTTGAATGGTTGTTTCTTGAATTGGAGAAGCTAGAATGAACTTCAGATAATGTCTTATTAAACTCAACAGACATCATCATGCATAGTTCATGTATAGATTCCACGAGAGCATTCACCTTCTTCAACCGAAGGTTCTGAAATTTTAAGGGAAGAACATGGCAAGTTAAGGAGAAAAATTTCTCAAAAATAAGAATGAATTATTCTTTTGTGAGGAATGACACCTTATCTAACTGCAGTTCATGGAGTTGAGACTTCAACTCTCCCAGTCTCTTAATAGTTAAGTCTCCTTCATCCACCTTAAAAGTAGCAGGACTTTCTAAATGAGCATCCCCTGCAATTTCAGCACATATCCGAACAATCTGCAATTGAACATCCGTAAATTCTTTGATCCTTTCTTCTTTCTTCCGTCTCAATTCCTCCAGCAAAGGCTTTAATGCAGCCACTTGTTCCTTGAGTGAGCCCTTTGGCTTTTCTAACTGATAAAATAAAAAGAAAAAAGGAAATCCAATTAGGAATAAGAAGAAAGGAGCTAGGTAAGTATTTCATAAAATAAATAAATAAATAAAAGATGAAATAGAAGAAAGAAACAACATGCACGAGAAGAACAGTTCACAAACCCGCACAAGGGACTCGCGTTCACCAAGAGCAGAGATGAGAAGAGACACTTCAGCTTCACCCTCGGCCAAAATCTGATGCAAATCCGCCTTTTGTTTTCTAGCCCGGTCTACTTTCTTTCTGTAGATATTGAGGCATTCCTGTTCAAGTTGTAATATCATTCTATCTCTTTCAAGGTCGGTCTCCCCTATTTCATCCCACAAATCCTGAAACGAAAGTCCATCCGTATTGTTGGTCTAAGTATCATAATCATTGTAATCAGCAAATGATGATCAAAAGATTTTTGGAATATTTTGAAATATAGCAAAACTGGCCCACTTGACAGACCAATACATAAAGACGAAAAACAACTACTATACGTTGTAACCAGAAAGTATCAGAACAAAGTATTTGCAATCCTTTCCTGCATCCTACAACATAAAAGAAACAAACAACCCAAAACCCCTCACCAAATGATTCACTTAACATCAAAGTATCTTCGGAATTGCAGGGGCCTAACTGTTCGCCGTTTCACCAACACGTTACACAAAGTACATGCCACTGCATCTTACCCCAGCCCAGAAGCATCACTTGAACATTCAAGAAATGACATGGGCAACTTAACTACAGGGAATAGAAGAAATGGTTCATTCACCTCATGGAAAAAATGTATAGCAGATTTCACATTGTAAGCTGATCTCCACCCAACCCACCGAAAGTTATTACACAAAATGCCAAAGAAAAAAGTAGATTTAGGAGCCAAAAGTATGAAAAAGGTTAACTGCCTCTGTGGTTGCATCTCTCTCTTCAAACTGCTATTTTTTTCATGCTAAAGTATGAAACATGCCATTCAGAAACATAAATCTTTTACTTCTTTATTATCAGAATTCAGAAGAGAACAAATAAACAGTGACTATACAAGGTACAAGAAATGCAACAATGTGAATTTTGAAAAGGAAAATGCCTTTAACAAGCAAGAACCCTAAGATGAGACCAAGAAACCCGCAAGAACTGGCGAAAGTTAATGATAATTGAAATATAATGACCAAATTTACAATTAAAATCCCAAAATCCATCCGATGCCTCATAATTCTCCAAAAATTGGGACCCAGGCATCCAGAACGCAACAAAAGGAAGCTCATTTGGGAATCATAAACAATCAAAGAAGAGAATTACGAAGAAAAAAATGGGAAAAAGTAGGCAAAAAAAAAAAAAAAACCTGTAGTTCTTGGAGCATAGATCCGCACGAGGTGGCCTCGTCGCGAGGCGGCGACGGTAACTGGAACCGCGACATTGAAGAGACCTCGAAACCCTAGATCTAGGGTTTCTTCGAGAGACGAGGAGGAGGAGGAGGAGGAGGAGGGGCTTCAAAAGGAAAGAGGAGGAAAGGAAGGGCTTTTCGCAAATTTGAAACCAAAGGCGCCAAAACCGAAAACGATATCAGGGGAATTAATCTCTGACGCGGTCGCCGCGTTCCCGTGCAGGAAACATCGCAAGCTTTTTGCGTGCACCTGGTCTATGCATACATTCCGTGCACTACGCTCTGTATTTGATTGATGATTATTATTATTATTATTATTATAAAATAAAATCATAATAATTTAATTTAATTAGACATACGTGTTCTACAACATATAAATAGTTTATTTATATATAATTCCATATTTCAACAAATTCATAGAGAAATGATCATTGGTTGATTTGATAGAAATCTATAAAAAATATATATATATATATATATATAGAGAGAGAGAGAGAGAGAGAATTGAGCTATAATACTTTTAGAAGCACCAACCTTTGATACTTCTAAGTTTTTAGTCCTTAGATCTACTTTTTGATTACTTATATGCTTTGAATCTAACATAGATAAGTTTTTACCTTATCTTTAACTTATCTATTTTAGATTATTATCTTCCAAACGAAGTTTAGAGATCATCTTTAGGCTAAAATACAGAAAATTTCTCTATAAATATTCGCTTTCTTAATTTATTTTTCTGTCATTTAAAATATGTATTTTTCCACATAAAAATATAAAATTATAGCGCTTAATCTTGCACTGTTAGTGTTCTGTCACTATTTTGTGCATATATTGTATCTTATAACTAAGTAATTACTAATATAATCATGTTATTCTTAGAAATGACAAAAAAATGAAGAAAATTTCTTTAACAAAATTAACTAATTTGAAAAAAAAAAAATAAGATTTTTATGCATTCCTAACATAAGCATATTGAGTATTTTAATAAGTTACTCTATTATACTACACGATTTATACACGAAATAATGATGAAATTATAATAATGCTGAGTAAAGTGTTAGAAGTTTAAATTGTAAGGAGGAAAAATAAAGATTTTTAAATAACAAGAGGATAAAGTGCAAAAGCGAATATTTATAGAAAACATTTTTCTACTTTAGTCTATTTTTTAAAAAAGTGCTAAGTATATAACTAAAAGAATTGTAAGCTCCACAACTGTCACGCCCCGGGTTGCATATTCACCGGGCACGCCGACAAATCCGTCGTATACAAAAGAATTTTTTAAGTATACGAAGCGTAGCTGTACCTGTATAAACATACAATACTACAAACAGTAGCATAGAGCTGAAATAACTATAAACAAACAGGTAGGAAAAACAACCACTTTATATACATATAATCACAAATACAAAAGTAACACTACTCGCTCCAGTGAGTTCAACTGTATGTACACAAGTGTCGAACCAAAACTATCACTACCTGCAGGAGAATCCTCTAACTCAGTATAGAACTCGAAGGGTAGGCCCTAACTCACCACGCCCTTCCCGCGGTCCGACTCAGACGGAGCAGCAGCCGCAACAGGAGGCCCTGCAACAACGGTGGAAGAAAGAGAGCGTGAGAACTACTATAAAAACAAGTAGTCCTCAGTGGGTACCGCCCTAAACACATCGGTCCACCCACTAAGTCTACAGGATAAGCAAAAAGGTAAAAGAAAGCGGAAACACTCGACGGCTAAAACCCCTATACTATCTGCTCTAAACCACCCTCGTAGAACAAGTAGAAGGCGGACCCAATCTTCCGAGGGACTGTGAAAGCACCCGTCCCGCCTGTCGAAGCAACACTACAACTACCCTAGGGGTAGCTAGCGGAGAGCAACCCACAACGAGGGCACAGCGACACCAACACAAAAGCACTAAGCCAGACTCCGGAGCGGCACTCGTGGGCGCGAACCAACCGAGTATGCAAGCGTATCTCTGTCGAGTTCAATCTGGCTCTCACAGGCATAGTCAAGTACACTGGGTCCAAGCACTAACACACCACTTGCCCCTTGGCACAAACTGTAACCACACAGTACACTGGGTCCCCCGTCAAACCCCCGACGGTGCCCGACAACCAGCACGACTAGCCTCTGCTGAAAAGTAAGCTCGCATCCCCGCGAGTGTAAAAGCAACTACACTACCGGGTATCCATCGCCCTCCGCGGCGATGATACGGCACAAAACGGCTCCTAGAGCTAAATCCGATAGTGTAGCTAATGACGATCCAAAACGTGGTTTTCTCCTAAGTCAAGTCCAAGTCCACATGTATAATTAAAAGTATACTAAACATGCTTCCAAAATTCAGATTTAAAGTACTACTAATCATGAATTCGAGCGATCACGAGTTAATCAAAAACCGGAACTTATACATGTTGACTACTTGAATTAGGCATGATCCGATGAAAACCCACCTCGATCGCAATCTCCTGGCAGCGAAGGAAGTGGCCCGCGTCCAAATGATCCTTCGCTGGTCCGCCAAAGGTCCGAAGTCCCCCGCTGCAAAGAAGTAACCCAACGTTACACCGTTTCACAGAATCTGCCGGAAAAACAGCGGCTGAGAGAAGCTTAATGTTAACCAAGCTAACCTTAACCAAATTCAGCGATTCAGGGCTCGAAATCTTCGTCTCGCAGTCACGAATCCAACGCCGCAAGTTTCGCTGGATTCCGCCTCTCCTACGCTGAGATCAAGGCGAAACACCGACGGTCGACGCTGGAATCCTGCAGTTCGGCGTTTCAGAAATTGCTCGCAAACAGCGGCTCAGTAAAGATGGGTTCCGACTGAGCAAACCTTGTCCAAATCCAGCAAGTAAGGTGTCGTTGTAATCGTCTCGCAGTCGCTGATCCAATGCCCTAAATTTCGTCGCGTTTCGACTCTCCTACACGGAGATATGGTCAAAACTCCGCGGGTCGACGGTCTTGCCGGCGGTTCGAAAATCCGGGAATTTAGAAGCTTCGGAGGAAACTCGATGGGCTACTCACCTCGAAACGAGCCCTAGGCCTGTCGCCGAGTCGGGGGCAGTGGTCCCGCACGCACGCCGGGCTCCTCGCAGCGTCTCGACGCCGAAAGCTCGCTGAAATCACACGTCGGCGCGTCGTCGTCGTCGAAGCTCGAGCTCTCTTGGGCTCCTCCACCTCCTCTGGTTGCTAAGGGTAGGAGCAGCAGCAGCAGCAAGGAAGGAGAAGAAGAAGGAAGAGAGTCTCACTCTCTCTCCTCTCTGCTGCTAAGTGAGGGGGGTGATGTGACAAGTGCCAAAAAGTCAAACTGCACCATACTTTCACCTTGTACCGGTACAAATCCCTCCTTGTACCGGTACAAACAGGCAAACCGAGAGCATCTGCGCAGGCCCATACCGGTATAGCTCTGGTGGCTATACCGGTATAGCAACCGTTGCTATACCGGTATAGCAACCGACTTGTACGTGCGGCTCACGGAAAAATCTACTATTTGTAGATTTTTCGTAGCCTGTTGCTCTCGCGTTCCCACGGGGCCCGTTTAGCGTCTATTTGGCGCTAACGCGACCCGGACCTGTCCCGACACTCTCCAGAGCTGTCGACAAGGCTCAGGTGCAAAATTCAGGTCTCTACACCCTGGCCAGGGTACATAGTATATAGAAAGAGTTTCTAACTGTTTTTTCATATTGAGTTGATTTTAGATAATCTAGTCATATGGTCGAATGATAAGATTTGGCGAGTAACCGTGACCTTAGTTCGATTGGGACATTGTATGTTGGAAGGAATTAATCACATGGTAACTATAAGCAGAAAGGTTAATTCTTCATCATCATTCTGGATTGCCGTGATATACTACTAGGTGTCACTCACGAACAGTGAGAGAATATGAATGATTCGATTTGAATTGTTCTTTAGAAGAGTTCTAATTAAATATCAAAGAGTTTGATGTTGAGCTCCACTGCCGAATGGTAATGAACCTATGCGGTCACACACATTAGGAATTGTGTGCACCCGAATCGTTTGGATGAGAGTAATTCACTAAAGAGTTTAGTGTAAGCGATGAAAATAAAAAGAAGCTGTTTAATTAAATTAGATTTAATTATTCGATTCGGTTATAACTGATAGTCCTAATTAGACTATGATCTCAGAATCAGTTTGAGAATTATGCCCAAGATTTAAATTTATTTGTAATTAGATTAGTGGATAATATTTAATCATAAAAGATATTTAAATGATATTTAAATATTAGTAAGTAATCTTATTGGATAAGATCAAAATTAGATAAGATCTAATTATATATTGGAGAGATTAATATTTATCTCTAATTGGATTAGAGAATTAATTAAATATTCATAATATTTTATGAGATAAGATTTTTACTATATTTGATCTAGTTGGATAAGTATAAATATTTAATTGTTAAATTTTATTGGAGAGAGAGAAAATCTTATTAGACAAGATTTTATAAAATAAGATTCTATATATATATATATATATATATATAGATATATAGATTTATACGTATGCACGAGTATACAATAAATTAAAAAAAAAAAAAAACAGCCGTACGACATATGATGCAATACCTATGGAGGAATTTTTAATTAAAGTGCCATACAACTTAATTAAAGAGATGCACAGTGGGTTTTGATGCATATTTGTATAGAGATCAATCTCTCTCCGATTTCTCTCACGACTCACGCACACGTGTTTTCCCTCCGATCAACTTCTCTACTCTTCATTGACCGGTGGATCATTGAAGGATTGCTAGCACCGTCCAGATGGTCCATGACTCATCCGATTCGTGAGACGAAGATCGATCGGATCGCCAATTCTGTGTGATATGCGTAGAGGCGGGCATGTGCGCGGTTAATCGGAATCTCATGTCCGTCATATTCAATTTCAACCGTACAGTAGATCAAGAGACCTTAACTGATCCACGGTAAGATTTTTAAACATAAAGATTTTTTTTTTAGATTAAATTTTTGTATAGTAACATGAGAATGATCCGTCAGCAACAGTTTGATTTATTGATTTTCGATTTTCATATGTGATATGTATTTAGCTTCCGAAAATTTTAAAAGTGCAAAAACTATTTTTCGCTGTATTTTTCTGATGTGCCGGTTAATTTCTAACAAGCACGTCGGCAGAGATGACGTTCAGATAAAACCGAGTGAAACAATCGCTCGACGAAATCGATCTCCACACAATACACACAAAAGAAGGAAGTTAAGATGCTCGAAGAAATAAAAGCAAGGAGAGTCATGAAGAGGTCGAAAAGACTATAGCTAGAAGGCCAGGCAAGTAAATTATCCCGAGATACAAAGAACTCGGCCAGATCTCAATAAGATAAGACTGTCATCCAAATTAAAAATTACATGTTTGAAATTTAATTTTTCTGACTTTTCAAATTCTTTGATAGATTTAGATTAGTTTATTCAAACCAGCTTGTCAAAGTTTGATGGGATAAACTTTAAGCAATGGAAAAGCATTATTCAATATTTTTTAGAATCCCAATACTTAGGATGCAGTGGAGAATAAAATTTTAGAGAAAATTTTTTTTTTTGAGAAAAAGATAGCATGCTACCCGCTTCATTTATTGAAAGTATTTGAAACTGAGTGAGGCAGTGGGAGCCCAAAAATCGAATCAAAAAAAAAAAAAAAAAAACTACTACTAGGGACTAAGAGAGAAATATTGCTCCCACAATAAAAACAACTGGTTCACCTCATAGGCCACTTTGACAGGATCTTGCCGTACGTTTCGAAAAATAACATCATTTCTACTCTTCCAGATGATCCACCACCGGGCTACGATGGTGGATCATCTGGAAGTTTCGAAAAAATTTAGTAAAGGAAAAATTAGAAAACAAAACAGAAAAGTTTTATTATATAATTTCGAAAGAATGAATTTGTCATTCCTCAAGAAAATTTCAACGGTAAAAACAACATACTAGCTAAAGTAGGAGGAAATTTTTTTGAGAAAAACAATGATATTCAAGAAAAAGAAGAAATTCAAACTCACGGCTAAGAAACAGAAGACCCAGTTTACAGCGAAATATTTGATCACACTTGCGAAAACGATCGTATTCATAAAAAGCAAACCTATTAATGGGATTGAGGACATATGTAAAAAGAAAATCACAAGTCCATCTACATGCCAGCTAGCTTTTGATCCAGATTCTGGAGAAGTCTAACATAGATGTGGCAACAATAGCTAACTTTTTTTTTTTAAAAAAAAAAAGGTTTGTAACAGTCCGTGAGTCACACTGCAATTTCTTATTTAAAGGGACTTTTATTATTAGTTGGAAAATAACGAACATTAAAATAAATATTTACTTTTAAAATAATTTATTATTTTGAAATGGTCAAAAATAAAAGCAAATTTATATTTGATTTATAATATTGTTATTCTCAAGAATAATTTAAAAAGTTAATTTTCATATAGATTCCTACAAACAGAGACAAATATATTTATACAAAGTTCAATTTTCATATGTTATTCCTACAAAAGTTCTAATATTTTTAAATATATCTCTGAGTAAAGTATTTAACATATGGTTAACTAAATTTTTCTAATAATTCTAACGGCAAAAATATATTTATTAAAACAAATAGTTAACTTAAAATTTTGAATTCAAAAATCGTTGACTTACATAAATCTAACAAATTAAAAGGCCCTTTCAAAATGGTCCATATCATACGTAAGTTTCGTAATTTTTGGGTAGCCATTTCAAAATGGTCCAAATTAAAAGGTGTGTTGGATAGCTGATTGAAAGTAGTCTGTATTTCAGATAAGTTCTGTAAATTTTTACCAAATTAAACCTTTATAATAGGATACAACAAATTTTGCAGAAAAACATTACTGTACAATTTCATAGCTTTGTAGGGACACGTTTACAATTGTTCCTTTTTAATTATTAAAAAATTAAAGAGAGGATTAAAAGATCAAGCGGCCGATTCACGAGGCCGATGTGCAACATGATCATCCTATCAGAATAAGCCACCGCCTCTCACTTTCATGGACACTGTGCCACGTTGCATACAGCTTTTTTATTTTGTGCTTTGAAAAGTTCTTACTAGCAAGTCACCCATGGGACTGTTGTTATTAATTTTTAATTATAATTTTTGAATAATTTATTATCAAGTCAATTTTTTATGAAATTACTTTATATATATATATATATATATATATATATATATATATATATATATATATATATATATATATAAAGAGAGAGAGAGAGAGAGAGAGAGAGAGAAGTCTGGTGCTTTGTAAACGCAAGCACCAAGTGTTTGGTGTTTGAATTTTTTAGTTAGATCTACACCTTTGATTGTTTTTATCCGTTAGATTATATTATTCAACCAACCACCTATTTAACCCAAAGAGGCCCACATCATCCTAACCACACATCTATTAATTCAAGGGCTAAAAACTTTTTTTTGATTAAACAGGGGTATACCCTATTTGAGAGAGGAAGTTACAGAAAGAAGCAAAGCAAAGCAAAGAAAGGGCCCGAGGTCGATAAAGGAGAACCAGCAGAGTCAACCAAAACACCACAGTGCATTTGAGAGGTAGTATGGGCAGGGAACGGACTCGGCATCTCAGCATATGGCAAGGACTCTGCGGCCGAAGCAGCAGCATATGAGACCTCGAAAGAGGCTTCTTTTATGTCTCCAGTGCGCCCAAAGCTACGTTCCACAGTCGTACTGTCGAGAGAATGTTCTGTCCCAAGACGCTAGGGTGCGTGAGTCGGTTTCGAAGAGCCGCCGTTCCGCTCGTTCCAAAGTTCCCAATGCATGCGAGAGAAAGTCACGTCAAAGAATGCCCGATCTTTGCACGATAGGCCTCCTCGCTCTTTTCCAACGGTCCCAGTGCCGGATGTCTTTGCCGAGACCCTGCTTTGCAACCGCGTGCTTGGTCCGAGCAGGAAGCTCCAGAGGTCTCTAGCCCATGGACAGAGAAAGAGTAGGTGGTCAATTATTTCCACTTCGGAGTAGCAAAGGATGCAGATGGAGGGACCGTGCCATCCCCGCTTGGCAAGGAAGCCGGCAGTGGGAAGGTTGTTCCGCGTAGCAAGCCACAAGAAGATCTTAATTTTAAGAGGGATCTTAAGCTTCTAGAGGAAGGCGATTTTGGAGTTGTTAACGCCATCATATATCAAGAAAGCGTAGGCGCTTCGGACTGAGAACGTACCCGAGTTGTCCCAGCGCCACGAAGGGGAGTCATCGACGTTAACCGAGATCGGAAACGAGCGTAACAAAGTGTTGAGGTGTTGGAGCTCCAGGTGCTCCTGAAGGCCAAGCGGGGCAGGAAATCCCAAGTTTGCGCGAGTGGCGAAGCGACCGATCCAGGTGGAGACCGAGAGATGCTTGTGCTTAGCCACAGCAAACAGACTAGGAAAGCGATTTCTAGGGGCTAGTTCTCCACACCACCGCGCATGCCAGAACGATGTTGCGGCGCCTTTCCCGAGTTGGAACTCGACTGAGGTTAGGAAGGGGGCCGCAACGGTGAGAACATCTTTCCAGATGGGGCAGCAGTCCGCTGATTTGGGCACACCTAGGGAGGGGGCCATGTGCCTGTAGTGTTTAAGGATTAATAATTGAACCCAGGGGAGGGAGCGACAGTTGTAGAATTTCCATAGCATCTTCAGCAGTAAGGCGGCATTCATGGACTTAAGGTTATGGATCCCAATGCCACCGAAGCTTTTGGGGCGGCACACTTCATCCCAGTTAACAAGACAGTGGAAGCCATTCTTAAGTTTTTTTTCCCCTCCAAAAAAAACCACGGCGAATTTGATCGATAGCTTTAATGACCCAAGAAGGCAGTGCAAAGGCTGAGCAAAAAAACGATGGGACCCTAAACCCTAAAACCCTAAACCCAAACCCTAAACCCTAAACTCAAGGGCGAAAAACTTACAAGCACCAATGTCTTGTACTTTTAAAAGCATAGAAGCGCAATTCTCTCTCTCTCTCTCTCTCTCTCTCTCTCTCTCTCTCTCTCTCTCTATATATATATATATATATATATATATATATATATATATATATATATATATATTTGGAACACAATAAGCTATACTATTATAAAGTTATATAAGAACTGCTCATAACTCGCTTTATATATATAACTTCTCATAACTACTTTATATATATAATATTGGAACACAATAAGCTATACTATTATCAAGTTATATTATAATATTTCATGAAAATAAGCTTCCAAAATTTTATATATATATATATATATATATATATATATATATATATATATATATATATATATATATATATATAGAGTTCGAGGGGTGCTTTTAGAAGCATGCCCGTGCTTATAACTTTATAGCCCTTGGATGTTCTCGAGATTCGTGAGAGGAAAAGGGCAAGATTTCACGGAGGCAATCGTAGACGGAGCGAAACGGAGGCTCCGTCTGGCACTCTCTTTTTTTCTTTTCTTTTTTTTTTTTGAACCCCTTTCAACCCTTCCCTGTCATTTTTCTTTCTTCACTTTCCTTCCCTAACTCTTTCTCCTCCCTCTTCACCCACCTTGGTTGCCCCTCTCTCGTATCTCGCTTCGAAGACGGCGGGGCCGAGGCGACATACACTCCCATCTTATTTTTTATCTCCACCTCCCGACCTATCTCATTCTCCTCCTACTTTACCTACCTCGGCGCTTTTCTCCTCATACCCTGCGTCGACAATGGTGGAGCCTACGGCGATCCGCCTCATCTCTTCGCTCTCGACATTCTAGCTGTCGCACTACCCATTAATCTTTCACCTAAGGCTCGGATCCTTCGCTATTCTCTGGGTTTTGGAGTCGATTTGAGCAGGTAATTTTTCAAACTGAAATTTTTTTTATTTTCAATTAAAATATACTCTGAGACCCTCAGCTATAGCTTATATTGAAATAGCTTCTAATCAATACCCCTAAACTTTTATATATATATTTTTTAATTGGGTTCTTATTCTTTGTTAAGTTAAAATAATTAGTTAAAGTCAATAAATTGACTAAAATTAATTGGGTTCTTATTCTTTGTTAAGTTAAAATAATTAGTTAAAGTCAATAAATTGACTAAAATTATTCAATTAAGAGGAACCAAAAGTGGGGTATCAATAAAAAATTAAATTTCAAGGAACTTAGCAGTTTAAAAATAGTTTGCTTAATGAGAAACTGAATTACTTTATAGGCATTTATAGTTTTTAAGCAGGAAGTACTTTTAGATTGAAGATTTTTTCGTAAGTTCATTGTCTATATTTTATAATTTCTTTACTTAAAGTATTAAATATCTTATTAATTTTAAATCTTTAAGAAGAACCTTCATGCTATCATCTGTTTATGTTGTATATCATTTTGTGCAGGTTACTGATGGCATTTTCCGCACACTCTCCTCAGAACAAAACAGTTCGGTGCAACTGCAATGAGATAGCCCTCATAAGAGTTTCACAGAAACCTCAAAGCAAAGGAAGAAAATTCTATGGCTGTCCAAATTATGGAAATAAGGATAATTATTGCGACTTTTTCATGTGGTATGATAAAAAATTGTCAAAACTAGAAGAACTATCTGATGAAGGAACTTCTAACTTTTCAAAAGTGTATGAAAATCTTGGTGCTGAGTCAAGAGTCTCCTCCCAAAGAAATTCACAAGAATGGACGCAACAACACATAAATTATGAGTTAGCTAGATCAGCTGAGCATATACAAAACCTGAAAGTTAGGATTGAAGAAGCTGAAAGAAAGATATACTACATCCTTTTCCTTATAGTGGTTTTACTTGTTAAAATAATTTTTATGTAATTTCTAATCTAATAGTCAGTTATGTGTTGAAGAAAAAATATTTTGTATTCTAATATGTAATGAAAGAGATGATATCCCTCTTTAGTGCTTTGATTTCTTGAGATTTTTGTTTGGTGCAATTTTTCTTTTCCTTGTAATTTCAAAACCTTTTTTTGTAAATGAAATAGATGATATGAATGTTACTTGGCATAAGAAACAATCCCAGATTCACATAAGGTTCTTCATGAGACTACAAGAAAAGAAGCATTCAACAAAGTCTGCTTCAATATTTTTGCTTCATGAGATTAGGAAAGCATTCAACAAAGTCTGCTTCAATATGTTTGCTTCATGAGATTACGAAAGCATTCAAAGAAGTCTACAAGAAAAGAAGCATTCAACAAAGCATTCAACAAAGTCTACAAGAAATGAAGCATTCAACAAAGCATTCAACAAAGTCTAAAAGAAAAGAAGCATTCAACAAAGCATTCAACAAAGTCTTCTTCATGAGATTGCGAAAAGTTACAATATAAAACATCCATAGTAAAGTCTTCTAGATTCAGATGAGAATAAGTATAGATATTATACATCCACATAAAATAAAGTATAGATGTTACACATTCACTCAAGACTACATGCTTTCCAATTACATTTAACATAAATGCCTTTAAGCCTCTTCATAATAGTCCAGCATCAGTTTGGTCAATTCCCTCAAAACTGTCGCTAGAGTCTCCTTTCTCAGATGGTGCCGTGCCAACTACCTGTAGAATAATATACTTATTAGCATTATATATACTAGATTTTATATGAAAAAATAAAAATTTTCATCTCACCTCATGACAAGTTCTTCTATTATGTCCTTTTTTTCCACATTGCATACAAGTTCTTGATTTTTTCACTTTCTTCTCAACTGGTGGTTTAAACCTTTGCGGCCTTCGTTTCCCTTTGCATTGTGATTGAGGAGGATCTCTAATAGCACAATCTGTTACAAGCAAGTTTAGTTCACTTGATCGTGAAATGGTAATTTCATGAATGTTCTGCGTAGAGTTCTTGATTAATCCTTCATTGGTGCTTCCTGATGCTTGGTTAATTAATGTGAGTTCCAAAATACCTTCTTGAATCTTTTTGCATGCTGCCTCATATGCCCCATCACTCTTTGAACCTTCTGAAATAAAATTTTGTGTCATCATAGTGAGTAAATCAAACCTTCGTGCCCTACGAAATGAGTCGTCATCGCATCCTGCCATTTTAGTGCTTGATGTGCCTTTTTTTGCATCCTTAGTCCATCTTTTCATCACATAACAAGGAGGAATATTGTGTATCCCAGCATAGTTCATCGCCCTCAGTGCATGTGAGCATAAAATACCGTAGAAGTCAAAAAATTTACATGTACATAACACTTTACCTTCTACTTTAATAATGGAAACGGTATATTCACTTATTCTCTGGTTTGGATTCGAAGGATTTGAAAACTTACTAATTTTATATAATGAATCCTTCTCCAATTCAGTCACTGCATAACCGGTTGCGGCCTTTAGTTGTACTTTAAATTCTAAAAACATTGTTCTCGTGTATATGTCACGTGCTTCTTTTTCAATTGGATCGTGTGACCATAAAGTAGCATCTCCATCTTTTGTCATAAAGTCCTCAAAATCCTCTCTCTCATATTGACTAGTGGTCATTTTCTCAAACTGAGTAACAAACTTATATATTGATGAATGTGAATCTAACCATATCTTCACAACAGCATTCATACTTTCGCTACGCTGTGATGTAGACATATTTGCAAAAAAAGTATCTCGAAAATATGCGGGTACCCATTGATGGCGAATATTCCATAGCAATTGAAGATATTTATTATCATGCAGCTGATACTTATTAAGCATGACTACCCACCAAGTTTGAAAATCATCAACTGTCAAACTTTCATTTATGCAGTCTTTTAGTTCATCTTCAAAGCCAACTTTTGAGCTATATAGCACTCCAAGATGTTCTTTTGCCTTTCTCATTATATGCCATTGGCAACATCTATGAATGGTATTTGGAAAGACTTGCTCAATGGCCTTCTTCATAGCGGGATCTTGATCGGTGATAATAGCTTTTGGATATTGGCCATACATTGCTTTCATCCACGTCTCAAATAACCAACAAAAAGTGTTTGCCGTCTCATTTCTAATAAGGGCACACCCAAAGAAAATGGATTGTAAATGATGATTTACCCCTATAAACGGAGCGAATGGCATGCTGTACTTATTTGTCATGTACGTTGTATCAAAAGTAATTACGTCACCGAAGTGTTGGTATGACATTCTTGATCTCCCATCAACCCAAAATATATTCCGTGCTCTTTGTTCTTCATCAACATCAATTGCATAAAAGAACAATGGATCTTTCGTTTGTAGCTCACGAAAGTAATTTAGAGCACTTGCTACATCTATTCCAACAAGTCTCCTATTTTTCTCAACTACCTCATTACTTAAATCTTTACGAGTGAATTTGATATTGCATCTTCCTCCCTCCCTAGTTTCTAAAAAGGCCATTATCTGGGAAGGTGTGATATTTTGCTCACTTAACATATGAATTAATTCTTTTTGTTCCTTTGTGATGGTGCGGTGTGATCGAAAAAAACGAGCTTTTGAAGGGCTAACAATCAACTCGTGATTGTGATCCTTTGTAAAATTCGTCACTGTCCACTTTGTTGTATTAATTAGTCTCACTCTCATATGTGCCTTACAACCCGTTCGTCTTAAGGATATTTCTTTTTTACTTGTATTATTATTTTGCAAATTTCCATGATCTCCTTTTTCCTGAGTTGTAAGTTTAGAATTACATTGACCTTCTTTCGAACAGGTGTACGTTACCGAGGTGATCATATTGTCTTGCTTCTTTGCTTTGTAATGGGTTGACTTTCGTATGCTAAATCCTGTTTTGAAGGCATAGTTGTTGTAAAAACTTTTCGCCTTTTCTAAACTACTAAACTCTTGTCCAAGATATGGCTCACTATCTTTCTCTTCAGTCTCATACACTTGTTCACTAGGTATATCTTCTTCTAATTCTTCAATTTCCACTATATTGAATCCATCAATGCTAGCATCAGCATTAGGTAAAGAAGGCAAGGAAGAAGTTGAACCAATTACAGAGCAATCTTCCATTTTGTATGGTATCCCTGTAAGCATGATAATTTGTTTCTTACAGAGCATAAAGCTGACAAAAGAAACCTTCATACATTTTGAAAATACACAATAAAGTACAGACTATCAACCTACAAAAAAAATTCTTGCTTAAAAACTATAAATGCCTATAAAGTAATTCAGTTTCTCATTAAGCAAACTATTTTTAAATTGCTAGGTTCCCTGAAATTTAATTTTTTTATTGATACCCTCTCACTTTTGGTTCCTCTTAATTGAATAATTTTAGTCAATTTATTGACTTTAACTAATTATTTTAACTTAACGAAGAATAAGAACCCAATTAAAAAAAATATATATAAAAGTTTAGGGGTATTGATTAGAAGCTATTTCAATATAAGCTATAGCTGAGGGGCTCAGAGTATATTTTAATTGAAAATAAAAAAAAATTTCAGTTTGAAAAATTACCTGCTCAAATCGACTCCAAAACCCAGAGAATAGCGAAGGATCCGAGCCTTAGGTGAAAGATTAATGGGTAGTGCGACAGCTAGAATGTCGAGAGCGAAGAGATGAGGCGGATCGCCGTAGGCTCCACCATTGTCGACGCAGGTATGAGGAGAAAAGCGGCCGAGGTAGGTAAAGTAGGAGGAGAATGAGATAGGTCAGGGAGGTGGAGATAAAAAATAAGATGGGAGTGTATGTCGGCCTCGGCCTCGTCGTCTTCGAAGCAGATCTGAGAGAGGGGCAACCAAGGTGGGTGAAGAGGGAGGAGAAAGAGTTAGGTAAGGGAAGTGAAGAAAGAGAAATGACAGGAAGGGTTGAAATGGGTTCAAAAAAAAAAAAGAAAAGAAAAAAAAGAGAGTGACAGACGGAGCCTCCGTTTCGCTCCGTCTACGACTGCCTCCGTGAAATCTTGCCCTTTTCCTCTCACGAATCTCGAGAACATCCAAGGGCTATAAAGTTATAAGCACAGCAGCTGGCATGCTTCTAAAAGCACCCACTCGAACTCTATATATATATATATATATATATATATATATATATATATATATATATATAGTCTTATACTATTATGAGTACGATCGCCTCGTAAGTTGTTTTCGATAATAGAGCTTCTGAATCTATGATCCACACCGTTAAACGTTATTTACAGCATTTAAATCTTCTAGAAATAAAATTTGATAATTTTTCGATATCATTTACCTTACGATCAAGAGGTCACAAATTTGACAATTTTTAACGGCCGGTATGGGATACTTGCTAGTTTAACGGTGCAAAAGAATCGAAATTTGTTGAATTTTTGATAGAAAATTCTATTCACTATATAGATAAAAATCAATAACTCCGATCTTGAATTGAAGGATCCGATTATCTTTTTTAGGACGTCGTTCGATTTTGACCGTTCATTTTATGCCCGCTTGATGGACTTTATAATGATTTCGAAAAATTACGAAATTTAGTTTCTAGAAGTTTCAAATACTCTAGATCATGTTTAACGGTGTGGATCACCTAAAACCCTAACATTGAAAACAACTTATGAGTAGTAAGGGCTCTATACTCATAATAGTATAGTATCCTACTCTCTCTCTCTCTCTCTCTCTCTCTATATATATATATATATATATATATAGAACTAGGCTACTACTATTAATAGCACCAAGTAATTGGTGCTACCAAGTTTTTGACCGTTGGATTAAGAGATGTGCGGTTAGGATGATGTGGGCCCTAAGGTTAAGTGGGTTGTTGGTGGAATAGTATGATCTAACGGGTGAAAATCATCAAAGGGGTGGATCTAACGGTGGAAAATTTGGTAGCACCGAGTGCTTCGTGGTATTGATAGCATAGCAGCCGGACTCTATATATATATATGAGTCCGGCTATGGTGCTTGTAAAAGCATCAAGCACTTGGTGCTTGTGAATTTTTTACCGTTAGATCTAGAATCTTGATCATTTTCATTCGTTAGATTATACTATTCAACCAACTACCCACTTAACTCAGGGGGCCCACATCATCCAAACCGCACATCTATTAATCAAAGGGCTAAAAACTTACAAGCACCAATGACTTGGTACTTTTAAAAGCATAGAAGCTCAATTATATATATATATATATATATATATATATATATATATATATATATATATATATATATATATAGAATACTTTTAAGTATTAGTCCCATGGTGATATTAGGTTTTTACCCATTGGATCTACTCCTTGATTATTAATAGCCATTGGATTAAACACTATCCTATGGCTAAAAACTCAATAGCACCACCCACATAGTGCTATTGATAGTATTCTTGCTCAACTATATATATATATATATATATATATATATATATATATATATATATATATATAGAGTCCTATTATTGTAAAAGCACCAAGCAATTGGTCTTGTGAATTTTTTACCATTAGATCTACACCTTCGATCATTTTCATCCGTTAGATTATACTATTCAACCAACTACCCACTTAACCCAAGGGGCCCACATCATCCTAACCGCACATCTATTAATCCAAGGGCTAAAAACTTACAAGCACCAATGACTTGGTACTTTTAAAAGCATAGGAGCTCAATTCTATAGAATTAAATTTATGGTGCTTGTAAAAGCAGCAAGCAATTGGTGCTTGTGAATTTTTCAATTAGATCTACACCCGATGAGCTCAATTCTATATATATATGGTTTCCTCCTTTATTTTTAAATATAAATTTTTATATTTAAGAATAGTTATATTCGAATTTTTAAAATAAGTTGGTGTAATTCGATATAAATTTAAAATTTTTTTTTCTGAAACAAATTTATTTTTAAATAAAAACAAGATTAATTAAAATCTAATTTTTATTTTAACTATAATATTAAATTATTAATTAATATAATTAATATATTTAAATTATTATTCATGGCTCAAATAATAAAATAATTAATTTAATTTATTATTTATAATTAATTAGCTAATTAATTATTAATAATTTAATTCGTTTATCTATAAACTAATATTTATATTGATCAACAATTAATATTTTTATTAATATGATTATTTATTTTTACTAGTTATCTAACTAAAATGATTTACTAACTAATTAAAAAGTTGATTTTTTATATTTAATTAGTTAATTAATGTATTTTATTATCTTACAAAATATTATAGCTAATAAATTTATTAATTTATTAAATTATGTAATTAACATTTTGATGTTGATTAATTAAATAAAATATTTTTAATTTAAAATTGTAACTTTTATTACTCTTGTTCCAATCTAACCATATAAATATTATTTAACTTATTCTCGAAAATGTACCAAATTTTCTTCCAAACGCAAAATTGATCTAATTCCTTATACCAACTTGTATCTATTCTTAAAATAAACAGTTCTTATTTATATCCGAACCAAACACAATACGTTTGAAAACTTTATTTATTACCTATGATTGAAAATTATGATAATTTTTGATTTTCTACAAAAAATATTATAATGTGTAGATTATAACATTCAATTATTACATAATTTTATGACTCTATCCGAAATAAAAAAAATATATTTTTTATGATTCTATTTAATTTGTGATATTTTTTATTTTTTTTAAATATGGGTCTCATTATAAAATTTTAATATTTACTTCGCCTAAAAATTTAAAATATTGGAAATTCTAAAACTTACCTTCCTTTTTAGTTTTTCTTTTTCTATAATAAGAGTTTAATTTTAATTAATGGACTAAAATATTCTTTTAAGTTTGACTCTCAATTTTGACTATTTTGCAAGTAAGCATCTAAACTTTTAATGTTAGTAACTGTACTTTTTAAATTTTTCATAAAAAAGAGTGGTGCGGTCTCATAATTTTTTTTTTAAACTAAAAATCAAAAGTGCTAGTAAATCCTTTTCGACTTTTGGATTATGAGTTAGTAAAATTTAAACTCGCCCAAGAAGATAAACTTAGCGTTTCACTATAAAAAAAGATAAAAAAAACTATATAGAAATCTTTTACAGCGGATTCTTTCGCAAGCAAATACTTAACATTATAATATTTAATTAAACCCCGTAAATTTTACGGAACAACTCAATTAGTCTTCTCTTCAATGAAATTACTAATTACACAATCATTTTAGTTGTATATTTTGCTTAGAATCCTATAAAACTTTAAAAAAAATATTTTTTTTCTATTCTATATTATAAAAATTAACAAAAATCTAAAATTGGTTCATCCTATTTTTTAATCTTTATGCTTAATTATCAAAATTAGAGATAAAACAAAATTGTTTCATATTTTAAAGTCTTACAAATTTATGTGCAAGGTATGCAATGAAAATTCATAGTTGGATAAATTAGTAAGACTTAGTTTGGTATTGAGGTATATATAATGTTAATAGATAAAATAGAGTTGTAGAAAAAGTATATAGGGATATGCTTACTGCGTTATAGGTGGAACCTTGAGAAAATATATCGCGATATCTTGAGCAATAATATTACGTGCGGAAACAAATAGGATATTTTAAACATCTTTTCATGGCGTACTTGTGATCATAATCTACAAGCGGACTAAGTTCGATTAATGAGAGGGATCAATTGAACAATTTATTAAAGTTTAGGGGCCAACTTATATTATTTACCCAAAATTAAAAGAGAATTTTGTAGGACTGGAGTTACAAAATAGCAAATCTTCAGGGGTTCTTTGTACAAGTTTCCTTCGAAAATATCTTCTTGTCCTTAAAGCGATCGCTTGACTACTGCGGATGAACTCCCACCACTACCATTTCAATGAGCTCCATCTCCGTCTCCGTCTCCTCCTCCTCCTGATCCCGTGCACATGGCGGAGGCATGCGACGCCGCGGTGCCCTACACCCTCCTCGGCCTCCTCCTTCCCGGCGGCGCGGCGGCGGCGGCGGCGCCGGCCGGGGGCTTGCCGTTCCTGAGGGCGTACGCGGCGCGGGTGACGAACGCGCTTCTCTGGGCCGCGCTCCTTGCCGTGACCTTCCTCCTCGTCCGTCGCCTCGCGGGGCTCGTGAGGCTGTGGATCAAGGGCTCCCAGATCCCCGGCCCCCCTTCCTCCACCCCCTTCTGCGGCCGCGGCGAACTCGTCGCCGCTTGCGGATCCGGCGCCGACCTCTCTGGTGAGATCTGATTCTCTTTTTCTTTTTGCTTTTCTTGATCTATCCAGATGATGTAGTCTCAGCAGTTGTATATTTTGATCCGTCTCTCCTGTTCTGGTTGACGCTTAATTACACTGATCTAAGTAATTTTCCAAAATTAAATAGCAAATTCCGTGAAGTACCTGCTCCGTTTTAGCCATCATTTGTTAATAACTAATGAAATCCGCAATTCTATCAGCTGAATAATATTCAGAACAGTCCACTTTAACAAAACCACCAATTTAGTGGATGGAAAGAACCTAATTAAAAGTCAAGGGTGGCCAAAGCGGCTGTAATGTACTGCTCTTAGCATTACCAACAACTGAATGTGGAAATTACCGTGAGACGCTGTAGGAGGAGGAAAATTGGATGCAAAAAGACCCATCTCTCAGATATCAACATCAAATTTATCTTTTTACTACATTTCGGCTAGTTTACTATAGAGTAGGAGTATTTGCTATCTTGGTTAGATCTTGTAACTTAAGCATGGATCTGAGCTTACCTTCTGCAGACATAGGAGTATCTAAGGGGATTTTTAGCGCACCTAACCCTATAGATTTTATTTTATTTTATTTTATTTTTTTTCTTATTGTAAGGATAGGCATACAAAATTTTTATTTTTAAATTTAGGTCAAAGCGGTGGAAGATTTACTCTTTTACTATTGATGTGTTTGGTTCCACGTAAAACTGTGGAAAAAAAAATTTCGATGGAAAAAAAATTTTCGGTGGAAAAAAGTTTTACGTCATTTGTGTTTGGTTTGTAGGAAAAGAAAAGTACGCCACGCGAGGTCCATCATGGACCTCGCCTCACGCAGTCCACGAGGTGGAGCGGACCTCGTGGACCGCGCAAAAGCGTAGTCATGAGCCGCGCTTTTTCCTTCCCACTTTTCGTTTTCCGTCGCTCGCTCGCGGAACACGGAATGGAGGGTTTTTCTCCAAATATGTAAAACTAGTTTTCCCCAAAAAAATTTTACATCCAACCAAACACTTGAAAACTATTTTTCAACTGAAAAATTGTTTTCAGTCTACTTTTACATGGAACCAAACATGGCCTAAACTTATATATTTTCTACATCTGAACCCCGAAGGATGTATAGTATTAAGCACTAAAGATAATTTGAATGCTTTGAGAAAGCAGTAAACGGTTTATTGCATTTAAAAAGCGGTAAATCATTTACCGTATTTTCCTAAGTTTGTTTTTTTTTTTTTTTTTTGTGGACTTTTTATAATTATAATACTTTTTAAGTATGTTAATAAAAAAATTCCGTAGTCTAACTTAGCATACTAGGAATATTGTCAACCTGTAACCCTTATGATCCTTGAACCTAAATCTCCAAATCAATAGACTCCGTTTTCCACATCCTTATGTCTGAAGCTCTTATTTTCGGCTGGCTGTTACTGTGAGCTTTATATCTCTTTGGCCATTTGCAATCACTCTGGTTGTGAGGACTAGTGTTCTAAAAAGTGGTATGTAGTGTTTGAAAAGGCGCAAGGAGCAAAAAGGTGTAAAGGCCTTCTAGAGCCTAAGCGCGAGGCGCACCAGCGCACCCCTCAAGAAGTCGATGCGCACATATGAAAAGAATAAAACACTCTTAACAAGGCTAATTTAAATATATGTTTTACATTAAAAAAATTCAAAATAGCCATACAAAAACAAAATAATTATAAAAAAGTAATGAAATCTTATGTATAAATGTTCTCAAACTAAAAAGAAAAAAATATGTTTCAATTTTCAACTTAAAAGTGCTTGTTGCTGGTTCTTGCTTTTTTGTTTCCTGCTTTCTATAGCCGCTGTTTATTGCCATTAGAGGGTGGAAGAGAGAACAACCAAGAGAAAAAGGAGAAGAAAAGCGTTCAATTTTGGAATCTTCTTTTCAATTCCTGAACATTTTAAAAAATATTGAAAAATCCCAAAACCCCAAAACCCAAACCCTAGACACATTAAACATAAGTATCATGAGGCACGTCTGAGGCATGCGCTTCACTCCCTAAGGCGCTGAGACACGCGCTTCGCGCCTAGGCGCTGAGGCGCGCCTTTTCAAACACTGGCGGTATGCGGTATCCAGATAGTTGACCCGCTGCATATTGCATATGCAGTATCCGGGTGGGTGCTCTTGTGGTAGATCTATTAAAATTTAAAAACTCAATTATAAATATAAAAATAACTCTTATACTTTTAGAAGTATAAGAGTATGCAGTATGCGGTATGCGGTATCCAGGATAGTTGACTGCTGCATATTGCATATGCAGTATCCGGGTGGGTGCACTTGTGGTAGAGCTATTAAAATTTAAAAACTCAATTATAAATATAAAAAAATAACTCTTATACTTTTAGAAGTGGGAAATGTGAAATAAATTAGCTAAACTTTTATGAAAATAATAATTTTTCCATAAATTGTCATTTACGATCACTTGAAGTCTTCCAACAGGCTAAAATAAGAAAACGGATAGTTAAATTATATTTATATGTAGTTACATTTACATGCATAATTGTCACGCCCCGAGACCGATCCATTTGGCCGGTTCGAGCGCGCCAACAGACGCCGAACGGACAGAGCTTCCCCTATCCGCCCAAGGCTCAACAAGTACAGATAGAGTATAAGTTTTACACATGCGAAGCATACACAAAAGGCTTACACGAGGGTAAGCATCATAGCCAAAATGAAATGCTAAACTAAAACATACAAGTACTATGATTAATTGCAATCACATACATGCATAATTCTTACAACTTTGAATTCTTTAAAAGTCTTTACATTCAATGCATCATTTCTTTCTTACATCACATTTACCTCAAAATGAAACTTGATTACAATTAAAGTTAAACAACTATAATCATCAAATACAAAAGATGATATAAAGGGAAATGCGACTATAGCAAAATAAAATAGCTCGGCGGTCTCTACCTAGGGCGCGATGCCTTTACCGCGATCCTCTGCCGGCTCACTCGGTCCCGGCTCTGTGGAAATAGTGGGGTGAGAACTACAACAAAGTTCCCAGTGGGTTCGGCAACCAACCACGCCGACTTTCCCACTAGGTCTAATTCAAGCGTAATAGAAAGAAAGGTAAGATAATAACCGACTAACAAATGCAACTAATACGCTTGAAAGTAAACAGTAAGATGCTCAAAGTAGAACTCATGCAAGGTCATAGTTCGATACCCAATCTCTTGGCTAACCCGTGGGTTCGCCCTCAACACGACTCAACCAAACCAAATCCCTATTGTCGGGGAGAGAAAACACTACGACCCGACGGGACCGTCCTCTGGGGAGAGAAAACACTACGACCCAGTGATGACAACTCCGGAGCACATCGCCCGAGGGAGCTACCGCGCCTCGAGCAAGGACTAACATGGTGAGTACGATCAATCCTTAACTTTAAGGATTCCAATTCACAATCCATCCTTGACTTCAAGGAGACTTAGGTTCATATGACTCTTAACTCTAAGGTTGTTGTCATAATGTCAATCTCTCAATTGTACTAATGTCAAGTACTCTACTTGTTCATATTCTTGTTCTTGATGCCACACTGTTGTCTAAGTATTCTAGACTCGTCATTGCCACACTTGTTCTTTAGCACATGTCCGATGTCATAATAGTACACTAGGTTCACTAGGTTCTTTGTCATGCATACATAGGGTTCTTTGTTCTTTACCAATACAATCATTCTCATGCAATTATACTTCATGCAAATTGAACTCACAAAAGCAATAATAATTCATGTTTAACCCTACTATGCATTATGCTCAACATATATAGAATGCCCAAAAATGACACTTAGACATAGAAAGAATTCGGTGTCCTTGGAATGCACCACCCACCTTAGAATATTTTTGTGGAGTCGCCCAACAAGTTTCGCGACCAACCGGTGCCTACTCGAAAACCTGTTACGTTAAAAGTTGACCCAATCAGGCCATTTTACATAGCAACCCTATGATCGGCTTTTCGTAAAAATAAACGGAGTTGCCCCACGCGTCGGGGACACTCCCAATTAGGTTTCTACAAGGTCAATTTGACCTTAGAACCTCTATAGTCAAAAGCCCCAAATTTGGGTGCTCTACCAAGCCCTACTTGAAACCCTAGGTTTTGATCTCCTAAACAAGCAAAAGAGAGCTTGTTGATCTTCTAGGAACTCATCTAAGTTCATTTAAACTCTTTTCTAGGGCATGCATTGACACCCTAGGGTTCCACCATGAGAGCACATGAAGAATCTAGGGTTTTCATGTGTTCTATGTGCATAGGATGTTTCTACACTTGTAGAGACTCCTAAATCCGAAAATCTAAGAAGAAAACTCAAACCCTAGATCTACACTTTGCATATAACTCACCTTTGCCCAAGCTATCCCAAGATCCACCTTGTAGGAGAGCTTCTAGAACCACCCAAGCCACCAAGGACTCCTCTTCCAAGCTCCTTCTCCAACCTCTCCTTGGTCTCCTTGCCCTAGAAATGGATTTCTAGAGAGAGAAAGAGAGAAATGTGAGGGAGGGTGTGTTTTGGTGAAGTGGCTGTGAGGGGTGAAAGGGTATAGGGTGTATTGTGTTGTAACAATTACATTTAGGCCCACAAAACACTTTATTTTCGAAGCAGTCCAAAAGCTGCTGTCAGACCTGTTTGTACCGGTACAAGCCCATTCTGTACCGGTATAAATTGCTCCAGAGGCAAACCCGAGAGCTGCCCTCGGCCTTTCGCAGGATTTATACCGGTACAAAAATCGGTTTGTCTGGTCTGGACAAAATTTCCCAAACCCGAGAGCTCTTCTCCTCTCGGTAAAGGTGGCTATACCGGTATAAATCCACTTTGTACCGGTACAGACACCAAAAATCTCAAACCCGAGAGCTGCTGCCCTCTCGGTAAAAGTTGCTATACCGGTACAAAATGGTGCTTGTACCGGTATAAACTGCCCAGACTTTGTTTTTCGCGTCGTTTCGACTCTACTTCGTGCCGAACAACGCCGAAACCTTTATAACTCTTTTAAACCCTCCTTTAACCCTTCCAAAACGCTTGGAAAGGTAATTGGAACTTGTCCAATTATTTCTTTCGCGTGCTTCAACCGATTTGGCTAAAGTTCGGTTCGTTACAATAATCATTAACCAAATATGTAAGAAGATAGTCATATTTAATCATTAACCAAACAATCCTATTCAATACTGCATTTCGATTCCATCTTAAAAAAAAAAATTTGCTGCATATACGGCCGCATTTGCTACTGCATGACGCATGTACGGTCCTGCTAAATAGTGAGGTCATATTTGATTTCGTGGAATTGGAACAAAGATGTTTGGTTCCACATAAAACTTTTGAAAGCAATTACATGCGATACATGTGTTTTCATCAAAAAGAAAATTTTTGTTTAATGTCGTCTGATTTGGCATATAATGGAAACAGTTTTTTTTGGTCATACATTTTAGTTATGCACAAAAAGGAACTAAGAGAGTCAAAGAGTTGGGGTTAGGGAAGTTTTGTCATTTTCCACTTTGCGCTTCTAAGAGAAAAAATTTGCAAAATAAGAATAAGTTTTTTTTTTCCCTAAAATGCATAAAACCATTTTTTACTGCATAGTATTTTTATGTGGAACCAAAACACACGGAATCTGTGTTTGTGCTAACAAAATCAAGCACTCTATAGATTGTTGAGTTGTCAATTGACTAAGGGTGTGTTTGGTTCCACGTAAAACTGTGGAAAAAAAATTTTCGGTGGAAAAAAAATTTTCGAAGGAAAATAAATTTTACGCTTTAGTGTTTGGTTTGTAGGAAAAGAAAAGTAGTTTTTCGTTACGGTTGTTTGGTTGAAAGAAAAAAAAAGTAGATGAAAAACTATTTAATATATTTTTTATTATATATATTATTAATATATTATAATTATTATATATATTTTTTCTAATTATATAAATTATATATTATTAATATATAATAATTATAATAATATATTTAATTATTAATATTTATATTAATAAAAAAAAATATTATATAATAAATATGTAATATAATATATATTATATGTAATATAATATATAATAATATATATTTAATATTATAAAATAAATTATTATATATTTATAAATAAAATATTATATAATAAATATATTTAATTAAAAATAAAATACCATTTTTAATATATATATATATATATATATATATATATATATATATATATATAAAGATGGGGAGAGAGAGAGGTCCACCCGTGGACCTCACGGTCCACGAAGTGTGGTGTCCCTCGTGGACCGTGCAGTGCTGCACCCCGCCTGTGAGCCGCGATTTTCGTTTTCCGCTCGTTTTGAGCGGAAAACGAAAACGCTTCGTTTCGGAGGATTTGTAAAACTTATTTTTCTGGAAAAAAATTTTACATTGAAACAGACATTGGAAAAAAAATTTTCCACGGAAATTTTTTTTTCGGATTGGTTTTCCGGCAAACCAAACGCCCCCTAAAAGAGAAGTGTAAGAGAGAAAACAAAAAAAAAGATATGAACAGGTGCTTGTGTCTTAGGTGATTGTTTGGTCTGCCTCGTGCCTATTCGTTGACAACAGTTAATCTATACTTGACTGGTGCAAATATTTAATTCGTCGACTATGGTTAGTGCTCCAAGATGCACCCGTTTAACTAGTTAGTCTTTAGATGCTCCTTTATTAGGTTGTTCAAACCTTCAAATGAAATAACTACCAGCCATGAGAAATATTGGGCCTAAAAAATATGCTGACTATAAACCACCACTCATTATAAACTATTACATATTACCTGCTATCATTGGGCTATGGTCTTGGGCTCTAATAAATGGTAATAGTACCATAAAGTCGGCAGACCCCTTTTTTTATTTATTAATTTTTTTTACCTTCTAGAACCATATGTATAGGCAAGTAATGGGTATGTTAGCTTTTTCATGTAAAAGTAGAATCCCATTCACCTGATTCTCTCCCTCTAATAACTTCACCATCGAAATCATAAGGTAATAAAAGGAAAATGCTCAGCTATATTGTTTCAAATTCCTTCTCTTAGACTATCCAGCATTCCCACTCCAGCTAACAATTTCCCCTCTTCCTTTATGTAATTGTGAGCACTCAACGTACTATTGTTTAAAATTGGTTATTTCTTCTTTGTCTTCATCTTTTATGCTGGGAAATTGTATTATTGAGAATTTAATTTCTTCTCTTGATTCAGGCTTCTGCAGATCTTCATTTACTCCATAATCATTCTAAAGTTTGATGATTTGGAAAGATAGCTCTCGTATGTTATTGCTGGGCAGCACCATTTTAAGACCTTAAGTTGTCACATAAAACTCTGCTAAAATTCCTGTGTCTAGAACTAAAGGTTGACTTAAGATATAAAGGCATGTGCGAAATGAAACTTTGTAAACTTCTGGATCTCGTCTAATCAACATAAGATATATATGCACTGATCAATGCGACTTTTCCCTTTTTATCTTTTAAACTGTCTTAAGGTATTTTAGCATTTAAGAGGTGGTTTTTCGTGTCCTGCAATTAAAGTGCATATAAAAGAAAATGAAAAGCTGAGCTTTTTATTCAGTGAATAACTTGTCGGGAGAAATTTCTATATCTATTGAAAACCTCCATACAATTTTTCTAATTATATCTTGAACTTGTTGAACTACCAGGTTACTTGTCAAAGTTGCATCATAAGTATGGACCTATTGTGAGATTATGGCTCGGTCCTACACAGCTTCTTGTGTCAGTCAAAGATACTGGCCTAATTAATGAGGTCCTTATGAAAGCTGAAGATAAGCTGCCATTGACTGGAAAGGCGTACCAGTTGGCTTTTGGTAGATCAAGTCTTTTTGCATCCTCCTTTGAGCAGGTATTTACTTTGTAGGGTAGCACAGTCATGGTATAAAGAATATGATGGAACTAAAATTATTGCTATTGCTACTTATTTTACATGGAAAAATAGTGCTTAAACTTATTATTTTGGTCCACTACATGCAGGTGAAAAAAAGAAGAGAATCTTTAGCAGAATACTTGAATGCAAAGTTGGATGAGAAAACAAACTTAAATCTCGTGAAGGTAGTTGAAACTATTCTGGGTAGAGTTGATTCTATTATGGCTAAAGGATTTCTCGATTGCAGAGTTTTCGCAACACACAGCATTTTACCTTCTTGGAGTAACGATTTTTGGGGAGGCATTTTTGGATTGGCCCAACTCGACTATGTATGAGGAGCTTCTGATGATGGTTGCGAAGGATGGTTGCTTTTGGGCCTCTTGCAAAGTCCCTCCCTTTTGGAGTGTGGGTTATTGGAGGTACCATTTGTTGTGTGCTAAGTTGAAACACTTAACAAGAGAAATTGTCCAACTATATAGATGCAATTATAGCACTGCAACCCAAGATGACCTCAAAAAATGTACTGGAACTCAACAAGTTGGAGAGGAAATTAGGATGGAATCTACTAGTTTGCTAAATAATGTTATATCAGGCGGCTTTATCCAATGCGATATTGATGGGTATCTCTGTTCGCAAGAAGAGCCATGTGGGAATATCTTAGGTTTGATGTTCCATGGATCCCTAGCAATAGCAAGCTTGATCGGTGGCATTATAACTAGGCTTGTACTGCATCCTGAATTACAGGGAAAGGTAATTTTCTATTGGTCTGTTTCAGATTTTGTTGTCAGCTTGAATCTTATATGGGTTTCCATATATTTCACAAGAATTATAGTGATAGCCTTATTTTATGTTCTGTCATGTGATCCGAGATGCCAAACAAGTTCTTCTTTTCTATTCTATAGTTTGAGGTTCTAAATTAGAATAAATTGACTATCCCTCCTTAGAGGATAGATTATCTTTTAGCAAAAAGCTATTCAAATGCTAAGAATGCATTCTAAATTTATGTACTGCTTTTTTGTTTTTCTGTTAAGGTCTTGTGTTTAAATGCACTTAGCGTTGATTATTCTTGTGGATACCAATTTATTTGCAAACTCCTTTTTTTTTTTTTCCTTTTAATGAACAAATGAGAATAGTTTACTGTTGTAAAGTTGCTCACTTGCTCTATGTTTTGAAATAGAAATCATCGATGGAGAGATTATGAATTAACTGATGTTGACAAAAAGTAGAGAAGTTCATTCTTAGTGCTCTTTAACTTGAAGAACTTAATGAGAAAGGATTTTCTTAAACAATGCTAATTCCCTTTTTATCTTCATTACTCCTGTAAAAGCAACAGATTGATGGTCAATATATAACTTTTTGCAAAGAATAGAAACTGTAAAAATTTACAGATATTTTATTAGTTGTGCTGGACATCTCAAGTGCTGAATATACTATTTTTAACTTGTAGAGATATGTTGTTATTAAATTTCTATTCCATTTAAGTTAGCAGCAGTTGTTCAAGTGCCTGGTAACATTCTTGATCCGTCTAATCTATTCCTTCTTTTTTTTTTTCTTTCCATCTAATACTTAAGCTTGACCATTCTGGGTATGTTTGAATTGCTGTATCTTTTAGTCTAAAATCTACCTTGAGTGAAAGCTTTTGAAAAGGTTTAAATCAGCTTCTGTTTGAAGTTATTTTTGGTATGAGACCGTTCCGACGTCATGACTTAAAAAGTTGCCACAAATATGTAAAAGTGATTTTTATATGTTTGCTTGGCAAAAACAGAAAGCACGGTATCGTTGCAAGATGACTTAAAAGGACAATGCCTAACATTCTGTCTACTAATAAATGATGTAATCAGATAGTGCAAACAACTGTGAGCAGAGTGATATTTCTTCTTTTTCCCCCTCCTTTTTTAAGAAATGGTCATCCATTTAATGATTTGGCAATGAGGTTAAATGCACAGACATTGTCGACAATACCATGGTGTGTAATATTTATATATAACGATTAACTTTCAAGTTTCAGTTATTTCTTTCGTTCACTGACATGTATGCTCCTGCTGTTTTCTATTGCAGCTATATTCAGAGATTATTGCCACAAGAAAGAGGAATTCTCAGCTAGAAACGAGTGATTTGCAAAACATGCAACTTTTACTATCTACAGTTTATGAATCAGCTCGTCTATTGCCGGCAGGACCTTTACTCCAAAGATGCTCTTTGGAACATGGTATGGATTTCATTATGCAATCATATCATCATATATAATATGTCTATATTAGGGATGGCAGTGGGGCCGCCTTACGATGGGGTGACCACTCCCTGTAGGCATCCCATGGTTCGTTGAGTTGGAATGCTTTGTCCCCATCTCCTCGCAGTTTACATTGTTCCTGCTCTGTACCTACCTTGCAAAGCTGCTTAAAGTTCATTCTGCTTAAACTACAATCATTAACTCTATATCTAATGGTAGAAATTACTAAAATTTAAATTTATCACCATCTATTATTACATTAATGAATTATATTTATCCAAGTGGTGCGAGTTCCGGGTCGATCTAGGCATGGTTAACCTTAAACCTATCCCTGCTTTGAACCTCTGATGGGCTAAAATCTCACACCCCATTCTGGTCATATAGCGTATTTAGTTCGCCCCATATCCACCCTATTTGGGCTGGTTCCTCATTAACCTGTTCTGGTCGCCATTCCTAGTTCTTATGCTGAGAAATTGTTATTTTATTTAACACCAGTGGGCGGATAATTAGTAAAATTCTAGTGTTAGTGACCTCGGCTTCAGATAATTAGTAAAATTCTAGTGTTAGTGACCTCGGTTTAGGCATTTTGGCCACATGATTGTAAGTTGCATTTTGCCCTAGAGCTAGTAGCCTCTATATTCTGTCTTTGTTTGTCGTTTTGAAATGTTTTGGTGTCATACATGGTGTTATCTATAGCTTGGATGCAATGACTCCAAAGATTTTGAAACTCGGGTTATTCTTTGAGGTTGTGTACTAGTTGTATCTTCTCTCATCTTTATGCAAATTTTTTGCTATATTTTTATAGCGGCTATTTGCATCTATTTGTTATTTACATCTATTTTATATTTTTTTACATCTATTCTATATTTTTTTCTCTTTTGCAGACTTGAGTCTCAAATCTAGTATCACTCTACCAGCTGGAGCAATTCTTGTTGTTCCTTTACAGCTGGTGCAGATGGATTATTCAATATGGGGCAATGATGCTTGCGAGTTTAATCCATGTCGTTTCCTCTCAAAGGCCACCGGTCTCAAAGATGGCGATTCTGGTATGAATCTTGGTCACTTAGCCCAAGTCCCTTTTTCTGTTTGGCTTCAATTTTTCTATTTTCAACATAACAATGTCATATTTCTTTATAGTTAATAGTTAATTGGTATTATACTGCCATATAGAATTGTTCTGCCAACAAGGTTATATACTGAAATGTTTCTTTACTGCATGTGACATTATGGCATAAGTACATAAGATTTGCTCCGTATGATATGGAAATCACTGTCCATGGAACTTGCATTTTACCCGAGGATTTAAGTGCCCATTGACACTAGCTGTTTCTACCGTGCCGTATCGTGCTGATAAGATATCGGTATGATACACCCCTGTGCTGATGACACAGTTCAAAACCCTCTATTCTTTAAATTAATAAGTAATTTTCTCAATAAAGTTCAAAAGATTTGATAAAAATACATAACAAATAATTAAAATATTTTGTTGCTAAAGAAAATAAATATTTCACGCTATTATGCGCCGGCGCACATAAATTTTTTGTGACCGACACGTATCAGCATGGCTCGGCATGCATCGTGCCGTACCGTGCCCACAAGTTTCCGGCACGACTCCGTGACACGGCACTTAAATTCTTGGTTTTACCAAATCATTTGCTTTTAGTTACCTTTGTTAAAACTTAAATGTTTGTCGGCAGGTCTAGAGCTGATTGGGTAAGGAATCTTTAATTCTTTGTAGTACTAACTTTTGTATCGAACTCGCATTGTAGTCTAAGAATGTGGATTTGAAGCTTTTCTCTTGTTACATTTCCATGAGAGTAAGTTATGATAGTTCTAATATCGATAGGAATTATCAGATTAAAATTCCTCCGTGCAGTTTTCTTATTTGTCTTTTCCGATGCTAGACCAAATTCAATGTAGAATTTTGTATCTCTTTTGTTACATTGAACGACAGTCACCTTTGATCGCTTAGATGCTTAATCGCTAGAAATCCAAATATTACTATATTTGGTTCTCAGCTATTGTGTTTATTTTAATATAATTATTTCTGATTTGTTTCTCTGTCCTTCTCATATGGATCAGAGATTCATGAGTCCGGTAAACGGCCATTTGTTCGCGACCCAAATAAAAATGCAGCATTCCTTCCTTTTGGGTCTGGTACACGGGCTTGTGTTGGTCAGAAGTTTGCAGTTCATTCAATTTCAAGTGTACTTGCATATTTGCTTCAAAACTATGAGGTTGGTGCCTGAAACTTCATTCTAATCTCTTAACAGGAATGCTTTATTCATATTGGTGATCAACATTTGCTCCTAAATAGAAAAATTTGTAATACATGTTTGTATAATGATTTGCCCAATTTACTTATGTATAATCAACCACTTATTCTTGGACGTTTGAACTGACTATTAGGTTTCAAACAAAATAAAATTTGAAAGTAAGTTAAACAGGTTTATAATATTATGCTTGTCTTTTATTTAATACGTCTTTTGCACCTGTGCCATGCACAGTTCTGTATTAAGGTAATGATCGCATTCATATATCCAAATGATAGTGGATAAGTGGGATAAAACATGTAACTATGTGAAACAAAACTAATTAACTAATTATGGGTTAAGCTGGTAATGATTACTTGGCAATTCATAAAAATTCAATGCCATCTTTTCGATGATAAAATGATGCATGAAAACCGCTGAGCTTTAGCAATTCATAAATATTCAATGTCATCTTTTTGATGATAAAATGATACATGAAAACCCCTGAGCTTTATGATTGCTTGGAAATTTGTCTGTTTTACATATATTATATTAGGTAATAGCCGTTTCTTCATATGTAGTTCTTGGGATATTAATTAGTTTCATCTAGGAGAATCGATCTGCTTTCTCCGAAAATGTATAATATGCAGGAAATTCTTTATATATATTATAAAAAATTGGCGCTCTATATCCTTTCATTGAACCCAATCTACTCGAAATTGTAATATGCAGATAAGACTTCAACCAGGTGTTTCAGGAGAGCCGAAGCCAACGATGGATGACTGTATTCTTCAACTTCTTCCCAGTCCAAAGATTGTCTTAAAGAGAAGATCTGAACAATAAGAAACAACATTTATCAATATATAGGTTTGCTCTTTCCTTTTTTTCACTGGCACTGAAGACTCAGGATATGAACAGAATAACAACTCGTTTTGAGGTGTTAATGATGGAAGGAATGAGTTTTATAGGGTTAAAAGTCGTTTTTCCTCCCGGTTTTTGACAGCTCCAGTGATCTTTACCAGATTTTAAGTTCGCACGTGGGAGAGCTTGTGAGCTGTTGGTGGGAGTTGTGTGCATTATTTAGATGTTTTATTGAACTTTTCTTTTCTTTGTTTTTTTTTTTTTTTTTTTTACCTCCAATGGAGTTTGTGTAATCATACTTTGTGCTGATTGTGATCTAAGTCGTATGAAAAACATGCATGCCACAGTGGCTCCGTAACGTGTGCTCTGTTCTGAATATGATCATATGATTTTATGCTTGTTTTCCTTTCTCTTCTGGTTTCTTGCTTTACAAAGCAGCTTAGTTTTATGGATGATGCATCGTCTTTAGCATATAAACAGAAATGAAAAGGCATATGTTTAATCTCTAGATGATAGTGTTTGTACGAAAGAAGTTTGTGGTAGATTGCAAGTTCTGTTAGCATCCATGTTGCTGGGTGCTGTTAATTGTGTCATCTAGGTTTACATGCTGAACGCTGTATTGTTCTATTTAATGGAGTTACATGCTGAACGCTGTCCGACGAGAGTGGTAAACCGTATTTTGCGCCTTTTTGCTTTTTCGTATTGCAATGACTAACTCTGTCGAAAATCAAAATGTTCCGCATAATCTTGTCCTACTACAGGGGAACCGAGTTACAAAGATCTGCTGCTGACATTAGTTACTCGTTGAGGAAGGCCATGCTTACGAAAATATTTTCCAAATGCTACCCAAATGCGTAAAAGCACTTTAGATCTCTGCTAGTTTGATTCATCAAAATGATGATAAAAATCTATGCCAAAGGAGTAGACGCTATGTATATATCCACCATACAGCGCTGGTTCAAAGATTAGATGATGATAAGCGTGCACCGCCCCCGTTTTTCGAGTTGCATGTCTTTTGTACGTGAAACATTGGCATTAGGAAATAAAATCGCCCTCTTCTGGAGTCACTGATCCCAATACTAAAGGATACAGCTCACAAAATCAGCACCAACAAAGTAACCAAACAGCACCGATACCCACCCATAAAACAAGTAGAGAAACCATAGTCACCTCAGATAACACGGTAAACACTTCTTTACAGGATGTCAAACCAAGACAAACCAAAACAAGCTTCACTCGCATCGCAAAGGCGTAGTATACGTATTAACACACAATTATTACACACGCTCTCAAGTTGAAGGGAAGCAAATCACTGTAAAAGTTCATGTCACCAGACGGGTAAAGTGAGCGTACATTTTATTAGTTAATTAGCAACAAGTCGAAAGCGTCTTCCACACCACACCACACCAGATAGAACTACTAGCCCAACAATCCCGCCTCGCTGACTCGCAGAGAGTCTTAATGCTCCTCCTGCACGTGGTTCAAATCAAAAGCGCCTTCTTGCTTCTTGTGTACCTCTACCTTGAACTTCTCCTCCTTGTTTCCTCTCTTTAGTTTTAGAAGCAAATCAAACTTAGCAAGCTCCTCGATCACCTGAGAATCAAGATACTCTTGATATCTGAGACTCGATAGCTTAAAACTACAAAAAAAAAAAGCCCCGAAAAAGAAAAAAAAAATATACCTCGGCCTTTGCATGAAGGATTTCGAGCAGTTCATACGGGGTCAGGGAGTTAGACCTCTGCTGGATGGTCTTGACTGCGTGGTTTGCTGCATCCTTGACCACTGGATCATGTGCCGGGATATCACGCCATCCAGATTCATGCCCACCTATACGAAGCACATAGCCAGCTTTATTATTGTTGTTATGGGAGCCGTTATATAATGGAGCAAAAGACAAGTCGTAAGTAGAGTTAGATACAGCATCAACATTGTTATGTTTCCATATTCGCCTGTAGGTTGTACTTGAAACTTATATTCATTATATAGGATTTAATTGGCTTCTCTTGTGAGCCAATGAAGAAGAAAGATCTTGACTTAACCTAGGATTATTGCAGCTATAAATCTAAATGCATTTCTCCTCGCAGCGTGTTATTAACATCTTGAAAAAAAACAAAGAAAAGAAAAGATGCAGGATTAAGGTGTACTAATAAATATTAGATTAAAGTTATCCACATATAGACCCCTGCCAGACTTAAGCAAAATTCCTCAAAGAAGCTGTTTGTTACAATCTCAATCTCAATAATAGATTAAATTAGAACAAGCTCATCCAAAATTTAGTTCAATTATAACAAAAATAACTAAACACTATTTATGATTCCCTGTACTATCCTTTTATAATCAAGCTCAATTAGGGTTAAGACAAACATTCCATCTGAAAGGGATGGGTTCCCTCCCAACCCAAGAGCCAAAAATATAAAAAAGACTATTTAGCATTTGTAAATTGTTTCATCGCCAGTCATTGGTGACACCACAAATATAGTACTAGGGAAAGGAAAGGCATTTGAGTGGCAAAACATATTCAGCATTAAATATTGGAAAAAGATTAACAATCCTCAGTTGCAAATAGTTAAAAAAATAAAATAAAAACATGTATCTTCAACGTATGGCCTGCACAGCATATCCAATCGTTCCAACCAATCCACATACAACTAGCACTTAGTTGAAACTTTTGAAAAACTGGTAATTGTTTATATACATATACACTAGAAACACACATCACGAAAGACGGGGCTCATTGTAGCATAATTATGGAGAAAGATTGTATTAGTTCAAACGGCCTGAACGAAAAAATTATACACCATGTTTGTGACTGGTGGAAATGTGAGAAAGCCGCAGATGCTAATGTATATTGATCATTCTCAAGTAAATTAATTATTTATGTTTGTGATAGTCCAAAATTTGTCACACAATTAAGTTTTTGATGGCAAATGGAGCTGGTACTGTCAATTTGAAATATAACTATGGATCTTGGGTAAAACATTAGAATCTCTATGACTAAACATTGGTATCAGTATGAAGTTTTTGTGCCTCATCCCTACAGATGTTTATAATCTCGTCACTAGCAAGCAAATAAATTCACATCATATTCTGAACTTGAGCTTAGAATCAAAAGCTACTTAAATACATTGGAGCAAGTAGGACAATTAGATGCGACTATCTGCATCCAGATGGACCTCAAAACCTGTAGAAACAATTGCGTCTATTTAGTCGGTTCGGAATCTTAAGCAATATTCTGCTTCTTTATTTCATATTGACCAGATTTATTGTCGAACTCAAAACCTAATTTAGGGTTCAGCTGAACTTGTAAGAGTACAAAGCTATAATCTCGGGACAACTTACTCCCCAGTAATATCTGGTCTTCGTCACAAAGATGGGAAATGCCTACGACTTCTTAGCAAGGACAATCACTGCTACTTGTCTAACAATCAACTAACAGAAACCAAAATTTGCTAACTAAATAGCCTGATAACACTTGAACATCCAGCAAACAAACCAACTATATAAAAGACCTCTTTATAACAGTCCCAGTATAGATGAATATGAAATTAGGGTATCAAGGTAAGGGAAGGCCATATTACCTTGCTTAGCACCAAGATCAGCAGCAGTGAAAGAGGGCGAATCGCCGGCATGCCTAAACTCCTGAAGCTCCTTGAAGTTAAGCCATGGCTTCACCCACACTTTTGCCTCATAGAGCTTCTTCTTCCCGGCATCGATCGCCTCCAACGTCAGGTGGTGAAGCGTCCCTGCAACCACCTGCTCTTTCGCCTTTACCACACGGCCGAACTCAAGAAGGGCATTCTGCATAATACAGAGCAAATATTGAGAGCCAAAGCAAATTAAAATCAAAGCTAAGATCAGTTTACCCATGGATATTTCGTGTTTCGTAAGCAATCCTGAAAAAATCCATCTTATTCTCCTAAATCATATAGTAATTGCATCCGAAGGGTCACGTTGACGCATCTTCCTCGGTGCAATTACTGCACCATTTGGGCATATAATGCAATTTTCCCTTTTATCTTACGGTCATGTGCAAAATGGAAAATATGTAGGATAGATAAAATTTTAGCGTTAAATGAAATCATAAGCATGAATCAAATGATTCCGGAGCAAAAACTGCACGAGTAAGAGATCTCAGAGGTCGTTCTTACACGATCCACCACACATTAATCGCACATGCCTAACATATCAACTAAAACCCTAGAAAACTACACGAAAACTAGGGTTCCATGTACGATCGCGAGCACTACAAAGAATCAAATCCGTAGATCGCGACACATACCAAGATCAAAATCCTCAAAGCAATCACTAGAAACAAACCGAGATATATATCGCGAGAGAGAGAGAGAGAGAGAGAGATAAAAGAGGAGAAAGGGCTCGCCTGCTTCTTGTTGTGCTCCTCCACGGCGAATCGAGCGAGCTCCTCGACCTCGACGCTGTTCTCGGCCCCCGCCGATTCGCGAACTCCTCCCAACGTGGCCATGGCGATCGCGCCTTCTCCTTCTCCTTCGTCTCCTCCGCGAAACCCTAGCGACCGATTCGAGACGAGCAACAACGCGGATAGCACGAGAACAAGAATAGTGGAATATGAATAACTCACTCCCCTCCCCATTTATTCTCCTCTCTCTCTCTCTCTCTCTCTCTTTAATCTCTCTCCTCTTTTCCCTCGCTACGAAACTAAAAAAAGGGCATTTTGGCTCTTCATCCGCGTGACACGTGGCAGGGGACACAAAAGGACACGTGGGAGAGATCCAACGGTGGAGAAGATTGCTTCGGATGTAAGCTTATGACTTATGAAGCGGTGAACGTCGGTTTGAAAGGAGCTTCCACCGACGGGTAGGAATGCAAACGTATTCGGCTTTTGGTGATGCATCCGTTCCAATCCCCACCGGCCACCGGATGGCCGTATTTTTATTGAAACTAAAATAAAAAAAAGGACTAATTTTTATAAAAAATTCATAAATTTTGAGTTTTTGTAAAACTCGGTGTCTTTTTTAATTTTGTAGATTCGATTTGAATTTTTATAGTAAAAATATTCTTATATATATATATATATATATTTTTTTCTCGCTTTTTTTTTTTTTTTTTTTTTTTTTTCTCAACGAAGAAGCCCGCGGTGGCGAGAGGCAAAAATGGCTCCCCCGCCCCTGCCCCTCGCGCCCTGGCCCTTGCGTGCGCACTTTCCATACACCTCGCCTCCGACTATACCGAGGTCGTACCATGACTTTTTTTTCTTTTTTTTTTTCCTCCCCGACCTTTCTCCACTTGTTTTCCCCACCGCTACCCCCGGCGCCAAAAATAAAGTGCTTCTCGAGGGCCAGAAGCATACCGGCGACAAAAGGAAGTGCTTCTTGGGATCTAGAAGCACGTCGGCGAGGAAGGGGGAGAAAATTAGTTACACGCTGACGAGCGTGATGGTTGCGATAGAGGGTAAGGGATAGATCGTGATAAAAAAATAATTATAGAAAATAATAATAATAATAAATAAAAAATATTTTTTTCTACAGTAAAGACAAAAAGTTATAGAACAAGAAAGAAAAAGATGAAATTGCACTTTTAAATAAAATTATATTGTTTTAAAAAAATTCCTTGTTTTATATGAAAGTTACATTCTTTGAAATATAAATTATACTTTTTAGACTAACGTTGCACTATTCGGGTAAAATTTACACTATTTTTTATTCACTTCTTCATTCTCATTTTTTCCCTTCGTTTTCTCGTCCTCGTCCTTCTTCGTCGCCGTCGTCTTCAAGCGCCTCTCACACCGCCGCCCTTCTCCAGTGCCGAACTCACACCCGAGTCTCGGGAGGAGCGCACCCACGCCCACCCACGCCCGAAGCGCGCCCCCGATGCAGCTACCGGTTGGTCTGGGTTGTGTCTCTCGTGGCGTTCCCTGTGCTCTGGGTGTTGGACGTGGCCGGGAACGCGCTGGAGCTGGGTGGTGGCGGAGGCAGAGGAGGATGCAGATGCGGATGAGGATGAAAGGAAGGAGGAGGAAGAAGAAGAAAAAATACAATACAATACAACAAGAGAAAAAGTATTGTAAAAACTCTCAAACAGTTTAAATATCTCTTAAAGGGTATAGTTTACATCTCGAAGAGTGCAACAAGAGAAGAAATAGAATAAATATCTCTCAAAAGAGTGCAACTTTCGTTAAAGAGTGTAACTTTTATATTAAAGAATATACTTTACATCTCAAAGAGTGAACATCTCAAAGAGTGAAATAAGAGGAGAAACAGTATAAATATTTTTCAAAGAATGTAATTTTTGTTTAAAGAGTGTAACTTTCATCTTAAAGGGTGTAATTTACATCTCAAATAGTGCAACTTACGTCCATGATACTTCAACGTTCAGTTAAAACAGTAAAATTTTATTTTAACAGTGTAATTTCATTTTCATCTTAATCCTTCTATAATTTTTAGTCTTTACTTTTTTCTTCTTTCTTCTTCTACAATTTTTTTTTGGTCATGCCTCTTTGTCAACTGCCATGGCGCCGTCGACGCCGCCGCTAAGGATCGCCCACTCCGAGACTGAGGCACCGCAGCGATCTCTGCAGTGTCAACAACGGTGGAGAGATGTCGTCGTCGGAGGCGGCGGCGGCGGAGGAAGAGGGAGAGGGCGAGAGGGGCAGGAAAGGGCGAGAGAGGGTGAGAGAGGCGTTGTCGTCAGAGACGGTAGAAGAGGGTCGGAGAGGAAAAAAAAGGAATTGCAGTGCGGCCTCTTCGGGGTCAAAAGTAAGGAAGGGGGGGGTGCGCAGGTGAGGGCGTGAGGGGCAGAGGCGGGGGGCCATTTCCGCCTCCGCCTCCGGGGACTTCTTTGGCGAGAAAAAAAAATACGAGAAAAAAAAAAAGAAGAGAGAAAAATGTATAAGAGTATTTTGGTCAGTTTGTTGAAAATTCAGACTGAATCTGTAAAATTGAAAAAGATGGCCCAGTTTTGCAAAAGCTCAAAACTTGTAAATTTTTTATGCAAATTGGCCTAAATTTTTTTTTATATGTTATTTTAATTCATAAAAAATATTGTTTTTATTCTAACTTGTTCCAAATATTACGGTAAATAAAAATAAAAAATAAGATAAAATCCCGATCTGCTAAAAGAAATGGAACGGGGATGGGATGCCTCCCACTCTCATATCTCTGTCCTATTTGCATTCCTATCGTCAGATGGAATCAAGGAAAGGCTGACGAAAGGCATATCTGAATTATCACGATCAATCCTAGCGCATGTGGCAAAAAATTTAATGATTGATATCTAAATTTTAAGTTTGAAGTCTATTACTTGTTTTTTTTTTGAGAAAAAGGTTGCATGCTACTCGCTTCATTTATTTAGATGGTGAACTTAGCTATACAGGTAAGGCAACATGGCCTCAAGGGTGGCGAAGAATGAGATGGTAGGAAAAAAAAAATAAGTGTCTCTCCACAGGGCAAAGTTTCTCCCACAAGGACGTCAATTGTTTAATCTTAAAACAATAATCATGGATTCGATGAATCTAAGTCATCCTAAAAATTGCTCCGTTCCTGGTCTCCCAAATGACACACTAGCAGGCTATAAGTCCAGATAGATTCTTTCATCTATATAACCTATATTAATCTCCGTATTAGAATAACACGTGTCAGTTGATGCGCCTCTCTCCCGCGTCGTAGCCCCGCGTCGCCCCCGCCTGCCTTTTCGTCGCCCCGCCGGCCGGGATTCGTGCACCCTTTCTGATACCACCGGCAGCACCTTCCCGTCACGTCGCTTCACAGCGCCGCTTCTCTGCCCATTGTGTCGCGTTGCCGCCTTCCGACCGACGGCTCGCCTGCGCGCGCGGAGCGCGAGCGGGAGCGAAGCCGGCGCGCGCGCGAGCGAGAGCGAGCGCTACGCGGAAGCGGGCTCCGCGCGGCGCGCGAGCGGGCGTGGGCGAGGCCGATGCCGGGCGGGTGCGCGGCCTGGGCGCGCGTGGTGGGCGCTCGAGCACGCGGGCGCGTGTGCATGTGCCTGGCGTGCGCGCGGTCCGTCTCAGTCTTGAAGGAGAAAACGGCGGGGCTCATGTTGGGTGTTTCGAGGTCCCACAAAGGCCATTTCGACTTCGTGGACCAAGTGAAGGAGGTCCACGGTGGACCACCCTCTCATTCTCTCTCTCTTATATATATATTTATATATTTATTTATAAATATATACATATATTTATTATATATATAATATTGTTTATAAATATTTATTTATTTATTATATATAGTATTTTGTTTGTATATAGATATATTATTATATAATAATTTATTATATAATTTACTATCTATTTTTATAAAATGTAAAATATATAAATAAATGTTAAATAATTTAGACTAGATATAAATATTAATTTTATAATATTGAGCATTTACATATAAATTGTATATTAAAAAATAAAAAAAATGCATATTAATGTTTGAAATTAAATTTTAAAATAACTGCACATGATCGCGGGTCCCTTAACTAGTATTAAATGATTTAATTAGTTTTTTTTTTTTGAGAGATAGGTAGCACGCTACCCGCTTCGTTTATTTTATTAGAAATAAACTTAGCTCGAAATATGAATCAACTAGGATTTGAACTTGGGACCTCGGATACCAACCGCTAAATCTTTTGCCACTTGAAAAATTATTTCCTTCGCCTAGTGCGTTCGAACATTTGTGCATCATGTTTATATTCATCTTAAAACATTTCTTTTTTTACTCTAACCATTTAATTTTTACTTCTGAATGATCGAAGATTAAGGTAAGTTTCATATACACCGTCTATATAGATTACAATATTGAAAGTAATAATAGAAGGTAAAAAAATATTTTAAGATTCTTTTCGCACGATTAATTATTAATATAAAAAATGTCTTTTTATCGCAAAAGATTATGTCTCTTCATTAAAAAAAAATAAAATAAAATAAAGTGTTTTCATAAAAAAAATATATCTCTTTATGGAGTGCCCTACCCCAAGATCCGTGTAGTGCCATTTTCCTAGAAAAAGCACACCTGAGCACCTCGTTTAATTAAATAATAAACATACTAGAAAAGAAACTGCTATCAGATCGGCTTAAATTTATCTTTTTTACATCCTCACCATCGAATTCCACCATCCACACCTTCACCCACTGAGATAAAAAAATAGCAGTCATCCCATAATCCAAACTAAAATTTACTGTATATATTTGACACTTCTATAGTACATGAACTAATTTACAAGTTAAATTTATCCCACTCTTCATTTGTGCTCTATCTTCCAACAAAGAGAGGCCCAGCAACATTTTCTGCTAGAAACCTTCTTCGGGACCACGATGAGCCCAAATACGCCACCCTCACGGACTAATATTACATAAAAAATTGACGCTTACAATAAGACCTGCAGCAACTATCACGTCTATCACATATTACCACAAAAGTTGGCACTGCTAGAAATCAATCAATTATTGCCGTACAATACAATTCAAGTATATACGGCAGTATTTGATTCGCAAAGTAATGTGCCGTCCTCCCTAGCATGCATGATAATTTAAATTTAATAATTTTGTTGCAGCTCAAAACTTGCAAGAGGTTCCCAACCTCTGCTGCCTCAGCCCCGTGCTTTTCCTTACTTCAAATGCCTCCGGCAGAAGCTGCTCGAACTTCTTCAGGAAGACCGCCCACTCTTCCTCGGTGAAATCTTTAAATGAGATGCTCTTACACCCCGACCCCGCGCTCTCGTAGTTAAAATCCGCTGCAGAGAAGCTCACGCTCTTCGTTATGCCTCCAATCTTAGTCTCCTCTCTGTCGTCGTCGTCGGCGTACTCCTCTTCCGCGTCGTCTTCGCGAAGCGAGTGGAGTCGGTGCTGGCAACCCTTGCGCTGCAAGAGTAGCGGAATGTCCAGCACTTCTCCGATGCAGTTCTCCGTGAAGCCGTCGTCGTCGTCGTCGTCGCACTCCATTACGAACTGGATCTCTTTAGGGACGTCCCTGCTGGTATCTACGTCGACGGTATCGTCTTCGTCCGACGAGGCGAGCGTGGCTGCTGATCTGTTCATCGACTCCTCGGCCGCCTGCTGGCATAGGATCTCTAGCACGCTCGGCCCTTCCTCCAGCGTCGAGAACTCGCGAGTCATCATGTCGCCGATGTCGGCCAGGCAAAGGCCGGCCGCGACCGCCTGCTTCAAGAAGGTGGTGCACAGCACTAGTATTCTTATCGCCGGCTCCCGGAGCGAAGGGAGCTCCGTTCGGAGGATGTCGGCGTCTTGCAACGGGTCGAGCGCCGCAATGAATTCTACTTCGGGCTCCGAGAAAGGGACTGCCGACTGCGGCCAGTGGAGCCACTCGAAGTAGGGATCGTCGAGGATCTCCGGCAGGCACAGCCCGTGGTCGATCGGCACGAGCTCCATCGCCGACTCCCCGCAGTAGCTGTCGTAGCTGCCTTTCCGAGGGAGCTGCTTCCTGACGAGAATGTTCCCGGCGTGGCGGTCGATGTTCAGGAGCCTGACGTCGAGTATCCCGATCCGATGCACGGACGAGATGGAGAACCTTGAGGATCCGAGCTCGCCGGCGTCGAAATCGTGCGACACGAACCGCTGGATGGAGGCGGTCTGCGCGGCGGCGGTGTGGAATACGGGGTGGGAGATCTTGATGAGAGCCGTCGGGGGGACGCCGGAGAATCCGTCATGGTCGAGAAGGTATGCGGCGACCTCTCGCGGCCCCGTCTCGCTGGCTCGCGCCGAGTGGCGCGCACAGGCGTGCCGGCCTAGCATGCCGAGAGGCGGCGTAGGCTCCTCGTCGACCGGCTTCACGACTGCGAAGCTCTCGCCGGAGCGGTTGCGGAGGCAGAACGTCTTGCCGAGGCCGTCGGAGACGACGGGGATTGGCTGGGCGCCGGAGGCCATCGCGATCGCCGCCTCGATCACGAGTGTGTGGATGCCGAGCGAGCGGCGACCGCCGATGATTTCGACGCGGGCGAAGCAGTCGTTCAGCGGGTCGTCACCGCCGGAGGAGGAGGAGGAGAAGCACGGCGTGGAGAGGCTACGGTGGAAGGAAGGGGATGGCGAGCGTTTTCGGGGGAGCGCAGAGGGGCAAGGATCGGGGTCGAAGAAGACGGCGTCGGCGTGAGGGAACGAGCGAAGGCGGCAATGGCGTCTCCATGCCGGAGGCTTGAAGCCGTGGCGGTGGTCGACTGCGACGGCCATCGGAAGCAGCCTTTGATGGTTTTGGTGGTGGTGGTGGTGGTGGTGGTGGTGGGAGGGGTCGGTAGGCATGCATGTGTTACCTTAAGGGCGTCGAATTAGATTCATCAGTATACTGTAACTCGTCGTTGCGTCTAATCGTGGCATTGACGTTCATCCTAATGGTGATTAGCTACAGAATAAAAATGGAGTATATACATGCAATTAATAAATTATAAAAGAAAATTTTTTAGAAAGCACTCGGTACGTACGTAGTATATCTTGCAAACATATTCTACTTTTCTGTAGTTCATAACATGTAACCTATACATACAAAATTTATCTAAACTATGAATTGATGTATTTTTTTTAAATTTTAATTTTTCAATCAAATCTTTCAATTTGATTAATTAGAATCAGGCAAAATGATAGTTCATCTAAAGATTTTAGGCTAATTATTAATTTGATAAATTTATAATCGTGAGAATTATATGAAGTATATGAAGCAAAGCTGGAAAGATAAATTATGTATTCTAATTTTAAATCCAAAGTGTCATTGACCGTATCAAATAAAAAAATTTGAAACATTAAATTGCGAAATTAAAATTTTAAAACTTAGATAGCCAACTCAAATTTGGCTCACATTTAAGATAACTACTATAAGTTTTTATCTTCATAATATGGTACTTTGCCTACATGTTTTTTCAACAATAATATTTGTCTGCGTTATTCGAATCCAATCGTATTGAGGCACCCGATCTAGCGAGGTTATCCCTTCCTTTCACCTTAGAGGAAATAAAATTAGCAGTGTTTCAACTTGGGAGTGACAAGGCACCTGGACCGGACGGGTTTCCTTTAAAATTTTATCAAACGTTTTGGGATACCGTCAAGGATGACATTCTGAACTTGTTTCTAGAGTGGAGGGAGACTATCCACGGCCCCCATCGACTATACTTTCATTTGTCTGATCCCCAAGAAGGAGGGGGCGGTACGAGCGACCGACTTCCGACCTATTAGCCTGTTGAATGGGATCCAAAAAATCTTATCCAAAGTCTTGGCCAACGACTAGAACAAGTAACTTCAGGTCTGATTTCCCTTACCCAATCCGCTTTTCTGAAAGGAAGAAATATTACCGACGCGTTTGTTGCTGTCTCTGAACTCTTTGGATGGGGTACGAAAAGATTCGTCGAAGGGGTAGGGGTTAAGGTTGACTTCGAAAAGGCATATGATAGGATCCAGTGGCCATTCCTTTTTCAGATTTTACGGTGGTAGGGCTTCGACGATAAGTGGTGTGGGTGGATCGAATCTTGTGTATGTCAAGCGAAAGTGGCGATCCTAGTGAACGGGGAACCGACTAAGTGGATCAAGACCAAACGAGGCGTAAGACAAGGGGACCCGCTGTCACCCTATCTGTTCCTATTGGTGGCAGAGTGTTTGGCACGGTTGACCAAAGAGGCCATCACTAACAACCTCATCAAAAGCATCAGGCCTGCCGAAGAGAGTACGGTCACCCTCATCCAGTTTGCTGATGACACCTTTTTCTTTTGTGAGGCTAGGAGCAGGTATTTGAAAAATCTCAGATTCGGGGGCTATTCGAATGGGCCTCGGGTATGAAGATCAACAGGGAGAAATCAGAGTTACACTATATGGGAAAGGAAGAAGGTAAGGGGGATAGATTAGCTGAAATTATGAAGTGTAAGGTGGGATCTCTTCCGACCAAATATTTGGGACTACCTCTCTCTCCCAAACCACCATCCAAGGAGAACGGAGAGAGGTCATGTTAAAGTTACAGCTTAGGATAGGGGGTTGGCAAACCAAGCTACTATCTCGGGGGGGAAGACTTATATTGGTTAACGCGGCTCTTACCAACTTACCCCTGTACTTCCTATCAGTGTTCAAGGCTCCTTTGTGGGTGATTAAGCGGATCGAAGCTCTAAGAAGGGATTTTTTTTGGAATGGTGGAAGAAACGAGTCGGGCAGGGGATGCTTGGTGGCGTGGAAAACGTTTGCAAGGCGAAGAAGGAAGGCGGACTAGGTATCTTGGATATAGCAAATATGAATCAAGCGGCTGCGACCAAATGGTGGTGGAAATTTCATGTAGCACCGGACACCGCAATGGAATAAGCTAATCCGCGCATTGTACTATCGTAGAAGAACACCTCTCGAGGGAAGCGGATCCTTTAGACCTTATTCCTATTGGTGGAAGGGCGTTCTCAACCTCAAGACCATCTTCTGTTGGGGAGCATTCTTTAAACTGGGCTACGGGAACTCCATTGACTTCTGGCTAGACCGGTGGAGTGGGGAGAAAACGTTAAACCTAGAGTTCCCGGAGGCCTATCTTATGACTGAGGGGAAACGCCTCAGAGTGAGTGATTGCTTTACAGCGGGTAATTGGAATTGGACCGGGATCATGGGGGACGATGCAAATCCAACGCAAGGTCTGATACCGGGTTTCACTGAGCTCAAAAAAGGATATCGATCGTCCGTTGGACGGCGAGGATAAGATCCGATGAGTGTTGGAGTTCGGACGGACGGTTCTCGGTTAAATCGACCTATGAGGCATTGACAGATGGGGGGACAAGAGATGTTCGTACCTCCCATGTCTGGAGACTCAAAGTCCCCTTGAAGATGAAAGTGTTTAGCTGGTTGGTCCTCAAAAATAGGTTGCCTACACGTGACCAGTTAGCGAAAAGAGGATGGTTGGATGACCCTACCTGTATACTTTGTGGATCGGGCGAAGAATCAGTGGACCACCTGTTCACCCAGTGCGTATTTATTAGGTTTCTCTTAGTGTCAGGGGAGGAGGAAACTCTGGCTCACGATCTGGGGGATGGAGTTATTTTTGCATGGGAAAGGTGGATAGAGAGATGGAACTATCTTAAAAAGTGAAACAGTCTGAATGTCCTTATTGGCAGCTGGTGGATTATTTGGAAGGTGAGAAACTATGCAATCTTTCGGAATATTAGCCCCAACCCGGTGATAGCGGTGCGTAGACTCTCGCTTTTACTCAAGGAGGGGGACTTTCTACTTGCTTAGCTTAGGTTTTTTTTTTTTTTTCGGCTAGCGTATTTTGCGTTTGCCCTAGTTGCCCCACACCTGTAGCTAAATTCAACTTTGCAATGAATGAAGCGGGTAGCATGCTACCTATTTCTCAAAAAAAAAAAAATTAATATTTGTCCCTAATTTTATAGCATCAGTAGATAGAAGATGGAAAACGCTTGGAAAACTTTTCAACTTTTTAAAGCATAAAAATGATTTTCTTTTTTGGCCACTACGTTACTAAACAAGATCATTGTCTCTACTTTAGTTTTCATAACGGTATGCTATTAAACTTTTAGGCACCATTTGGTTGGGGATAAAGTGAGGATAACTTTCGTTATCCCTTCTATTTCACTAAACGCAATTAAATTTGGCGGGATATTTTATCGCCAAAGCTTGCTATTCCCGATTATTCCTAATAGCAAGGAATTTGCTATTCCACAATTTTGGTGGAATAGCTCTATTCCAATGCTTAATTTCAAACTTAATTAAAATTTCAAATTGAATTAAAATTAAATTATATAAATATAATATGTTACATATTATAATACATTATTTTTATTATAAAATTATTAATTATATTATATTAAATTATTAATACATATTATTTATATTTAAATATTATAATAAATTCTTTTTATTAGATTTAAGTTTAAGTAGAATTTTTTAAAAAATTATAAATTTATTATTAAAAATTATTTTTATTAATTTTTCCTACCCCTATTCTTATTTTAAAAATTTTAAAAATAAAAATTTCAATTTTTAAATTTTATTATTTGTAATTTCAAAATTAAAGTTTATAATTATAAATTAAAATTTTTAAATTAAAATTTCTAAATTTAAATTTTAATATTTTAAACTTTTCAAATTTATAATTTTGATATTTTATAATTTTCAAATTTAAAATTTTGATATTTTATAATTTTCAAATTTAAATTTGATCTTAAATTTAAAATTTAAAATTTAAAAATTTAAATTTAAAAATTTAGATTTTAAATTTCAAATTTTGAAATTTCAAAGTTAAAATTTTAAATTTAAAAATTTTAAAAATTAACTTTAAATATATTTAAGTAATAATATCATTATCTTTTATTTATAAAATCCACTACCTTTCGTATTCTATCTTACCTAAGTAAACGCTATTTTTTTTAATTCCAGAAATAACCTAATTTTCATCCAAACGCAAAATTGATCTAATTCCCTTTTATCCGGTCCTCAATTTATACCTATCCCTGAAATAGCTATTTTTTGCTTATCCCCAAACCAAACGATACCTTTTAGAAACTATATCAATCTTTCTAACCATGCATTGAGCAGCAAATTAATTAGTCCAAATCACATGATTATAGAAGCACCCGATTAATCTGTGGTTTATAAAATGTATCACATTTTTACTGTACACTCTAACCACATATTCTTAAAGAAAACTAAGTCATCATAAACAAGATGGTGGTGAAGCGCTGTATTTTCACAGTACAATAGAAAATAAAAGCCTATAATATTAGAAAGGGTAAATAACATGCTTGATCCCCAAACTAGCTATATAAGGGGTCCATATTAAACTTTAGTTTCTCATAATTTTTTATTCGAATTTATAAAATTATTATAATTAAGTCTCATAATTCAATTTAGTTGACTAAATATTAACATATCTTAATTATTGACGCATCATTACCGATCACAGTATTACTATATTATTTCCACATTAATAACGCAGTATTATTTAGTCTACTAAAATAGATTATAAGACTTGATTAAAATAGTTGTAAAAATTTAAACAAAAATTGTAATAAATTAAAGTTTGAGGACAAAACATGCAATTTATCCTCAAAGAAAGAAAGCATGCATGTACACGTACGTACCTATACGTATATTTCTTGCGGTCTACTACTCCTTGCTTCCTTTTCTGGCTTAATTGCTACGTTGCGAAACGAGAATGCGGGCAACTACGGCGGCCGTTAGAGAAGCCGACGACGTCGCAGTTGGAGAGAAGAGAAGACATGGCATGGAAAAACATTAGGAGCAGAAAAAAATGTGTGTTATGTTTTGAAGGGAAGGAAGCGATCGAGCGCGGGAAGAAAGAGAATGAAATAATGCAGTCGGTCTTCTTTCTTCTTGAACACCCTCCCTTCAGTCTGCAAAGGCAGGGCCGACGATCTAATCGATCAACCCCTTCTCTCCCCCCACCTTCTGTTCTTTTTTTTTTCTCTCTCTCTCTCTCTCTCTCTTCCTCTTTTTATATCTGTATATTTCTCTCTCTCTCTCTCTGTTTATGGTTTTTGTTTTCTTTGACCCATTTTCCAATTTTAGATTGCCCAAGAGGAGTATGGGGTGTGGTCAACTGTTAACTCGCTACCACGAATAGAAACGCTATATATATTTGGTGGTTGAAGAGATCACAGCGCAAGTAACAAAAAGGCCATGACTGATCAAGACCTAAGTTCGAATCCTAGTTGATTCACATTTTCAGCTAAATTTATTTCTAAATAAAAAAATCAAAACGGATAGCATGCTACCTTTCTTTCAAAAAAAACCATCCTCCAAGCTTCAGTTTATTTATAAATACGTATTTGAACTAAGATCAGTTACTAGTCTATATCTTGCATCTGAGAACTAAGAGTGGCTATAAACCGACCGTTCGAATTTCTAGTTGATTTACCGTGGTTTGTACATCAATGTCTCTAAAATTCAAACATTAATTAAATACCACAAAACTAATCATACTAAAAATCTATATCTTAATTAAAAATTATAATGCTACTGATCACTGCATCTAGTGCAGTTGGTATATATTTATGTGTAATATTTTTAGTATGTAATAAGTTGAGTTTTGCTGCTTAATTTTTAATACTTAGACAATAATTAAGTTTTTTCAAAAGAAAATTGATAATTTAGTCATAAACTATATTACCAGTTGCACATCATATATACCAAATGGTTTAAGTTTTCGAGAGCTTCTCAATGATTTGATTGGTGTTAGAGAGCATTGCTAATCAAGAAATGCAATTTAGAATTTTTTTTAATTTTTTTTCGTATGTTGTCTGGTATGCATAAACCAAAGACTACAACAAAATATGTTTTAGACGACGCTTTTTATATGACGATTTCTTATAGCTGCTTTTAATATTTAGCATTCGACAATAATACGATTAAGTCACGCTAATAAACATATTTTTATCAATTATTTATATAAATTTTTCGACGCTATATTAAAACGTCGGTATATTTATCCCGACATGTTCATTTAACGACTCTTTACTCGACATTTTTACAAGCGTCGGGATTATTTTTGCTAACGCTTTAAAGCGTCGTTAATTATCATTAAAAGTGTCTTTAAATACAAGATTTTTTGTAGTGCAGTTAATTAATGCTCGATATATATACCTCATATATTTATATCAATAAATTAATAACATGTACAACTTACTATTGAGGTGTTAGAGACACGTACGTACGTAGTTGAGCTTATCCTAATTGCTTAATTTCAGATTCAAATTTGTTGGGTTCAAACTAAACATCCATATCCGAGTCAACGGTCAACCATTATTTGTCGTTACTCCGGGGATTAAGGAAGATTGACCTGCAATTTCTCTCCGAAGGGAAAGGGCAGCCGGATGCTCTTCGATCTCTGCGCTGTCAGTCTGCTGCCCAAAATGGCGATGCCACGTGAAGAAGGTTGTTGAGGACAAGAAATTAAGTGGGCACTTCAGTACTCCTATTAGTCCGAAGATAAAAAAAATACACGATTACTCTTTTTATAAAAGAAATTCATTAATTTTATATTTTTGTAGAATATATATTATTTTTAAAATTTCATGAATAAAATAAAAATTTTTAGTAAATTAATTAAAATACCTTATTTCATATTTTTTCTTTTCTTTCTCTATCTCACTCCTCCCTCATCGTTAATTTCTCTGCTTCTCGTCGTTCCTTCTTCTTTCTTCTTCTTTTTCTCCTTCCCTCTTCTCTCTCTTTTCCTCCTCCAGTACGTACCTCCACATCGATGATGCACTCTTCTCTCCTATCTCGCCTAAACCTCCGCCGACGTCGATGGCGACAACGCGGACTAGGATATGACAAAAATCGTGGAGGCACTACAACAAAATTGGTTTTTAGTGGCGACAAATGTCGCCACCATAGCCCAGATGTCGCCGCCAAAAGTGGTTTTGGCGGCGACAATCTGTCGCCGCAAGCCGCCGCCTAAAGCCCCGTCGGTAAATCTATGTGGTGGCGACAATATGTCGCCGCTAAAAGTGTACAATTAGCGGCGACATATGTCGCCGCGAAAAGCCGGATAATTAGCGGCGACGTATGGTTGCCACGGAAAGTTAGATAATTAGCGGCGACAAACTGTCGCCGCGAAAAGTTAACTTCGTGACAAGTTTTATGGTGGCGACTATTGTCGCCACCATTTTTCTGATATAAAATTAATTTTTTGAAAAAAATAATTGGTAGTAATATATATTATTGATTAGTATATATTGCTTAAAAATAATCTATAGTTATAAAAAATTCCATTCTTAAATTTTAATCTTTAGTTTCAATTTAATCCTCTCAAAACCAAATTAAACCCAAGCACTATGGCTCAAACACCTTATAACCAATTTGTATTAAATCTAATTGAATATCTATAAAGTATTTAAACATAAAATTAATCCACACAAATAAGTAAGACTGAATCAAATTTAAATATTAAGAAAAGCATAAACAATCTTTACAACATATATAGTAAGACTGAATCAAACTGTAAATGTTAAGAAGAACATAAATAATCAACAAAGACAAATAAGTAATTTAAATTGTCAAACAAGAACCATATTAGAGTATCATTGCATTGTCACCTAATACAATCACCCAACACAACCAAAAAACAAATGAGATAGTAGTAGCACTTCAACTAGATGGATTACATCACAAACAGTTGTATGTAAATGGCTCATAAATTCTCGGTTCTGAAAACATGAGGGCCCCTCCACGGCAGACACACATGCAAGAAGGGCTCTGTACTCGGTAGCATGGCATAGAAACTTACTTTTCCTCTGCTTTTTAGAGTAGATCAGTGGATTGTCGATGTAACCCGTGCGACTTCCTTTTCCGAATAATAGAACAAATTTCATGTTCACACTGCAACCAAAAGAAGAAAAGAAAAACTGTACATTATGTTTGGAATACTCACCTCAAAAATGTAGCTTCTGTTCGACTTGCTTCAGGACTGATACAGCAAAGATATTTTTACTTGCAAAAATAATGCCTCAAAAATGTCAACAGAAATGAAACTATAACCTTTCTACTGTTATCTCTTTCTTATCAAAAGCCATTCAATAACCAAATTATCGTCGTCCTCTGTTAAGGATTTGTATGATCTTTTGCATTATTTTTTGCTTTTGTTTAAGTAAATTCAATTCTCTCGCACTTAACCATTTGGGACAATAATTAGGGACCATGATAGCAACTAGTTGTTGAATATTTTGTGCAGATGGTGATGCATAAAATCCACTATTCTGTCCATTTGCACCCGAGTAACCTTTATGTGCCAAAAGATCTTCATTGTTGATCACATCATTCACATCCACAAACTGCTCACAAACATCTAATCCTGCACTAGAATATTTTTGTAAATATGAAATAAGATTCTCAAGGTATGGACAGTAATTTTCATTCTATCTCCTTCCTTACAAATTTTCGAGTCATCCGCCACAAATTCATACACTATTACAAATCCTTGCCCTGTCATTAGCTGTAAGACAGATTGAATAGCTATCTAACCACTAATTAGTTATTAAAGATTCTGGTAAGTTACATCACAATCTCCTATCTGACGAAACAACAAGTACAATATCATCAGGAATTACGATCTCACAATCACTTACTAACATCACACGTCAAACACGATCTGCAGACGAAATTCAGCTCCGATTACTAAACTACCAGGAGATCAAAACATGCGACAAAAAATTTGGATGAATAAATTAACATAACGAGCGAAACGAATCAAAAAGCAAAGGGATAAGGAAAAGCATACCTGGGGCTCAGCTCCACGATGCTTTACAAAAAGGATATTTTACTATTTAGAAGAAGAGAATAATTATGTGAGTTAAATTAGTGCAACCATTTTAGTTAACAAGCATGAACTAAGACGAGCGAAAATTAGGATCACAAGATAATAATGAATTCTTCAGCAAGTAGAAGTTTGACATGAGAAGTTGGGGACCAAACTGAAGCCTCCTAAAAATATTGGGGACCCCTGATGCACTTTGCTCATTTGAAAATGGTAAATTAAAAAAAAAATTTCTTATCAAAACAAAAACATAGGCATGAAAACCAAATATCTTATTAAAAAAGAAAAATGTTTGTTTAAAAGCAAGGAGAAGAATATACACTTACATCAGATATTAGAGAGCGCACTGACTCTAAGATTATTTAGAGACCAAGTGTTGCCATAACAGAGGCAAAAACTAGAATCCCCAGCACAAAATATTTGCTTTGAGTAATCTTGAGGACTGGGGAAAAAAAGCATCCTCACAATGAAAAAAGGAGAATTAGAATGATGCTTGTATGAAATGCCTAGAATTAGGATTTATAGATCACATAAAAGAAAACAAAATCATCCCATAGAAAATTCTATTGAGGGCTAAGAAGAAAGCACAAGAAATGGTTAGACGTTAAGGAATAGCATGATTTCATAGGCTTTGAACCAAAATGGAACTTTTAAACATAAATTACCAAATGGGCCAGAGAACATTTAAACATGGGCATCAAATCCTTCCCTATTCTATTTGGGTTCAGAATCAAAGTAACTCAAATCACACTTCCCTATTCTATTTATGATAACACTGTATAGATCATACTTTATCAAACAATACTGTATCTTACAGTAGAGTCAAACATGCTTCATGAACTCCACACGGATGCTACGGATTAATTGATCGAAGTTACTATATATTTATTTATTTATGGTTCCTTAATATATCTGTTCTTATTCTGGAGCTCCCTGAATTGAGACTCAAATCCAAAACACTCCCAACCTGAACCCTGTTCCTAACTCATATGTAGCATGTTTTGTTTTGGCTCCCTTCAATCTTGAGGGTGTTTGTAACTTTTATAATTTCACAAAACTTTAATTTTGAGTTGTAACGAGCATAGAGATATAATTCCATTCTAAAAATTTAACATAAAAAAGTGATAAAGATTTGGCGAAATACACATACCGCGCCCGGATCGCCGCCCCTGCCGCCTCCGCGTCCACGCCTGGCCCCGGCCCATCCTCCCTGTATAGATTTGCGAACTCCGCCGGAGACTTATCCGATTCAAAATTCGTCACAAGAGCCGTTCCATCGACCACTGTATCCCTAAGCGTGGATCCCACGATCTGCTTCACTTTCCCCTACCAACCCACAGCAAATTCAATCAAAAACTAGGGTTCAAACCAAACCAAGCAAAGGAAACGAGCGCGGGGTCGATCTTGAACCTAGGGTTTACCTTGTGGATGTCGATGCAGGGCCTGAATCGAACGGCGCATGCAACGAAGGAGACACGATCTACGCCGTTGGATCGACAAGTTGGGAGAAAGAGGGGTTTACCGTTAGGGTTTCTCCAATCGGGGATAGGGTTGAGGGGAGAGGGAGGGAGCCTCGCTCTTGCGCCAAAAATCGTGCGTGTCGCCATTGTTGAGGGGCGGAGTTGGAGAGGAGGGAAAAACCCTGCGCGTCAGTCTTGTTGAGGGTTTTTCAGTCTTCGATTTCTGAAGAGTGAAAAACCCGATCTTCGATGTGGCCCCGCGGGGGCTTCAGATGGCGTTCGGCGAGCGACCGGAAGGGAAGAAGGGAAGATAGGGAGGGGAAGGGAAGGGATGGGGACTGGGGTTGAGAACACGACACTCCCCCCCCCCCCCATGGGAGCCGCGGCAGAGGAGGGGAGTGAGGAGCTCCATAGCGGGTTCGCCGTGGGAGGACGCGGAGAAGAAGAAGACGACGATGACGAAGAAGAAGGGGAGGGAGAGAGGCCGCAGGTGGAGGGTTTGCGGGGGGTAAGGTATAGATAGAGATAGAGAGAGAGAGAGAGAGAGATAGAGAGAGAGAGAAAGAGAGAGAGAGAAGTGAGAAGGGTTTGAGAAGAGTGTAGAAGTAAGTTAATAAGATTTTATTTTTTTTAAATATAAATTTACAATAATACCCTCACTTTTTATACTATGTATATAAAGTAAGTGAGGGTAAATTAGTCTTTATGCATAAGGAGTAGGTGAAAGTTGAAAAAAAAAGAGGGAAGAATTGGCGCGGTAAATAAGGAGATATCGTGGCGACAAATGTCGCCACTAATATATAGTTTTTGGCGGCGACTCTTATATGTCGCCGCCAAATCATCCCGTATCGGTGGCGACCCGTATATGTCGCCGCCAAATCATCCCGTATCGGTGGCGACCCGTATATGTCGCCGCCAAATCATCCTCAGACGGTGGCGACCATTATATGTCGCCGCCAATCATCCCGTATCGGTGGCGATCCCTAAATGTCGCCGCCATTTCTATGCATTGGCGACGACAAATAAATGTCGCCACCATATTAAATGCATTGGCGGCGACAATCTTTGTCGCCACCAAAAAGTCGCCACTAAAAACCATATTTGTTGTAGTGAGGTGCGACTGTAGGAGATTGCATGACCATAAACGGCGACGATGTTGAGGGTGCTGTAATATTTGAGGATGACAGGGAAGTAGAGTGCATCAGGGCGAGGGTGGCTGCCACAGTCCCACTATAAAAAATCTTGCATTTAAGGACACTTTAAATGATATATATTTAACGACGCTTTAAAGCGTCGGCAAAAATAATCCCGACGCTTGTAAAAGCGTCGTATAAAGAGTCGTTAAATAAACATGTCGGGATAAATATACCGACGTTTTAATATAGCGTCGGAAAATTTATATAAATATTTGATAAAAATATGTTTATTGACGACGCTTAACCATAGTGTCGACAAATGCTAAATATTAACGACGCTAGAAGAAAACGTCTGTGAGATAGGATGGATGACCCCCTGGGAAGTTGGGGCGTTACAACGTCGTTTAAAAAGCGTCGTCTAAAATATATTTTGTTGTAGTGAGTGGAGGTGGAGGTTGAGGTGGAGGCACGTTAGTAGCTAGAAAATATTGTAGAAAAAAAAAATAAAAAATAAAAAAAGAAAAAATATTTTTCTATCTTGAAAGGTCATTATGTACCGTGACCACTACCGAAAAAAAAAACAAAAACAAAAGTAGGGAAGAAAGAGAAAAAAAAGAAGAAGTTAATTACTCTATTTGAGATTAGGTTGCACCATTTGAACTTAAGTTCTACCATTTATAACTATTTGAGTTTAAGCTGTATAAAATAACAGAAGTTGCCCTATTTGAGAATAAGTTGTATTATTTAAAATTATTTGAGATTAAGTTGTATAAAGAAATAGAAGTTGTAAGGTTTGAAATTAAGTTGCACTATTTGAGAAGACTAACTTACATACATAATTTTAAGACTAAGTTGTAACTTCTCAAATGATGATACAACTCGTCTTTTGTGGTGTAACTTTATCTCGCCGCGAGTTATAGTGGAAGTTTTTAGATATGCCAACAGACCTGCCGTATGTACGATGACTCACCCCACACATAGAAAGTATCTACAAACCTTATGTCTCAAAAAGAATAACAGGAGTGTACAAAAGAAAATTTGTATTAGAATTCTAGCTCAAATTTAACCTAGAATTTAAATGTTACTATGTTCGCACCCTGATTTCCAACCTAAGTTAAATGCCACTCTTATTACACCTATATTCCAAGGTCCACAACTTACTCAGATGCATGTCATATATTCACTTTTTAATATACAAAGGGTCCAAAACTCTATATATATATTTACGTAGGTCAAATGCTCGCAAGCTATTTTGACCAACTAGATCCCTCAGCATGCAACTAAATTATTATTTAGCTCACATATTTTTTTTGAGAAAAAGGTAGCATGCTACCCGCTTCATTCATTCGTAACGTGAATTGCTACATGGGTGAGGCATCGAGGCCTCAAAGGTAGCGGAAACAAAGAAAAGTACGAAAGCAAAAAGAAAGAAAATTCGGTGTTGATTACAAGATAAAGTTAAAACCGCTAAGGGCTGTTTAGGAAGTGGGGTGGAAGTGGGGCGGGGAAAGTGATTTTCGGTGAAAATTGACCACTTCCGCTGTTTAGTTCACCGTAACTTTATTACGCCTGAAAGTCCAGTTCACCTAAAATAATGAACTTGACTTCGCCCTTCCATGGGGCGAAGTCCCATGGGGCGAAGTCAATTTACGGTGAAGTGCAAAAAAGGCAAGAATGGATTAATGTGTAAGGGTTACCTCTTTTAAAATATGATCAACTTTGATTAGGTAAGTTTTAATATATTTTTTGTTTAATTTATATATTTAAAAAATGATGAAAAATAAATTTGTTAAATTTTAATAATTTTTTAATTTAGAATTTTATTTGTTGCATTATAATAATTTATATACAAACAAAAAATATAATTTTTTAAAATTTTATTTTATAATTATACATATATATAATTATATACATATATAATTATATTAATTTTTATTTATTATAATTTATTAATCCCTATAAGTTACAAAATAGACAATAATATTACTTTGGAGGTAAGTATACCGGGCTGGAGAGCTACACATTTTACGTCATGTACTTCCTACCAAACAAACAACAGGACTCGCAGAACTACACTTAGAAACAAACAGCAGAAGTGAACTAATTTTCACCCCAACTCCACTTTAACCTAAAGTCCACTTCCACCGCAGTCTACTTACGTTGAAACAAACATGCCTTAAATAAAGGCACAAGATCTATCTATAGATCATAAGCTCCCCGCCGAGTCATCGTGTTTGATCCTATGGGTCCCACGGATAGGGTCCGCCTGAGCCTTTGTAAAAATTGCTTTGTTCCTAGTCTCCCATACCACCCACCAGCAAGCTATAATACTATTTAAGCCGTTACTCGTGAGATTTGGTCCCTTCCGACCTCTCCAAGAATCCCACAGTGTATGTCCTCTCCCAAGTCTCCTGGCTGGACGTCCTCCAGTGACATCACCAAAAGAAATCTAAAGAACACACACTGCGTAAAGAGGTGATCAATCGTTTCTAGATCTGACCCGCAAAGCACACAACTTGTATTCCCAAGCCAACATCCTTTCAGCAGGTTATCGACGGTGAGAATTTTCTTCTTAAGCACAAGCCAACAGAAAACCTTCATTTTAAGGGGTATACGAAGTCTCCAAATCACATAGGCCCTGTCATCCCTCATTCCTCCGTCACTCAACGCAGCATATGTAGAATTCACAGAAAAAAGACCGTCAAGGTTCCATCGCCAAGACACACTGTCCATTCCTTGGCCAGTTCTGTAGCAGGAGATCCTTTCCTTGAGTGATGCGATGCTTGGGTGTACTTGTTGAATAGTAGTGTCGACGTTGCTTAGGATCTTATGCCAACACCAATCATTACCTCCGATTAACAAGTTTTTACGGGACGTAAAAGAGGACAACTCCTGATAAGACATGTAAGTGTGGTTTCCCCACACCATCCTGGTCCCTCCCAAAAATTAATTCTTTGTCCATCACCCAATTTATAGGTCACTCCCTATTTAAAAATCTCTTTTTGTCCTAGTATTCCTTTCCACCAAAAAGAGAACGGTCTGAAGCTCCTACCCTCCTTCAGGGGTCTTCTCCTTAGATAGAACAAAGCATGAATTAACTTGTTCCATTGTAATTCAGGTGCCGTGAAGAGTTTCCACCACCATTTAACTAGTAACGCTTGATTCATCAGAGCCATATTAAGGATACCAAGCCCACCCTCCTTCTTACTCCTACAAACGCTCTTCCAAGACACGAGACAACCCTTACCAGGCTAGGTGAGGCCACCTTTCCAAAAGAAATCCCGTCGTAGAGCCTCAATGCGTTTAATGACCCATTTCGGTGTCTGGAACACAGAGAGAAAGTATAGGGGTAGGTTAGTGAGAACAGCGTTAACTAGAATGAGTCTACCCCCCCTTGACAGTAGTTTGGCTTGCCATCTATCGATCCTACTCTGTATCTTGCCAATGATTCCCCTCCAATCCTCTTTGGACGGGGGTCTGGTCGTCAAAGGTAAACCCAAGTACTTGGTGGGCAAAGTACCGAGTTTGCATCCGAGTATATACGCTAACCTTCTCGCTTTTCCATCGATCAGGCCCATATTATAAATTTCTGACTTCTCTCTATTAATCCTCGTACCAGATGCCAATTCAAAAATTTTCCATAGAAAAAGGAGATTCCTCATATATCTCTTCTTGGCCTCACAGAAGAAGAATGTATCATCTGCAAATTGAATGATATGGACCCTTGAATCGTTGGAGGGACCGATACCACTGATGAGGTTGTTCGTTGATGCTTCGTTCGTTAGCCTGGCGAGGCATTCAGCTATGAGCAGGAAGAGGAAAGGTGATAAAGGGTCGCCCTGTCGTAGTCCCCTCTTCATCTTAATCCAGTTCGTAGGTGTGCCATTTACCAATACTGCGACATTGGCACTGCAAACACATAGTTTGATCCAGTTGATCCACTTCATGTCAAATCCGCACCACTCTAAAATACGAAATAGGAAAGGCCAGTAAATTCGGTCATATGCCTTCTCAAAGTCCACTTTTATCCCTACTCCCTCGATACCCTGCTTACTCCCCCAACCGAAAAGTTCGCATACCATTACAAAGGCATCCGAAATGTTTCTTCCCTTCAGAAAGACCGATTGGGAATGAGAAATCAAGGTACCCATAATAAGCTCCATTTGCTAAAACCTTGGATGATTTTCATCCGTTAGATCATACTATTCAACCAACCACCCACTTAACCCTAGGGGGCCCACATCATTCTAACCGCACATCTCTCAATCCAACGGTTAAAAACTTGATAGCACCAATGACTTGGTGCTATTAATAGCATAGTAGCCTAGTTCTATATATATATATATATATATATATATATATATATATATATATATATATATATATATATATATATATATATATATATATATATGGGTTATTTACATACAGTCCCCGCAAACATAGTCAATTGCGAAAATATCCTCGCAAAAAGCGAAACTAGGTGAGATGTCCCCGCAAAAGTCCAAAGTATGCAGATATGCCCCCGCCGTGCCTTTTGTAGGGACATATCCGTAAAAATATTCTGCAGATATGTCCCCGCAAAAGGCACGGCAGGGACATATCTCGCATACTTTTGGACTTTTGTGGACATCTCACCTAGTTTCGCTTTTGGAGGGATATTTCCGTAATTGACTATATTTGCAGGACTCGTATGCATTTGACCATATATATATATATATATATATATATATATATATATATATATATATATATATATATATATATATATATATATATATATATATATATATATATATATATAGTCCTACGCTATGCTATCAATAGCACGAAGCACTCTGCTACCAAGTTTTCCACCGTTAGATTCACCCATTTGATGATTTTCACCCATTAGATCATACTATTCAACCAAACCGCACATCTCTCACCACTCATCTTCCCTTCTCTCTCACCACTCATCTTCCCCTTCTCCTCACCACTCGATCCACCACCTCCCCTCGCCCTCGCCCCCTCGTGGCCACCTTCTCCTCGACTCAGCAGCCCCCTCCCCTCGTGCCTCCTTCCGCGCGCGGCTAGCCCCTCCCCCTCTCCCCTACCGTGCGGTAGCCCCTCCCTCGCGGCTCCCTCCCCCATCGCCGTAGCTCCCTTCCCCCGCGGCTCTCCCCCGGCGGGTAGCCCCCTCCCCCCGCGCTTTCCTCCCCAACTTGCGGGTAGCCCCTTACCCCCGGCAGCCCAAGACCCCACCACCCACCACCACCCTCTCGCGGTCACGGCACCCTCCCTCCCCACCAAAGACCCCTCCCTTGCGACGGCGACCGCAGGCCAGATCGCCCTCCTCCCCCAAGTGCGGTGTCCCCTTCCCGTAGAGTGGCGCACGTGCGAGTCCCCCTTTTCTACTCGGGTGCAAGAATAAAAGGAGGTAGAAAGACGCGCCGCCGCCATGCACAAGAAGAAGACAAGAAGAAAAGAAAAGAGTTTTATTTGGTTTAATTTCTTGGAAGCTTTTTAATTCTTTCGTGTTTTAACTTGTTAAAATATATGGGCTATATACACATAACATCATTTATATTTCACGTAAGATGTAATATTCAAAGCTACACTTGTTATTTTTGACTGTATCAAGTTGTTCATGATCGATGTAATACTTTGAGGCTAGCTAGTCGCATGTAAACTCATGTTTTCCATCTTATATATATAAAGCAAGTAGTTCGAATTAATTACGATCTATGATCGTCGATAAACCCATGTTTTAGCGGAAAAAGAATTTTGGTTCTTGATCCTTATACGAACAAATAACATAATAAAAAAATTTTAATTTTTTTTTTCCGTAATTAACGGGAAGAGAGGAGCCGCCGCGAGGAGTCGGGAGAGAGGAGGTGCGGGCGAGTGGCTGCCCGCGAGGGGAGTCGGGGAGGAGGCCACCATGGGGAGGGGAGGTGGTAGATCCGAGTGGTGAGGGAGGAGGGGAAGATGAGAGTGGGAGACGAACCGCACCGAAAAACGTGCCCGCTCCGATTGGGGGAAAAAGAAAAAAAGAAGAAAGAGAATGGAATTGTCAGTAACGGAAGGCTCCGTTACCTTCTCCTCCATCGGATCCGGCACGATCTCAAAGTTAATACGATGGAGGAGAACTTATAGTAGTGCAGCTACTATACTCATTCATAATAGTATAGTAGCTGCACACTCTCTCTCTCTCTCTCTCTCTATATATATATATATATATATATATATATATATATATATATATATATATAATTGAGCTGTAATACTTTTAAGTATTCCTTCCATGGTGCTATTAGTTTTTAGCCATGGATCTACTCCTCGATTATTAATAAATTTCCCTTGGATCAAACACTATTCTACCTACCACCACCTACTACCATCATCTCAAACACTATTCCACCTACCACCATCATCTCAACCTCACATCTCTCCATCCAATGGCTAAACTCAATAGACCACTCCAATGCTATTGAAAGTATTCTAGCTCAACTCTCTCTCTCTCTCATATATAGAGTCCAAATTGCTATGCTATCAATAGCACGAAGCATTTGGTGCTACCAAGTTTTCCACCGTTAGATTCACCCCTTTGATGATTTTCACCCGTTAGATCATACTATTCTACCCACCACCCACTTAACCCTAGAGGGCCCACATCATCCAAACCACACATCTCACCGATCCAATGATTTAAAAACTTGATAGCGCGATGACTTAGACTTGGTGCTATTAATAAGCATAGTGGCTTTAGTTCTATATATATATATATATATATATATATATATATATATATATATATATATATATATATATATATATATATATATATATATATATATATATATATGAGTCCCATTACGCTATCAATAAGACGAAGATTCTTGCTACCAAGTTTTCCATTGCTAGCCCACCCCTTTCGATAATTTCCACCCGTTAGATCATACTATTCAACCAACCACCCACTTAATCCCAGTGACCCACATCATCCAAACCGCACATCTCTCAATCCAATAAATTAACTTGAAAGACTAACGACTGCTATTAATAAAGATAAGAGATATATATATATATATATATATATATATATATATATATATATATATATATATATATATATATATATATATATATATATATATATATATATAACTTTCTAAAATAATCAAATAATAAATTTATTTGTATAAAATTTAAGTTATCAAATTTATTCATCTAAAAATTCGTTAGTCTACAAATATATTTTTCTGTTAATAAAATTTAGATAATCATAAGTTAAAGACAGTAATCACAATCATAGTTAGTTAATTCGCGAATTATTCGCGAATTATTCGCGAATTTTTGAAAAAACGAATTAAACGACTGTATTCGTATTTTTGCGAAAAATTCGAAAAACGGAATTTTTTGATTAAAAAATCGGATTCGCGTATTATTCGGCGAGCCGAATTATTCGGCCAAAAGAAACGGCTTGCACCCGCGCCTGCCCGCGTCGCCCGCGCTTGCCCGCCCCTGCCCGCGCTCCCGCACGCTCCCGCTGCCCGCACACTCTCGTCGCGTCGTCGCCGCTCTCTTCGCGTCGTCGCCGTCCTCCAGCGCCGGGAGCATCTCGGGGAGCGAGGAAGAAGAAGAGGGATCGGGAGCGAGAAGAAGAAGTAGTGGTTGGGAACTTGGGAGTGGCAGAGTAGGGATGGGAAATGGCACGGTCCACGAGGCTGCACTCAGCCTCGTGGACCGTGCAGAACAGCTGGAGTGGACAATTCATACATATCATACATACATATATATATCTATATATATATATATACATATATATATATATATACATATATATATTATAATTATTTATGATAATAATATATATAAATAAAAATTTTAATTTAATAGAATAATTTTTAATTCGAATTTTTTAATGATAAATATAAGATTCTTGTGTAAAGTTATTTGCTTAATTAATTATTTATTTTGAGGTATAATATAGTTTATTATTTTTTTGCACTTAATTAGCTTAATTTTATAATTTTTTTCTTATATTCTTAAAGAATATGAGTATTTATGTTAATAGCCTAAATTTTGAGAGAAAATTTTTTTGATTTAATTGCCGAATTTTTTATCCCGAATTTTTAATTGGTGAACGTATAATATCCGTATAAATTACGTATCCGAATAATTGACGAATCCGTTTTTTAGCCGTATTTTTCAACGAATTTAAAAGTTAGAAGACGAATTTTATCCGAATTATATCCGTACCGAATTTTTGCAGAATCCGAATTTACTAACTATGATCACAATTAGCTGAGAAATAAAATAATTTTTTTCTCTTATATATATAAAATTTGTATTTTAATGTTGAGTTTTCACTACAACAGAATTAACTTATAGAGACACATGTTTGTGACACTTTTGTGTAAGTGTCCAATTTATATTAAAACTTAAAAAAACATCAACTAATCTCTAAATATAAAGCACAATCCAACCAAAAATAAAAGATTACTCTACTCAACCCATCACACTCAGTTTATTTGGCCTAATTACAAACAGAAAAGAAAAAAAAAAAATTAATTACCATCTTCTCTTCTCTCTTCACTCAATCCACTGAAATTCTAGACGAAGAGCCTTTCCTGTCGCCCTCCTTCGCCACCACATGACAGCGAGATAGAGTTTCGGCGGTTGCTAAATGTTTAAATAAATGTTGGTAAATTAGCAGCACTTTTTTAGGTTATAACGATATTCTTTAACTGTCACTATATATATACCTATCGACTCCACATATAGTAAAATTTTTTAAAAGTGTCGGTAATTTTAGTTAACAAAGACTTTTTGATACGCTCATATTTAAAAAGTATCCATTATATTTGTTTTTGTTGTAGTGTTTATCGTGCCTCCCATTCTCTTTTCCTTATTAAAGGCGATGGGAGACCTACGACGGTGGCGAGGTTGAAAGTAAGGCTCTCGGTCGCGTCAAAGTTGAGGTAAACCGCATGTGCCGCGGCGAAGGTGAGAAGAGATTTATGAGCGTAAAATAGTTATTTTAATCATCTACTGATAATATAAACTAATCAGAACTTTTAAAAAAATATATTTACAACTCAGAAAAAAAATTTAAAAATAAATTTAATAACTTAAATTTTGTACCAACATATTTATTATTAATTTAATTCTTAATTAAAACTCTCATATCCATACGGTGGAGAGAGCCGCGGAGAGCCCACGTGTTTGCACATCCAGATCGCCGTATTTTGATGTCGGCAAAATGAACGGACGGCTCATGATGCAATTAATTTTTGAGAAAACTTCAAAAAATTCCCCTGTAGTTTCATGCATTCTCACTTTAGTATTCTGTGGTTTAAAACATATTAATTTATCTTTTCGTGGTTTTGTTTTTCTCGTTTTGTTATCAATTTTATTATTATTATTTTTTTAAATTAGTGGCAAAGTTAAAATTAAAAGCTACTAAAGTAAATATTCAATAAATATAGATGAATATTTGAAGTTTTTTGTATATAATTTAACGAAATATTAATGAGAAAGCTTTCGAAAAGATAAAAAAGAAACCACAGGGGGGCAAATTTATACGTTTTAAACTACGGAGTACTAAAGTGAGAATACTTGAAACCACAGGGGGGATTTTTGAAGTTTTGCCTTAATTTTTTAATACACAACTTTATCGTTTAATATAATGGTAAAGAGTTAGGCTAAATTACATTGTTGGTCTTCGTCCTCCAATTATGACTTACTGTAATTTTAGATTAAAATTTTTGAATTGTCGCATTCAAATTTCTCGACCCAAATTCATTGACTAAATAATGATATATTGCTGATGTGAAAGTAATTTAAAAATAGTGTAACTGATGACGCTATGATAATTAAGATGCCACATCATTTTCATATCAGTAATTTATTAATTTATAGTCAAATTAATTTGGATCACACAACCTAATTATAACAATTTAAAAGATTAAATATAATCCCGTACAAAAAAAAAAAAAAATGAAATATCTTCTTAGCAATTTGTTTCGTGTCTTATGTCTAGTTTGGTTCGGGTATAACGAGCCCCAAAATTATTACGGGGATAGGCACGAGAGTACGGGGATAAGAAAAATAGCGTTTGGATGAAAATTGAGTTGTTCCCGTAGATAAGAAAAATATTAGGTAATTTTATATAGAAAATGAATGTGTTGTTGGAGATAATCGAGAACTATTATTCTCGAATAAAAAATTAACGTTTGGATATAAAGGAGGGGATAAGGATCTATTTCTATTTCTATTTCTATCCCCTAACCGAACGGTGCCTTAATAAATAATTTGAGGGAGTCGTCAATTTGGGACCCGGGGCAAAAGGGTAAGAAAGATATCATTTAAATTTTGTGGGAACGAAAATATTTGTCACAGAGATAAAGTGCCCAAATAGCCTTCGTAAAGGAAAACTTCAAAAAACTCGCGTGTGATTTCAATTTTTTTCACTTTAATACTTTTTAGTTTAAAATATATTAAGTTAGTATCCTGTGGTTTCTCACTTTATCACTTTAGTATCTTGTGGTTTAAAGTATATCAAATTAGTACACTGTGATTTTGCACTTTATCACTTTAGTACCATATGATTTTAATTTTATATTAAGTTAGTACCCTGTGGTTGTCTAAACTCCAGGGTACTAAAGTGATAAAGTGTGAAACCACAGGGTATTAAAGTGATAAAGTTCAAAACAACAGGATACTAAATTGATGCACTTTAAACCACAGAGTACTAAAGTGAGAAACCATAGGGTACTAATTTGATACATTTTAAACCACAGGGTATTAAAATGAAAAAGTATGAAACCACGGGAGGGGCTTTTGAAGTTTTCCCACTTCATAATGATCAAACCTATAACTTGGGCGTTGGTTGGTTTTTCAGAAAAGTACTATTTTTTTTTTTTTCGAGATCAAAGTATTATATAGAAAGAGAAATTTTTAGTTTTTCATTCGTTTCGTTTTATAAAAACTAAAAAAAAAAACCTCTTATGAAATTATAAAAAAAATTGAATTCGAAAAATGAAAGTACTAATATGTAAAAAAATTTTAAAAACGCTTTTCATAAAAAAAAAATTATGAATACTTGTTGGCCAATTTGTATAAAAAATTCACAAGTTTTAACCTTCGGCAAAATTAGACCACCTTTTTTAATTTTACAGATTCAAGCGGAATTTTTCGCTATCGGACGAAAATATCATTATTCCTTTTCTTTCTCTCTCTCTTTTTTTTTCTTCGTTATTTTTTTTTTGAGGACGCGCCCCAGATCGCCACCACCCGCCAGAGGACGAGTTCCGCCACCTCCTCCTCTGCGGCGCCCTTCCTATCGCCTCCTCCTCCGCAGACGAACCCACCTCATCCATCCTTCCGCCGCCTCTCCCTCTCCCATGGCGTTTATGACATGTATGGCGTCGGCATCCATGGCCTGCATAGCGTCGGCATCCATGGCCTGCGTAGCGTCGGCATCGAGTGGGACCCGTGCCGCTTACACATCGTACTGCGGCGACCACGAGCCGTTGTGTGTGACCGCGAACGGGGCAGCGCACAACAGTTTGACGTCCATCCAGTGGAAGCTGAGTGTGAAGCTGACGTCCGAGAAGCCCGCGGCGGCAGAGCAGTTATCGTTCTCAGCGACCACTATGAGGGACATCCGGATGCCGAGCTTACCGGACTAGTCGTAGTCGAGCCAGCCCAGGTACGTCGCCGGCACGCGAAGTGGAGGGAAATAAGGAAAATGAGGAGGATGAGGGGGAAAAATGGTCCAAATTTCGTCCAAAATTACACAATTTCATCCAAAATTGCACTACTTCACCAAATTTTGCACCATTTCATCTAAAATTGTACAATTTCTCCTTATCATCCTCTTTCTTTTCCTTCTTTCTTTTAACACCATTACACAATTTTTTACACCTTAAAAAATTGCATTCTTTGAATGCTCTCATCTCCTTCGCTAGAGAGTAGGACTCGGACGGCGATCTTGAGGGCATGGATCCACTTCTTCATCTTGGAGTTGAGGGTGCCCCACTCGATCCTCTAGACTTCCTCGATGCTCATCTTGTTGACGTCGAGGGCGGCGAGGGTCTCCACGATGGCGTTGCGACGGACGGCGATACATCCCCGGTTCCGCTCGGCGCACGGCTCATATCATATGGCCAGCGATCTCCACGAGGTTGGCGCGGAGGAGGTCGAAAGAGAAGTGGTCGGCGGAGACGGATCCCTGGCCTCCTCCTCCACCGCCGCCGCCGCCGTCGCCGTAGGAGTCCTCAAGATTGACGTCGTGGGGGTGGGGGTCGGATTTGGGGGAGGAGGTGGAGGCGTCGTCGTAGAAGAGGCACAAGCGGCGGAATGAGAAGGTGGGTTCGTCGTAAGAGGAGGAGGCGATGGGAAGGGCACCGCGGAGGATGAGGTGGTGAAAGAAAAGAAATAACGAAGGAGAGAGAGAGAGAGAGAGAGAGAGAGAGAGAGAGAGAGAGGAATAAGAATATTTTCGTCCGGTAGCAAAAAATTCGATCCGAATCTGCAAAATTAAAAAATGTGGCCCAGTTTGCCAAAGCTCAAAACTTGTGAATTTTTTATGCAAATTGGCCATATTTTTTTTCTTTAATCCTTTTCAGCCCCTAGCTTAAATAATAAATAAAAATCCAGACCGAATGTTTCTGGCGCAAGTGACAAACAATTTGATGGTTGATATTCAATTGTCTAAAGTTTAAATTTTAATTGCTTCATATTTTCAGCTAAAATTAATTTTTTATAAAGTAAGCTTTTGCTGCGTACTTAAGCAGAATACATGATGTGGCGGATTTAAGTACTTAACCTAAAAAGGCCGACCTGAGCGTAGGATGGGCCTCAGTCGATATCTAGCCTGCGCGCATATTTTGCACCATTTAATATTTATATATATTTATATGTTACTATAAAAGCCGAATTGTTTAAACTACTATATTAATTAAAAGTAGCGGCTTTGAGGGGTATTTCTCTCGTATTTTATTGGTAAAATTGTATAAAGTTTATGCAAATTTTTTCGCATTTTGATTCAAAAAATTTGAATTATATTTTAAGAATTAGGTTGTAGTTGCTTCTAGTTTTAGGATATCTAAAATCATGAATCTATTTCTAAAAATTAGAATTAAATTTTATGAAAAGAATTATCAAATCTTCTACTCAAGAAAAACTCATTTTTGATCTTAAAATCACTTTTTAAAAGTTTAGATCAATCACTCATTTTTGATTTAGAAGACGTACTCTTTTCCACTTGAAAATCAGCCGGACTAGTCGGACTAGATCTTAGCCTTACTTTAAAGAAGTCGTGACATCCTAATAGTCCCGCATCGAATGAAAACAGATTATAATTGTATGTACAAAAAACGCCTACATTAATGTCTTATGAATTATTTTAATTTGTATAAAAAGAAGCCGTGACATCCTACATTATGATTATTTTAATTTTAATTTGTAAAACTCAAATGGTAAAAATCTATTTTGGTATTATTATAAGACTGAATTTTGATGTCCTTTCTATATTACTGTCATGAATTCTATATTATTAGTTTTTATTAGTTTCACTATACATTAGTGCCTTCAAATTGTTAAAATATAAATAGTTGCTCAATTGCAAAATTTTAAACTTTGGAGTAAAAAAATTTAAAAAGTTTAAATAGTCTAGAAGATAATCTAAAGACAGGTGCAGGTTCAAAGTGTTCTGCGGCTCTTATTAATCTATCTATAGACTATTATTTGTCTACTAGTCTTTTAAATTAATACTAAAAACCTGTAATTAAAAGAGTTTAGTGCATCCGTATATGGAATACGTCTAACATTTACACGTGCGCACACGCGCGCATATATATATATATATATATATATATATATATATATATATATATATATATATATATATATATATAGAGTCTACTATCCTTTTAATAGATAAAAGACTTGTCTATCGCTTTTTAATCTTTGGATCAATTCTTTTCATCATTTCTAACCATCAATTAAATACTATAAACCAGTAAAGACCACTCAACCCTAGGGGGACCACTCAACTCTAACTGACTAATATCATCCTATCCCTATAATTTCTCATCCAAGAGTTAAAAAACTTGATAGGACAAGTGCTTCTATCCTATTAATATGATAGTAGCCTAGCCTATATATATATATATATATATATATATATATATATATAAAGAAGCCGTGACATCCTACATTATGATTATTTTAATTTTAATTTATAAAACTCAAATGGTAAAAATCTATTTTGTTTATTGATCTGATTTTGATGTCCTTAGATTATACTATTCAACCAATTCCACCACATCATCCTAACCTCACATCTATAAATCCAAGGGCTAAAAACTTACAAGCACTAATGACTTTACTTTTTAAAAGCATAGAGCTCAATTATATATATATATATATATATATATATATATATATATATAGAGAGAGAGAGAGAGAGAGAGAGAGAGAGAGAGAGTATTGAGCTAGAATACTCTCAAAAGCATGCTTTTGAGTTTTTAGCCATTGGTTGGAGAGATGTAGGGTTGAGATGATGGTGGTAGGTGGAATAGTATTTGATCCAAAGGTTATTAGTAATCAAGAAGTAGATCTATAAAACTCAAAAGCACCAAGAGATTGGTGCTTTTGAGAGTATTCTAGCTCTACTATATATATATATATATATATATATGCCACTACTATACTATTATGAGTATTGGAGCCATCGTAATCATAACTTTTTGACCGTTGAGATGAAAAATTGTGAGGCTAGGATGAGAGTGATTACGGTTAGATTGAAAGTGGGCCCCTAGAGTTGAGTAGGTGGTTGGTTGAATAGTATAATCTAACGGGTAAAAATGATTAAAGGGTGGATCAAATGGCCAAAAAATTATGAGTACAAGAGCTTCTATACTCATAAAAGTATAGTAGCTCTTTATATATATATATATATATATATATATATATATATATATATATAGTTTTGCTAGAATACTATCCGTAGTAAACCGAGCGATTTACTACCGATTTGTTTTTAATGATAGAGCTTCTAAATTGATGATCGGCACTGTTGAATATGATCTAGATCATTTAAATTATCTAGAAATCAAATTTTATGATTTTTTGGCATCACTAATTGAACGATCAAAGAGTCACAAAATCTATCATTTTAATGGCCGATATGATGCGTTTACTCGTTTAACAGATCAAGAGTTCAAATCAACTAAATTTTTGTTAAAAAATCTTTAAACTATTTAAAATAAGATCTAGACTCTAGATCTCAAATATAAAAATTATATCATCATTTTTTGAAGGATATATATATATATATATATATATATATATATATATATATATATATATATATTAAATAGTTTAGATCATGTTTAATGGTGCCGATCATCAATTCGGAAGCTCTATCATCGAAAACAAATCGATAGTAAACCTAAGATAACTACCGATAGTATTCTAGCAAAACTCTATGGTCATTGGTGAGAACTAAATTGAGAACAACTTTTGTGTTCCCATTTGACAAGATAGAACAATTGTAAATGCATTTCGAGGATATTCTAGAGGATATCCTTAATAGCGTTTGGATAAAAAGTCTAGAACAACTTCTAAATATATTTTAAAAATAAAATAATTAATTTCTATTAGTATATTTTATATAGTAATTTATAATATAATATTTTATGTAACAATCTAATTTAAAATAGTATATTTTATTTTATTATATATAATATTTTATTTTATATAATTTATTCATAATATATTAATGAATAAAGTATAATACTAATAATATCCTTATAATTTTAATTAATAATTAATATAAATTTCAATACAAATTAAAAAATATATATATATAATATATGAAAAACTGATTTTATGTATATAATACTTAATATAAAATAAAATATAATATATTAATGAATAAAGTATAATACTAATAATATCCTTATAATTTTAATTAATAATTAATATAAATTTCAATACAAATTAAAAAATATATATATAATATATGAAAAACTGATTTTATGTATATAATAATTAATATAAAATAAAATATAATATATTAATGAATAAAGTATAATACTAATAATATCCTTATAATTTTAATTAATAATTAATATAAATTTCAATACAAATTAAAAAATATATATAATATATGAAAAACTGATTTTACGTATATAATAATTAATATAAAATAAAATATAATATATTAATGAATAAAGTATAATACTAATAATATCCTTATAATTTTAATTAATAATTAATATAAATTTAAATACAAATTAAAATATATATATAATATATGAAAAACTGATTTTATGTATATAATACTTAATATAAAATAAAATAATTAAATATTAATATATAAATGATAAAACTTAATAAAATAAATTATATATCAAATTTAATTAATTTATATTATATAATAAAATTTAAGTATAAATATATTATCTTAAACATAATATTTATTTATTAAATTTGAGTATTCATTTAATTTATTTGAAATTAATTAAAATAAAGTATAAAAAAAGAAAAAAAAAAAAAAAGAGACCAAAATCCTTGTTCCCTGTTGTTCTCCCTAAATAGTTTAGATCGTATTTTGTGTGCGATCATCAATTGGAGCTGTCATGCGAGAAACAAATGGAGTAGTAAAAGCGACACGTTTACTCTTGCAGGTAGTATGTATTAGCAAAACTCTATATATAATTTGAATTTTGTGACTACTATCGGAAGGTAAATTACTCGGTTTACTACCGATTTGTTTTTGATGATAGAGCTTCCAAATCGACAATCGGCAACATTGAACATGATCTAAACCATTTAAATTATCTAAAAATCAAATTTCATGATTTTTTGGCATCAATAATCGAACGATTAAAGGGTCACAAAATCTTTTTTTTTTTTTTTTTTGAGAGATATGTAAGATGTTACCCGCTTCGTTTATTTCATTAGAAATAAACTTAGCTGGAAATGTGAATCAACTAGGATTCGAATTTGGGACCTCGGATACCAACCACCAAACCTTTTGCCACAAAATTTATAATTTTAATAACCAATATGGTGCATTTGCTCGTTTAAGAGTTCAAATCAACTAAATTTTTGTTAAAAATTCTTTAAAATATTTAAAATAAGATCTAGACAATAAATCTCAAATATAAAAATTATATCATCACTTTTTGAAGAATATTCATTTCCAGCCATTCATTTTTTCGTTCACTTGATGGACAAGATAACAATATCGAAAATGTATGAAATTTGATTTCCAGATAGTTTAAATAATTAAGATCGATCATCAATTCTAAGCTCTATCATCGAACAAATCGCTAGTAAACCGAGCCGTTTACTACCGATAATATTCTAACAAAACACACACTCTCTCTCTCTCTCTCTCTCTCTCTCTCTCACTCTCTCACTATCTCTCTATATATATATATAGATAGACAGATTTTCGTATGTGATAACTAAAAATTAAGATCGATACGTCAGGACAGGGAAAAAATACCCCTAGTCTGTCGAGGGGCACGGCACATTCGCGGGTTCATTGAATGTTACTTCATCCCTGAGATTGAGATTCTTCTTAGCAGCGTAGAGAATCCATCTAAGGAGAGAGTAAGAAAGTGAAAGGCCACTAAAACGTCCTTGTACCCTTAACTTTACACTAACCAAGTCTCTAAGATTGAGTAGAAAAGTCGAAGAGGCAACGAGAAAAAAGATTCATTGCCTGACGTGAACGGATGCTTTTTGACCAAAGGGTATATCTTTATATGAAATAAACTTCAAAATACCACCCCTATAATTTCGTATTTTTTTATTTTAAGTACTCCGTGGTTTAATGTGTATCACGTTAGTGTCTTATGATTTCAGTTTTATCTTTCCGTCCGCTTCTCTGTTAATATTTCGTTAAATTATATATAAAAAACTTCAGATATTCTATCTAGATTTATTGAATATTTACTTTAGTATCACTTAGTTTTAATTTAATTTATCACTGATTTAACGAAAAAAATTAATAAAATCTATAATGAAATAATAAAGATAAACTATAGAAAATAAAATTTACACACTTTAAACTACAGAGTACTAAAGTGAGAAAGTGTAAAACGACATGAGTAGTCCGTCTACCGTGCTTTCGGAAGAGCCACGCACATGGTGCTTCCAATTTTTTAAACTTTCGTATTAGTCCGTTTGACCATTTTTAGTCTTTATAGGACCACTAAATTGTAAGAGGGAGTATACTATCATCTCAATCTTATAATACTTTATGTAAGGACCGAAAAGGCGAAAGTACTGACTCTTTAAATCTTTAATATTATACTTTCGAAAGTATAGTAGCTGATCTAGCTATATATATATACACACACACAGGTACCATTTGTCTTAAAAATTTTTGTCAATTTTCACTTTACACTTCCGCTCTATTGTAGATAGGTCCAACAACTGAGAAAAAATGTTGAATTTGATTAAATAAATCAAATTTTATAAAAATAAGTTTACATGTGCTATTAGCTAACTCATTTTTAAAATATTTTTCTGCGCCAATACTCTCATATTAATTACTGAAGAAGTGAAGTTGGACATGCAACTGAGTTTAATAATTATATTTTCACAATTTTGGATCAATTTCACACCAGAGCAAAATATGAGCAAGATAATTGTAGTATGCTATCCGCTTCGTTTATTTCATTTATAAATAAACTTAGTTGAAAATATAAATTAATTAGGATTCGAACTTGAGTTTCGAATACCAATCATCAAGCTCTTTTGACATTTGTGCTAGAGACGATCGGTGGTATAAGATCAAGTTAGAAGTAGTACTACCTTCATAAGTAGACTCCAAAAATAAGTCAGGATCTCACATCCTATTAATTTAATAGCCAAATATTTTTATACTAATAAAAATTTAAAAGTGTAAAATTTATGTCTTATTTTTGAATGCCCAAGTTGTATTTTTTTTAAGGGTCAAATGCATACAGGTCCCTGCAAATATAGTCAATTGCGGAAATATCCCTGCAAAAGCGAAACTAGGTGAGATGTCACGCAAAAGTCCAAAAATATGCGAGATATGTCCCTCGTGCCTTTTGCAGGACATATCTGCAGATATATTTTGCGTATATGTCCCCGCAAAAGGCACGACAGGGACATATCTGCATACTTTTGGACTTTTGCATGGATATCTCACCTAGTTTCGCTTTTGCAGAGATATTTCCGCAATTGATTATGTTTGCAGGGACCTGTATATAAATAACCCTTTTTTTTTAATTAGAAAAATGGGCAGTCCCTTTCACGCGATCCGCACTCGGTATTTTTTTTTTTTAAATTATAGAGTGACACGGAGACGAAGCACGAACCCCAAAATTTAAGATCACATGGTGGGTGGGGGAGGCCGCGGCTGACTTCACGATTTTGCGCTGAGGCATCTATAATTTGACAACGACAACATCATGACAGAACTGTCAAGAAGCACTCCTATTCATCTTCCTCCCACCTACAAGGATCAGAACCTTTTTCTATTTTTAGCAAGACTGATCTTAAGAATAGTAGACTCAACAAATCTATTACCATCCGACCCTCCCTAGCATAAGGGGCAAAAGTACTTATAGCTACCGTTTAGTTCGAGGTTAAGAAAAAATTAGTTATTTCAGAAATAGTGTTAAGGTCAGAGTTAAGGTAAGATTAGAGTATTTTTGGGTTTGGTTTAGGGTTGGAGTTAGTCCAGAATAGTTAAAAATAATATTTGGTTGAAGTATGTAGAATAAGAAGGATAGTGGATTATTATGAATAGAAAATAGTGTTTGGTTGGGGTTTGGTGGGGTTAGATAGTGTTAGTTAAGCCGGGATAATCCATTTGAGGTGGGGTTAGCTAACCCCCACCTATTTTTTAGAATGTTTGGGGATAAAATGAGGGTTAAGGGGTTATTCCATCCCTTAACCCCCAACCAAACAATGGCTTAGTGATTGGTATCTGAGACCCAAATTCGAATTCTAGTTAATTCACATTTTCAGCTAAGCTTGTTTTTAAATGAAATAAACGGGTAGCATACTACCTTTCTCTCAAAAAAAAAAAAAAAAAAAATCTATTACCAAAAATTTGATAGTTAGTATTTGAGATCGCAAATAAAAAGTTGTTCATTTTTTATCGAAACTATACTAAAGTCCATCAAGCATGTATAAAATGAACGGTCAAAATCGAACGACTTTTTAAAAATAGATCAGATCGAACTTATTGATTTTTATTCATATAGTGAATAGAATTTTCTATCAAAAATTTAATCAATTCCGATACTTTTACCGTTAAACTAACAAGTATTTCGCACCGGCCGTTAGAAAATATTAATTTTGAGATCTTTTGATTATAAGATAAATGATGATGAAAAAATTTTAAATTTTAAATTTTAAAAATTTTAAATACTCTAAACTATATTTAACGGTATGAATCGTCAAGTAGCTATAGAAAACTTTATCATCACAAACGTCTTATGAGCAAGAAAACGACCGTACTCATAAAAGTATAGTAAGGGAACTCTTTATCTCTCTCTATATATATATATATTAATTTCACTTTTCTAGTTTAGTAAATATGATCGAAATTAGGAAAAAATAAAAACGTATATAACTTATCCCACTTGTTACCATTTTGAATAAATTATTCAACATTTCAAAATTTTAATTTAATTATTCAATCGTTCATTGTTTTTATTTGAGTCCGTTAATTAAAATATTTTGATTTCAAAATTTAAGCTTATTACTTATTTTAATAAACTTATAGTTGCGATAATTGTATGAAATACACAATCTAAACTCTAATAAAAAAAAATGATTCATTCAAATTTTGAAATAAAAATATCATTAACTAAGTCAAATCAAACACATTAAATTTTGAAGTAATTAAAAATATCATTAACTAAGTCAAATCAAACACATTAATAAAAGGTTGTATGATAAAATTAAAATTTGATAGATTGGGCAGCCAATTCAAAATCATTCATAGTGCAGATAAGTTATGTGTATTTTTCTTAAATTATGCTAACATCAAGTGCTCAATTTACACAGTTCGACTACTATCATTCGTTCCTGTTTGTTTAAGGACCAGCACATCCCGTTTTCACTTCAAGAATTAGAGCGTATTTCTTCGCTTCGACGTCTTTTGGAGTCTAATAATAATATTCTTATAGGGTGGTCTTCTAGATATAATTCATTTTCACGTGTTGATAAACTAGCTAAATGGAGCCTTGGTTCCGGTAGTTTCTAGTTGGTCTTCTTTCACAAAGTTTGAGAAGTCTCAGAATCGTTTATCCTATGGAATAAATGCCTTATGGTGTTCTTTTCAAAAAAAAAAAGAAATATATATAAAACATAGTAAATTTTGCAAAATATACACATCCAATAATCATTATGTTTTAATTTTTCCAGTATTATAAAATAGTTACATAAACAAATATTCTGAATATACAGATTTTAAATAATTTTATTTTAGGGTGTACTGGATGATGCACGAAAGCACCGTTTGGAACGGGGATAAGAAAAGGGATAACCCCTTATCCTCACCTTTATACCCAAACCTAAATATTTTTCTCGAAATTAGTGAAATAAACTGGTATAACTATTCCCACCAACACTTTCATTTTCTACATATAACTACTCACTATTTTTTTATTCCATATTATCTATCCAAATGCTATTTTTTTTATCTCGAAAACAACCCAATTTTTTTCCAAACGTTATTTTTTTTTATCCCCATACTCGTATCTATTCCTATAATAACTAGTTCTTGCTTATACCCGAACCAAATGAATCCGAAGGGCATAGTGGTTTGTGGAAAGTGGAGGGGTTAAAATTATTTTTGGCCACAAATACTCACTTTTGTTTTTGCTTCGCTATAAATTAGATTAATTTTGCTTTTTCAAAATGCCTTAATTGGTTTTTGTGATGGCAAAATTAATTATAAAAAAAATCTAATAAAGTATTAAAAAAATTACTTTCTTATATGTTAATATAATTTTCTTTTGATAAAATAAATTAAAATAAAATAACTATAATTCTAAAGTCATTATCTTCAAAATAATAATCATAATAATAATATAAATTATATAATTTTCAGTTAAAATTTTACTTCATGTAATATTATTTTTAATTTAATAGATAATATCTTATTTGTACATCAAATTTTCATATATATATATATATATATATATATATATATATATATATATATATATATATATATGATTTATATATCTTTGTTTTCGAATTTGCTTCGGAATATTATTATCTGATTTATTTTCGGAACAGTGCCACTTTTTTCTCAATATATTTCTACCCTAGAGAATTATTGAAAAAAAAAAGAAGTTTTAGAGGAATTAATAGATTTGAAATTTTAAGTATATTTAAACGACATACCCTTAGAAGTATATATATTTGAATTTAAAAATTAATTAGAAGGAAGGAAACAGATGCGTGCAAAAAAAAAAAAAAAAAAAAAAAAAACCCTTAAGTGGAGAGCTCCTAAATGAAGCTTTATTATAAAATTAATAGGAAAAATTTTAAATATCCTATTGTAGTTTAACATTTTCTCACTTTAATATTTTGTAATTTAAAATATATTATTTTAGTATTATGTAATTTTATTTTTCTTTTTCCTATCTTCGTTAACTCTCCATTAAAATATATTAAAAAATCTTCAAATACTCTTTTATGATTTATCGATTATTCACTTTAGTATCCTATATATTGTTTATGAAAATTTTATTTTAGTATTATGTGATTTCAACTTCTCACTTATTTAACAAAAGAATTAACAAAAAAAATAACGCAAAAGAAAAAATAAAAGCATAAAATATTACAGTGATACTTTAAATCGTAAAATACTAAAATAAGAAAAGAAAAACTTCAAATAATACTCATGTGGTTTTGAACTGTTTTATTTTACTACCCTATGATTTAAAGTATATCAATTTAGTACGTAATTTTATTTTTCTCTTTTTATTATCCATCTACCTAATTTTTTTTAGTTAAATCGTTGACAAAGTTAAAACTAGAAGATACTGAAGTAAAATATTCAATAAATTTAGATGGAGTATATGTAGTTTTCTATCTATAAATTAACGAAATTTTAATAAAAAAGCTGATGAAAAGAAGAAAATGAAATTACATAATACTAAATTGATATGTTTTAAATCATAGAGCGAGAAAGTATGAAATTATAGGAATGATATTTAAAATCTATCTAATAAAAAAGATTTAAAGTATATCAATTTAGCACATAGTACATAATTTTATTTTTCTATTTTTATTATCCACCTACCAAATTTTTTTCCGTTAAATCAGTGGGAAAGTTAAAATTAGAAGATACTAAAATAAATATTCAATAAACTTAAATGGAATATCTGGAGTTTTTTATAAATAATTTAACAAAATGTAAAAGAAAAAGTTGATGAAAAAAAAAATACAAAATACTAAATTGATATGTTTTAAATTATAGAGGAAGAAAGTATAAAATTATAAGAATGTTATTTAAAATTTATCTAATATAAAAATTCTAAATTTATCTAATATAAAAAAAAATTTAAAAAGATAAAAACAAAATCACAGTAAAGATAAATTGAGCACGCTTTAAACCACAAAGATACTAAAAACGGTAAATCTTATTAAACCACGTAAGTGGTTTTCAAGTTTTTTTTAAATTATAAAGAAAGAAAGTATGAAAGTATGAGAATGTTATTTAAAATTTATCTAATATAAAAAATTCTAAATTGATGTGGCGTTGTCTCAATTTCCGTGATTTAGTCCAGGCCACGTGTACACGTCGTAGCGGGTCGCCCGATCCGTGATGAGCAAACACGTGGCAAATCTGAAGCCACACGTGTCGCTCAACTACCATCGCCATCGCAATTGTCATCATTTTCGGTCGGTGCTCACAACCGCAAATATTGGGTTGTGCACTCATAGCAAATGTTTATTTCACCGAAAGTGGAGTTGTATTCGACGACGATAGAGTTGTGCTAGAATATGTTTTTGAGTTTTTAATCATTATAAATAGAAAAATGTACAGGGTTGAGATAATAATTATAGGTAGAGGTGTAAACGAGAGTGAACATGAGGTTAGGCTCATGTTGTCGTTATTAATACGAAAAAACGTGACTTAAAGATCGTTGTTGAAAATTCGAACGTATTCGACTTTTTTATATTACGAACTTTCGACACCAAAATAAAAAAAAATCAGATTAAATATATTAAAAAAAAAATTTATAAAATCTTATCCATTAGACTTTGATCTAATAGTTAAAATTTTATATACAAATGAGTCTTTTTATAATTAAGCTTTCATTTATATTTTTATTTTGCTAAAAATTAAATAATAAAAATATATATTATATATAATTATTTATTTATATATAAAAATATAAATTGAATAAATTATATAAATATAAAATATATGTATTCGAAATTGTTATACGCCGAACACGAGCGAGTGACATTCGTGTTCGCTCGTTCCTGTTAGAACACGAGTACAGCTCATGACAGTAAGTGCAGATTTATCCCTAGTCGCATCTTCTTGGCATTCAGCTCAAAATTAAAATAAGCTGGAACAATATAGCTTGTTTCGATCGGCTTAATATTAATACGAGATGGCTCAAGATTACTTCAAATCGGTTTAAATTATACTTAAATGAAATAATAATTCTAACTATAATTAGTATTTTTTTTTTTTGGGCTCACTAATTAGTATGAAAATTTAAAAGTTATGTTAACAAAAGATAATATTGTATATATCATTTACTTATTTTCAAGCTATATTGAGTCAAATAAGAACGAGTAAGATGAGTGAGACAAGAGTGAGTAGGGTGAGTTTGTATATGATTTGCTTGTTTTTCGAGCCATAAAAGTGAGCTCGTAGTCGGCTTGTTTATTAAACAAATGAATAGAATTATTTTATTAAACAAACATGGTTTATTTTTCTAGCCATAAAGGTTGAGATTTATTATAGATCTCGATATTAGCATGGTAATCCGAGGAATTTTTTGAGAAAAAGATAACATGCTATCCGCTTCATTCATTGGATAAATGAATTAGACTACAACAGTACAACCTGGGCCTCTAAAAAAAAAAGAAGAAAAAAAAATTAACGAAAAATTTTGTATTTCTTGTTGGTATCAGAAATTATATAAGAGTATGAAAATATAGAAACAGTGTTTTTAATCAATGATCCATAATCAAGCGTGATTGAAAATAGTAGAACAATAATGACATTTTTATTTTCCAGATTTTTTAAGTAAACAAAAATACCAGTTTTCCAGAAAACATATAAACAATAGGGTTTATCCCTTTTTAAACAAAAAAAAAAAAAAACAAACAAACATATAAACAAAAGTTTTCTGGAAAAAAGTTTTCCATGAAATTTTTTTCCTAATTTTTTACCTGTTTTGTTCCAGGAAAAAATATTTTTTTTGAAAAGTTCTTTTATCTAGAATTTAGGTTAAACTAGTGTTTTCGTTTTCTTTAAAAAAAAAAAAAAAAAAATCTAAACAACGATTCTATAAAAAATTGGAATTTTCTTTTTTCAGAAAGGCTAATCTTTTTTTGAAATCAGACGGACGAAATTTTTTTTAAAAAAAAATTCATAAGATTTTTTAAAATTTTTTTTTTTTTGGAAAATCTCAAATACCACTCCTGTGATTTTACACTTTCTCACTTAGTACTTTATGGTTTAAAGTGTATCAATTTAATGCCCCGTAGTTTTATTTTTATTCGTTTATTTTCAAATACCACTCCTGTGGTTTTACACTTTCTCACTTAGTAATTTATGGTTTAAAGTGTATCAATTTAATGCCCCGCAGTTTTATGTTTATTCTTTTATTATCGATTCTACTAGTTTTTTATTCGTGAAATGAGTGTTAAAGTTAGAGCTGAAGGGTACTAAAGTTAAGGTTATATCGAAAAAACTATATGGAGTATCTCAAGTTTTTGTATATAATTTAATAAATTATTAACGAAAAAGCTGACGAAAATATAGAAATGAAACCACAAGACACTAACATGATGCATTTTAAACCAGAGGGTACTAAAGTGAGAAAGTGTGAAAACACAGAAGTAAAGGTGTCCATGAATCGGGTCGGGTCTGGGTAGTTCACTTTAGTACGCTTGAGTTTGAGCCCTAAAAAAAAAATGGTTAGAAAAAAAATATATATACCCTACCCATTTAACTTCGGGTCGGGTCGAATTATAATTAAGTTACTAATATATCCATCGGGTCTATTTGAGCGGGTTTGGGTAGTGACTATCCATATACTACCCGTTCAAGACCGAGTACGGATCGGGTGTAAATCGGGCACGGATACTGTATACATATATATTTTTATCGATTTTATTAAATAGTTTGTAGACAAACTATAAATCTCCCTTTATAAAGAGAATATAAGTTGTGATAATTACTAATATTATATACTAACATGAAAAAAGGAAAAAAATAAAGAGGAATCATAAAATTTACTAAATAGAATATTTATTAAAAAAACTAGATGGTTGACTATGATTGAAGAAGAGATCGAAAAATACTCATTCGTGTCACATCGCAAAGGATTAATATCGTTGATAATAACGACAATGAAAATATTGTTTCATAAAAAATTATTAGGCAGAGATGAAACAAAAAAAATAAAGAATAGAAAATACAGATAAAAAAAATTAGAGAAAGGAAATTAGTAAAAGAGCGGCTAGAGTTTTAGTGTTTCACCAGGATGAAAATATTTAGAGACCCCTCATTTATAATTAGTTCTATTAAAATTGATCCCTCAACTTTAAAAGTTCAAATTTTTTTTATTTATTGTCGGATATTTCAACGGGTCCGGATTGAAAACTATTTCAAACTCTACTTATTTAAAAGTTGGGTTCGGGTCGGGTCCAAATGGAATATGGATATAAAATATCCGGACCCATATCCGAAACTTTAATGGGTAATTTTTTTTACCCATATATTATCCATTTTTTATCGGGTCCGGCTCGGGTTCGGATAGGATCTGGATCGGGTATAATATTTCGGATATTTTGAACAGCTTTATACATAAGTGATATTTAAAGTTTATCATCGACTGTCCCTAGAGCAAGTGGTAAAAGGACTTGGTGGTTGGTATTCGAGACTCAAGTTCGAATCCTAATTGATTCACATTTCTAGCTAAGTTTATTTTTAAATGAAATAAACGAAGCGGGTAGCGCCTATCTATCTCTCAAAAAAAAAAAGAAAAAAAAAATTGAAGTTTATTTTTTTTTTTCTTCATGGGCTGTTTGGTTCCTCAGAATGTTTGGTAAGAGAGTGCAGTTCCTGTCATCTCCTAATCTCTTCCCCCAGTTTTCTTTGCTGCTATTAGAATTTCAGGTTTATCACCATTCACCACCACTTTATCCTCACTCTCTTGATACTTTGATGAGGTGGTCCAATGAGGAGGGGAGAGAGAGAGAGTGCTCATATCTGCTCAAAAGTGTCCAGGGGAGAAGCCAAACAAACAGAGAGAGAGAGAGAGAGAGAGAGGGAGAGGAGAGGGGGTAGGACTTTGGAGGGGGTGTTGTAGCAAATGAATAACAGCCACTCACATAAGCCCACTGCTCCTCAGTGCCACTCCCTCCCCCAATCATGGGCTCACTGAGATATCACTGTAATCCCACATTAAACACCACCCCACTATAAGACCACAAACCTCTCTCCTCCTCTTCTCACCACCATCCTCCCCATGGCTCTCTCCACATTCTCTCTTCCTGGCTATGTTCTTGGTGTAAATGCTGCAGATCCCCAGAAGGCCACCACCTCCCTCTCTCCCCATTTGCTTGCTGGAGTTGATTCCCAATCCCACAAGCATCAACACAGGCTTCCCAAGGTTGTCTTTTTTTGCTTCTTCTTCTCTCCATCTTAATGCTCTTGCTCATGTTCCTCAACTCGTTGTTTCCTATCAGATCGATCTTTTGAGTAACGTGATATTAGAACCTATTCTGAACTTGGTGGGTTCCTACTATTTTCTGTCTCACCTGTCATATCCATGTGTCTGTTTTCTATCATATCGATCTTTTGAGTAATAAATGCATGTTTATGCTTTATCATTCTTTGATTAAGTTGGAATTCTAGGATAAAATTGTAGCATTATTGTATGGTAACCCCTGTTAATGCCTGATTGAACTGTTGAATATAGTAAAATTTAACTTGTTGATTGAATTGTTGTTTGTTATTCATGTTCAATACCCATCAAGGAACCTAAATCTTAGAAGTGGTAATTGAAATAAAAAAAAAATAAAAAAATAAAAAATTGTTCTGGTTTTGTAGCCTAGGAGAAGGCCATGTGTTTGTGCATCACTATCAGAGGGAGGAGAGTACCATGCACAAAGGCCCCCAACTCCTCTGTTGGACACAGTCAATTACCCAATTCATATGAAGAACCTGTCCATCAAGGTGCACTCTCCTCATGTCCGATGAAATGCGTCAAAGAGCGATAATACCGAACTAGTTTGAGCTTTGTGGTGCTGAAGTTGTTGTGTGCTCGTTCGTGTTAATCCATTGCAGGAGCTTAAACAGCTAGCCGATGAGCTCCGTTCCGATGTTATCTTCAATGTATCAAATACCGGGGGTCACCTCGGCTCGAGTCTTGGTGTGGTTGAGTTAACAGTGGCCCTCCATTATGTCTTCAATGCTCCCCAGGACAAGATTCTATGGGATGTCGGACACCAGGTTTTGCCCTTTCCCTTTCTTTCGTTTTACCGGAAGTCTCCATTTACGATACGTTAGCTAACACTAATAGATGGCATGCCTGTAAATGGAAGGTTTCAGCAATTCTGGAGAAAATGCGACGATGAATTCTTAAATTTGTTTTCTGTGCAGTCGTACCCGCACAAAATCTTGACAGGAAGACGGGACAAGATGCCAACAATTAGACAGACTAACGGGTTGTCGGGATTTACCAAACGTTCGGAGAGTGAATATGATTCATTTGGTACTGGTCACAGTTCAACCAGTATTTCGGCAGCTCTTGGTAACACCACTTTCCCTTTGCTCTTCTCTATTTACATTTTGACATCCTAAGGTCCTGTCTTGCCTGCCTGGAGCTTCTTTAGAAGTGCAATTCGAATAGAGCTTCCTGAGAAAGCAGAAACAGCTTTTTCGTCAAAATATCCTAACAAGAAGCTTCAAGTTCCACTACTTTTGGGCCCGAGTATACTTTAGCTTTTCACCGCGGAGAAAGCTTAAGACCTTTTGTTCGGTAACCAGCTGATTGCTATTTCTTGCAGTAGAGAAGTTGTTCCACAAGCCAGACTAATCATAACTCACCTTATGTCTTACATTCAGAGAAAAGGAAAGGGCACTAAAAACAAATATCAGAAAATGCCGAATAAATCGTGCTAAGATTTCATGTTATCTAATACATACTGTTCCGTATAAATTTAAATTAAAGGGATTATGCATTTTGCTCACTTGCCTCGATTTGAGCAGGAATGGCTGTGGGGAGGGACCTCAAGGGAAGAAAGAACAACGTGATTGCAGTGATAGGAGACGGAGCCATGACTGCCGGGCAAGCTTATGAAGCCATGAACAATGCTGGCTATCTCGACTCCGATATGATCGTCATTCTGAATGATAACAAACAGGTTTCTCTGCCTACTGCAACCCTTGATGGACCAATTCCGCCGGTTGGAGCTTTGAGCAGTGCGCTCAGTAGATTGCAGTCCAGCAGGCCCCTACGAGAACTCAGGGAGGTGGCCAAGGTAATGTTGCAAGCATCGACCTCTATGAAATCTTCTTCCTGTATTTTCTTATATAAATAATTTACTTCTTGTGATATATATATTTCGTATAACTGTTGCTGTAAGATTTTGGATTCTTCTTAGATAGAATATTTCGACTGCTCCTTTGATTGGAGCTTTATTCAATGATTTTGAACCAATGAAATGTTTTCGTAAAACTTGTCATTGTCCCATTTTTTATGCTGAGACATAAGTATTATATTGTTGCTATTTATCAAAACATACACTAGAAAAGCATGAAAAAAAAAACCTATTGAATCCTAACTTATATTTGGTCCATAACACAATCTTTCCTCCTAACACTTGGTAAATCACCTCATATTACTGTCATAAGCACAACATGTTCAATTCAATGATAATCCTACTAAAGGTTGTCCTTGCAACTCGTAGCAGTAGTAAAATCATGGAAAAACATTTCAAGTAAAAATATTCATTTTGGATCAACCTTGTTCCATCTTCTGTTTCTTGGTCAAAATCTGAATCACATTTTTTGAAGTGCTTCAGGGAGTTACGAAGCAGATTGGTGGATCAATGCACGAATTGGCTGCGAAAGTTGACGAGTATGCTCGAGGAATGATCAGTGGGTCTGGTTCAACCTTGTTTGAAGAGCTCGGCCTCTATTATATTGGCCCGGTAGATGGCCACAACATGGATGACCTCATCACCATTCTAAAGGAGGTCAAAAGCACGAAAACAACTGGCCCAGTTCTTATCCATGTTGTAACTGAGAAAGGCCGAGGTTATCCCTATGCCGAGAGGGCCGCCGACAAATATCATGGTAAGAACCTAAGTACATGGAAAAGCATCTATATTTCTTCTAAAGAAGAGTATCAAATTATCAATTTAGAAAAAATTCCTGCAAAATGATCTAAAATATTATGCATGCACTTTGAAAGCATAAAAAGCTAGTTTCTTTTTCTAATAAAGAACCGATTTCGTTCAAACAAGAACATTTTTGAAAGAAACTGCACTTCTGACAAGTACGAGATCAGATTTTTAAAAAGGTATATATATTACATAGCTTTAAATGTATGTATGTGACCAATTTTGTTATCATCTCATAATCAAATGTAATTCATGGTTCTACAGGTGTGGCCAAGTTTGATCCAGCGACTGGAAAGCAGTTCAAATCTAGCGCTAAGACCCAATCATATACCAACTACTTTGCCGAAGCTTTAGTAGCTGAGGCAGAGGTGGACAAAGATATAGTTGCGATTCATGCGGCAATGGGAGGAGGAACGGGCCTCAACTACTTCCTACGCCGCTTCCCAAATCGGTGCTTCGACGTCGGAATTGCTGAGCAGCATGCTGTCACCTTTGCAGCCGGTTTAGCTTGTGAAGGTCTTAAGCCGTTCTGCGCAATTTACTCGTCCTTCTTGCAAAGGGCTTATGATCAGGCATGCTATTTTCTCCAATTATTCTCTCTTTATTTTTTCGAAATTAAAACATAAAGGTGCATATTCATTGAAAAAGAAAGGATTACAAAAAGAAACATCATAAACTCTTAGATATGCCCCTGCAAAATTTTTTATAACATATATACATCCTGTAAAATCCTGAATTTTCTTATACTTACAACATATATGTCTCCTTCACGGGAGGAAAAAAAAAAATTGTAGTACAAAAGTAACATCGACCCGTGGATTGGACGAATCCCCAACATAAGATGAGGGTATTACTGTAAATAGAAAAAGAAAATGCATTTTGAGAGTTATATGTCAAAATTTAGATTTTTTACATTGTTATGTATGCCAATTCCTAATTTTCTTAGGGTAAGATGCATGAAATCCTCAAAGTTCAGTATAGAAGTTTGATCAAAATTCCTATGATGGGATAATTATATAGGTTTGGTTATACTAATGTAGGTTGTACATGATGTGGACCTCCAAAAACTCCCTGTAAGATTTGCAATGGACCGGGCTGGCCTTGTCGGTGCTGATGGGCCGACTCACTGTGGATCATTTGATGTGACATACATGGCATGTCTCCCGAATATGGTTGTCATGGCTCCTTCGGATGAGGCTGAACTCTTTCATATGGTAGCTACTGCGGCGGCCATCAACGATCGGCCATCCTGCGTCCGTTATCCGCGAGGGAATGGTGTCGGCGTCCTCCTACCCCCAGGAAACAAAGGCGTCCCATTGAAGGTATTTCCTTTAAGTTCACACATTCTACTTGTTGCCTGCTTAGCTTTGACTTGGCTTCTGCAATAACTTCTATACTTCAGAAAACAAAAGTTTCTAAAAGACAAGCATTGAACTAACAAGTAGTATGGAGTTTTTGTTGTGATGGGAACATGAACTGAACATTTGGGTTTCAAAAGCAGAAGCTCCAATTGGAAGCTTCTGCTCTTACCATAGCGAAAATCTGTCGAGGAGTTTTAAATGAAAGATCAGTTATTGCTTCTTTAAATAGCTCTAATTAGCTTGTGTCCGAGCAAATGGGCGGCAAATCACAACTAACATGCATTTGCAGGTGGGCAAAGGGAGGATACTTGTTGAGGGCGAGAGAGTGGCTCTTTTGGGGTATGGAACTGCAGTCCAAAGCTGCTTGGCTGCAGCATCTTTGTTAGAGAAGCACGATCTTAAGATAACAGTGGCCGATGCAAGATTCTGCAAGCCGTTGGATCAGGCTCTCATCAGAAGCCTAGCTAAGTCACATGAGGTCCTTGTCACTGTAGAAGAAGGGTCGATCGGCGGATTCGGTTCCCATGTTGCTCAGTTCTTGGCCCTCAATGGTCTTCTTGATGGTAAAGTTAAGGTAAGATCAAGCTACTACTTCTCAAGATAGTTAAGAGTAAGTTGCATCATGGCTCCTAAACTTTCGAGCATATTTACAACCTAGAAATGGTTCCCTAACCTTCGAATTGTTTGAATTAGAACTGTAACACTTGAATGTTGTTGCAATCTTATCCATATGGTTAGATTCTTTTCGTCAAACTGAAAAGAAATATTGAGGAAATCATCAATTAAGTGCCACATGAGCGAATTTTTAACTTCTAATACAGCAAATAGGGAATAAATTGCAACAATTGAAGGTTGGGTACCTCATGCGGAATTCGCTCATTTTGATGGCGTAGAAAAGTAACTAACATATGTTAATATTTTTCAATGCAGTGGAGGCCAATGGTACTTCCAGATCGATACATCGAGCACGGATCACCTGCTGATCAACTAGCTGAAGCCGGCTTAACGCCTTCTCACATTGCAGCTACTGTGTTTAACATCCTCGGGCAGACGAGGGAGGCTCTTGAAATCATGTCATAGCCAAGTTATTATACTTATAATAGAGTGAGAACTCTCCTCTAGAGAGAGTGTGCGCGCGCGCTTGTATTTTGTCCTCTTAGCTGTGTAAAAACTTGATGCAAATTTTTGTACAGTATTATGCGACAGTAAAGCAGTTACGATAGCCATTCCTTGGTAAATATACTTGTTTTCGGTTGAAAAGGCTTGATATGTAATTACTAGGATAGAGATTTTGAGGTCTAGTTTGGTAATGTGATTGTTATATATGAGCACTGCTTTTTATGCTCTGGGATGCTCAAAATTTAAAAGCGTTTTTAATTTTTCGTCTTTCAATATTATAAAATTATGGCGACAACCGCCGTTAGCATAGCATGTAACCCTTGGTTTAGAGAGGCTAGCATCTTGCCTTGTGGCAAGAGAGCAAGTTGGATCGAGTCACATTCGAAATGACGAAGGGTTTGGTTAGACCAAGTCATGTTCGAAGTAGCGTGAGGCTGTTTCGGCTTAAGTCACAGTCGAGTTCCGAAAGTACTGTATCGGTAAGTTTTGAGTGACATGGTTGTGTGTTTCTAACTGTTTGAGCTTTTGAAATTAATGGTTAGCGCCAACGATCTGACAGTAACTGCATTACATTACAGAATAAGAATAGATTTGAAACATTCTACTGTATCTCACGGCACCTATCTCAATGTATCTCCCTTGTTTTATTCTACTCAACCCAATTCTTAAAGATAAAGTGGGCCCATAATGTGTTGTTGATTGGAATGTTAGGTTTCGCTCACTCATCATAATCTTTCCCAATTGATGAACACAGTAGCAACTTAAAGCATCTAACTAACGAAGAGAAGCCATGTAATCCAGCTTTGTGCTCATTAGGCTTGGATTTTGGAACAAATTTTCTAAAAGCAGTGACAAAGCATTTAGCGAACAAAAGTCTAAAGCTTCTTGTTATCACTGTCATACGCTGAAATAAGCTCTTGAGCCCTTTTTTATTTCATTATTTTCATTTCAAGCTTCTACTGCCGCGGGATAATTAAAATACAATAAGAACTTGTTTTAAAAATTCTACTCAAATAAGCTCCTCCGAGGGAATGTAAAACAGGCCGAGCAGTACGTAGGCCGCCTGATCCACATTATACAGTCTTCCTAAGGGCCCAAAAAAGCGCCGTGTATTCGGCACGGCCCACATTACGCCCTCCCCTAAGGGCCCAAACAAGCTTGGAGGCCGGAGGTGGAAGATAGTTTTCCTCATCTTTTTTAAGAAAGCTCCGAAATAAATATAGACTAGTGTAGAGGCTGTGCTTCGCAGCGGTTTAATAGTATTTTAGATATTTCAATAAGTCAACATATATGATTATTAAAATTTGGGAAAACTTTAAGAACCCCCCTGTGGTTTCGTGTTTTCTCACTTTAGTACTATGTGGTTTAAAACGTATCAATTCGCCCCCCTGTGGTTTCGTTTTTATCTTTTTGTTATCAATTTTGTTATTTTTTTTTTCTTAAATCAGTGACAAAGTTAAAATTAAAGGGTACTAAAGTGAATATTCGTGGGTATTTGAAGTTTTTTGTATATAATTTAAGAAAATATTAACAAAAAAACTTAAAAAAAGATAAAAACGAAACCACGGGGATAAATTGATATGTTTTAAACCACGGTACTAAAGTGAGAATAGACGAAACCACAGGAGGGGTTCTTGAAGTTTTCACTTAAAATTTAAATTTTTTTTAAAAAAAAATTTAACTAACAAATGCAAAAGAAACTCACATAGCATTTTAGACATTATAAAAACTAATCTTTTTGTATTAATATTTTTTTAACTTCTGGTGCTCGTAGAATTAAGGTTTTTTAATAACTTCACTTAAAAATTCAACCAAACTTAAGCTTTTGTAGCTATTCTATAAATAAAAATTTTTAGTTAAAAAGTTAAATTAGAGAACTTATTCTAAATTGCCAAATATATTAGGATGCATTTATCTTGTTAAAATAAATTGGAGAAAGAAGAAATTATTACATGCATCTGGTGTATATTAACATACCATACACTACAACTTATATTAAAGGGATGATTTCTAATATCAAAATTTAATAAATATATTTAATCTACAAAGTATAATAATCACTACAACAAAATATGTTTTAGACGACGCTTACTTCTAGCGTCTTTAATATTTAGCATTTGCCGACACTATAATTAAGCATCGCCAATAAACATATTTTTATCAAATATTTATATAAATTTTTCGACGCTATATTAAAACGTCGGTATATTTATCCCGACATGTTTATTTAACGACTCTTTACTCGACCCTTTTACAAACGTCGGAAATATTTTTGCCGACGCTTTAAAGCGTCGCTAATTATTATTTAAAGTGTTCTTAAATGCAAGATTTTTTATAGTGAATTTAAATATGCTTACTGAATTAAATTTTAAAATATCTATTGAAGATTTTAAGTATATGGTGTATATACTTATATACACTCATTGTTGAGAATGTTTAAAAAAGTGCACTCACAGTTCGAAGAGAGGAGAAATCTTTCCTTACATATGGTATATATTAATATTTCATATACTGTAAAAGCATATTAAATGATTGATAAAATATTTGATAATTAGTATTGAAAAATAAAATACGGTATGTATAATATAAAATATTTATATAAGTAGTTAATTTACGATGTAGTGGGTGCGTCTAAAATTTCTATTAGCTACGTGGCAAGCTCTTCTTAGTTATATATATATATATATACAATACATAATTTGAGAGTTGCAAAATGACCTGGGAATGAGCTACGTTGCCAACTAAGATATGGGCCAATAGGGACTTGCCATGTGTTCTAAAAAATTTTGGACACACCCATGGCAACGTAAGTCATGTATTCTAAAAAATTTTGAACGCACCCATTGCAACGTAAACCGACTCTAAAATATTGGTCAAACATAAAATAATATATTATTTAAATATTTTATATTTATATCTATCTATTTTTTTATTAATGTATATAAGACTATTTTATAAATTCTTTGTATTTTTTTAGTTATAATTCTTTCAATTTTTAAGCTTTAATTATAATATATTTTAATTGATTGAAATACTATCTATCCGCTGGGAAGCGCGGATCCTATACTAGTTTTTTTTTTTTTGAGAGAGATAGGTAGCACGCTATATCGCTTCGTTTATTTCATTCGAAATAAACTTAAAAATGTGAATCAACTATGATTCGAACGCATTACTGATACCAACCACCAAACCCTTTGCCACTTGCTCTAGGGGCGGTCGGTAGGAGACATGGCTTGTTTTGAAGATTTTTTTGTGATGTAACGTAACCATCAAATTATATATCTTATCTATAGATTGTGTCACCTGAGCCTACATTATGTCCTTTTCTAAGGGACCAAAAATGTTTCGAATCTCATATTACATCCTTATCTAAGAGATCAAAAATGGTTCTGAGTCTGAGAGAGTGGAAGATAGCAGCTCATGTTATGTTATCCGAGAAGCTCCGAATTTGCATATATATACTACCAACTTCGTTTAATTTGCTAGAAATATAAATTAATTAAGTTTCAAACTTTGAAACCTTAAAATACCAAGAGAATTTACTTAGTTAGAAATATGAATTAATTAGGATTCAAACTTACATCACTACAACAAAAACGGCCTATAGCGATACTTTTAAATATCGGTACAGGTCAAAAAAAAGTGCTGCTGGCTAAATTACCGACACTTGTAAAAAGTGTTACTATATGTGGGATCGCTAGATATATAGTGACAATTAAAGAATGTCGCTATAAACCGATAACCAAAAAAGAGTAATGCTAATTTACCAACACTTATTTAAACATTTAAGAACCGCCAACACTCTACCTCGTGGGTTGTGGTGGCGGGGGAGGACGAGGAGGGAGGGCTATTCGTTTAGAATTTCAGTATATTGTGTGAAGGGAAAGGGAGAGATGGTAATCGATTTTTTTTTTTCTTTTTTTTGTAATCGATAAATTTGGGTGGGGTGAGTTGAGTATAGTAAGCTTTTATTTTTGATTCGATTGGGGTTTATATTGAGATATTAGTAGATATTTTTTTAAATTTTGGCATAAATAAGACACTTACACAAAAATGTTCCAAACATGTGTCCCTATAATTTATTATTAAGTCTTTACCACTTCCACTAGAAATGGTTGGTTCTAATTTTTCCTTATTAAGCACATTTTTATATTAACAACCCTCATTATTAAAGCATCCGGCCCCCCACCAGCATCATTATATACCAATCCAACCACCAATGAACAAAACAAGAAAAGCACCTCCCAGACACGTTACTTTCCCCCCATACCTGACGGGTCCCTACCCAACCCGTTAGTTCGACCACCACCACACACTGCTGGTGTGTTACGTCCCAGTCGATACCAATCATGATCCAGTGTGCTCTTTCTTGTAACCTCACCATCATCCGCCCCTGCTGGCCCGGCCCGCGCCGCCGCAACTGGTTCCGTCGCCGCCGCCGCCGATCCTGACCACCGCCCTCCACAGCCGCCCGATCTCCGCGAACACATCCTCCGTCGGCAGCTCGAAGCGGCAGCACGGGCACGTGTTCCGCTTCCGCAGCCTCGCCAACGCGCACCCCCAGTGGAACCGGTGGCCGCACGGCAGCTCGCACACTTGCCGTCCCGCCGCCATCTCCTCCTTGCACACCGCGCACTCTCTGCTGCCTCCGTCGCCCTCCTCGCCGCCGCTATACTCCACCGACGGCAGCGCCACCACCGCCGCCACCGCCGCCCTCGCCCCTCCCCACATCTTCCCCCCTCCGTTGCTGCTTCCCGCAACCTGTAAAATATAATACGTTAAAATATCGCTCTCTGCATAACACATTAAACTCTCTTTTTTAAAATAAAATCAAATCAAATATTTCACATTATATCAGAGTAGAAAATCTTAAATTCACGTCCCCTCAGAACAAAAGTTGAATACAAATAGGAATCATACCTGAGATGAGTTATATAAACTGTACGAACAAAATGATCTCATCGTGAGAGTGATGCTCATTAAATTTTTGTTCAATCAAATTATGATCATAGCCTCATTTTATTTATTTTTATTTAATTTAAAATCCACTCGATGGATAATATTAAATATAAAATGTGAAATTACCAAAGCACTTTATTAAGCTTTGGGTAAATTGCACCAGGAGTCTCTAAACTATTGGCCAATTTTTTATTTTGATCCTCAAATATTCTTGGTCCATGATAATGGTCCCTAAACCTTCTTATTTATGCTTTATTACTAAAGGGTGAATTTTGCCTATGCATCTATGTACTATAATGGAGTTATTATTATATTATATAATGGCTTTTTCTATCTCCCGTTTTAACGCAACTATTCATCGAGATATAATTTTTTCTCTACGTTAAAAATAAAGTGTATAAATTAAAAGTATGACACAGATGAAACGCCGATATATTATTCATAATTTATAGATATATAAATAAATTCTGTGTTGATAGATAATAATTTTTACTCTAAAATAGGCATTAAAATAAAATAATGTTAATTAGAAGCTCGATCGGAGACTACACTAAAATCAAAATTAATTAGAAGCTCAAGAACTAGTTAAATAATTTACTCTTTTAAAGTTTAGTAAAAATGTTAATGATAGCCTACCTGGCCCTTAATTTTGAGCCGGTTACATACCCAATATTTTAAAATTTTTATTTTAGTATTCAAACATTCAATTTATTAATTAATTTATACCGATTAAAAGCATTTAGACTTCAAATTAAATTTAAGTTAATTATTATTAAATCTGTAAATAAATATAAACGACATATTTAGATTAATTTTAAAGTCAAAATATTATTAATTAATTCGAATTTACCAAATCGAACGTTAGATGGTAAACTTTAAATTTCGAGAGAATGAGTAACCTACTCAAAATGTGACTTTACTTGTCTCTTAAATTTTTTCTTTTCTAAAAAAAATAATTATTTTTATTAAATAAAAATAAGGTCGTCGTTGTTATACTCTAAAAACTTAAATCATTAAAAACGTAAGCGTAGTGTCTAAATAGAAAGCTTCAGCTGTTAGAGGACGACGGTTGTTGGTTGGTGTGGAACCATGCACCTCGAGAAAGCGGGGGCACTTGGCGGCGAGGTCGACGTAGGGGGCGAGGACGGCCCAGGGGGTGTCGCCGAGGGCGGCGGGGCTCAGGGCGGAGGAGAGGGCGTGGGCGGCGACGGTGGAGCGCCAGTCGCCGGGGAGGGGGTGGGGGTGGGGGTGGTGGGGGCGGTAGGAGTCGCACATGGCCATGAGGAGGAGGGCGGCGTCGAGGTCGAGGAGGCGGAGACGGTGGGGGTGGGAGGAGGTGGGGGAGACGGAGGAGGAGAGGAGGAGGCGGAGGGAGCGGAGGAGGAGGCGGGCGAGGAGGAGGGATTTGAGGGGGAGGGGGAGGGAGCGGAGGCGGGAGAGGGCGCGGGAGAAGTGGGCGGGGGAGAGGAGGAGGAGGGCCAGGCGGGAGCGGAGGAGGCGGAGGTCGGAAGCCAGGGAGGACGCGAGTGCGGCAAAGGAGGAGGCCGGCAGCGACAGCAAGAAGGACATCAGCACGTCGGATGCAGACGGCGACGATGACGATGAGGAGGATGAAATGGAGGGAAAGGACTCGTTCATGGGGATTACTGGGGGGCAGGTACTTGGTAGCTAGGGGCAGAGGTGGTGGTGGAGGAGGAATGTGGAGTGGAGTGGAGTGGAGTGAGGGTGGGGGTTGGTTACATTTTCTAGCGAGAAATGATGGGATTGTTTTTCTGCCCAAAAGTGTGCCTAAATATGAGCATGAGTTAATTAAGGAGTCCCATATTCTTGGTAATTTTAGATTTCTAGTACTTGAATCCACTCTTTAATTACTAACAGTTTTTGTATTAAATACTATTCCATTTACTACTATCTACCATTATCATTCCAATCTTACATTTTCCCATTTAATGATTAAAAACTCAAAAGTACCAACCTCTTAGTGCTTTTGAGAGTATTCTAGCTCAACTCCCTAAATATTCTTACTCATTTATTACAGTTTCTTTTATCTACGTATAAAATTAGATAGGAATACTATTACTATTATTAAGTCATTGTTCTTATTAGATTTTTGATTCTTAGATTAAAAAATATGCAGTTAAGATGATTGTGGTTTCCTATATGATTTAGTAGATGCATGGTTGATGGAATAGCATGATTGAAGAGGTTAAAGTGATTAATTAAAGAGATTGATTTAACGGTGGAAAACTAGATAGCATCAAGTGTTTTGTACTATTAATCGAACTCCTAAAATATATACTTTTTAAGATTTTATTAAAGTAAATTAAAGATTTTATTAAATTTAATAGTATTAATGATTGTCGGAAGTGAAATAATTAACAACTAACTTCTAATAGAGTATTTAAATCTAACAAAGTCTTTAACAAAAAGTTTTTTTTTTTAAGAAATAGGGAGCATGCTACTGCTACGTACATTCATTTAAATAGTAAACTTGGCTATATGCAGGTATGGCAATTAGGCCTCAAAGAAACTAAAAAAAGAGAAAAGAATATAAACTCCCTTAGAGGAGATAGAGCAGAAAAGATGACAAAAAAAGGCACCCGCCAGAAGCCCTTAGGGGTAGGTACTACTCTACACCAAATTTTTTCAGATCTCGGGCATTCCAGACATCTTGTAATATTTGCTGTTGTGAGTGTTTTAAATTTTGGAAGGATACACCTATTTCGTTCGAGCTAGATAACCCACCAGGTGCAGGCAATAGTCGTGAGCTCCTTCTTTCGAACACCTAGCAGGTTCCTAGTCACTTCACAAGTGGCAAAAAGACGATCAATCGTCTCCTCTATGTCTAAGCAGAGTACACAATTTTGCTCTCCAGACCAATCCCTTTTTTTTGTAGATTGTTCATCGTAAGTACCTTACGTTTTAGTACTAGCTAGCCAAGCAAAAATTTTAATTTTTAGTGGGATGCGGATTTTCCATTGCTGTGTGTAGCCACTAACCTTGACACCCCCCGTCCTGTAGGAAGTTGCAAAACGATTTGACATAAAACATTTCCGACTAGGCTCATCTCCATTTAACGACATCCTTTTTGTTGTTCAGTTTGAGGTTAGACAGTATGTCTTTCAATTCCTGTACCGACTCTCTATCAAGTGCGGTCTCTGGAGTGAAATCCGCCAAGATAACATCCCACGTTCCATCTAGTCCCGTCAAAGCAGTCACTCACTTTGCAGCTAATGCAAGCTACGTTCCAATATTGAGAAGTATGAGATGGAATGTTTTCAGAAATATCGAGTTCTTAGTACTTATAAATTTGAGCGCTTGAATTAAGCTTTTTGACCATTAGTTTAAAAGTCATTAATAATAGCTAAAATAGAGTCTTATTACATATGATTTGAGGATCAAATTAAAGAGATCTAGAGTCTAAAAACTAATAGCACTAAAGCCTTCATGCTTCTAAAAATATTCTAGCTTAACTCACTTGAATAACTCATTTATGAGACTAGGACTTAGTGAGATTTGAATTCGAGACTTTTTCATCTTATAAGTTACAAAAGAAAAGTTCACCCTTATTCGGTAAAAATGATCACTTGTGTTCACTGAAAATATAGTTAAATAAGTTTTACTTTTTATTACTAGTTAATTAGGAACTATATATATAAAGTATAATATATATATACAAATTTAGAAATTAAATCGTATAAATTGAAAACAATTTTTCATTCGTGATTAGGAACTAAACTTATATATATATATATACCAAAAAGAATCCAGGTATTAATATATTTAAATTGAAAGCGTGAAGAGTGAGAGAGAGAGAGAGAAAGAGAGAAGGTAGTGTGCTTTTTAAAAGCATAAAAAGATTGATATATGATTTTGCTTTTTCAGTCACCATATAATAATATAGAAATTAAGCAGTTTTAATAGGAATCACTTGTCTTCGAAGGCAACGTGCGCAGATATTTTATGCAGCAGGTTTCACACCATCTAACAATAACAATAGGAAAATGCTTTGCATGCCCATACCCATATGCATTTTTTATTATTTTATACGTACATATACTAACCTGTGACATGCCACTATAACAAGATATGTTTTAGACAACACTTTTTAAACGTTGCTTTTCTTCTAGCGTCTTTAATATTTAGCATTTGCCGATACTAGGATTAAGCGTTGCCAATAAATATATTTTTATCAAATATTTATAAATATTTTTCGACGCTATATGAAAGCGTCGGTATATTTATTCCGACATGTTTATTTAACGATTTTTTGCTCGACGCTCTTACAAGCGTCGGAATTATTTTTATCGACGCTTTAAAGCGTCGCTAATTATTATTTAAAGTGTCCTTAAGTACAAGATCTTTTGTAGTGTGCTTTTATTATTTCATTCTGACCACTATAGTTAATTATCATTTAAATTATATTCATAAATTAAGATTTTGCTCTCAGTCACTCAATTAAAATAATTCATATCATCACTTGAGTGAAATGATTGTAAATAATATTGGTGGATATAGTGTTAAAGTATTTTATAAATAGAAAGAATGCCAATTTCAGAAATTTTTGCCTACAGATCATATAATATCAAAATGGCTATTAGTGAACCACTACTGGAACATTTGGCTAGTATTCTTTTATTAGGGTTTGGTGACTCCAGTCTCAATTAAGCCCTACTTTGAGCAGAATTGATGCATTGCATAGAAACCTACTATCCGGGCAGATCTGAAAGCAGGAGTAGATAGTAAGCACATTGATCTACACTGTCATTAATTTTTACCTTCTGTTTTCCCTAGCAAAAATAAATAATTAAAAGTACCATCAAAACCAGTGTGTGTTAAACACTTTTTATGTACCATCAAAACAAGTGTATATATGTTATGCATTTTTTATGATTTAAAATGAATTGAATACAACTGTCCGTTAAACTTTATACGAAATTAAGATTGTATCTTCTAGCTGTCATGACTTCCATTTCTACATCAGGATACTAACCGCTATATCTACTATATCTTTATAGATCATCTTGAATAGATCAACTGTCTCTTTAGGCAGTGTTTGGTTCGGAAACAATGAGGGAATAAGCCCTTGTTCCCCTCTTTATTTCTAAACATTGTATTTGGTATCCGAGAATAATAGTTCTCGGGTTCTTGAAATAAGCTGGTATAAAGTTGGAATTACTGTTCCACCATTTTTCCTGAAACAAACTTGCTCCCAAGTCGAACAACCTAACTTTCATGTAAATTATTTTAAATTTATTAATTAATTTACATCATAAATGTTAGACAAATATTACATCATTAATATTAACGGTAAATTGCATTGTTACCGAACTTTTGGCGAAGTTTCACTTTACCCTCGAACTTCTAAAATGGACCTCTAACCTCCTAAACTCTAATATTTTGCTTCCGTTAAGCTCTGTTAACCGGAAACTGACGGAAGGGGTGAAACGAATGAAATATTAGAGTTTAGGGTGTTAGATGTCTATTTTAGGAGTCTGGGGGGTTAAGTGAAACTCGTCAAAAGTTTAGGGGGTAACAATGCAAATTATCCAAATTTTTACTATAAATTATTTTTATATTTTTAAATTAAAATTTTTTAATTGGCTGAAATAAAGTACAAAATTTTTTTAAGTGTATTTTATAAAACAATGGTTCTAAAGATAAAAGAGACAAACAAGTACTACGAAAAATTAACTGAGGATTAAAATCTCTATATTCGAGTGAGGACATCTATTGTAAATCAATCATATTAGCGAGTACACCAAGATAGTAGAGTGTTCGAGCATCGTATTAGTATCGTTATTTTTTTATCTTTAAGCCACTCTAATTTATTTCTTTCTTTTTTGAGAGATAGGTAGCACGCTACCCGCTTCGTTTATTTCATTTAGAAATAAACTTAGCTAGAAATGTGAATCAACTAGGATTCGAATTTGGGTCTCGGGTACCAACCACCAAACCTTTTGCCACTTGCTCTAGAGACGGTCGGTCTTTCACTTTTATTTTATTACAATAAAATGTAGGATAAATTATGGTATGATTTATTTTAGGATAAAAAATATATATAAATTCAATATCACTAACTTGAGAATTAGTAGTCAATCCGTAAGTAACATATTATACTAAAATAATTTATAGTCAAGAGTCCCCTACGGGGTAAATTGCACTGCTACCTCCTGAACTTTTGGCGAGTTTCACTTAACCCCCCAAACTCCTAAAATAGACATTTAACACCCTAAACTCTAATATTTCATTCGTTTTACCCCTTCCGTCAGTTTTCGGTTAACGGAGCTTAACGGAAAACTGACGGAAGGGATAACATGAACGAAATATTAGAGTTTAGGGGGTTAGATGTCCATTTTAGGAGTTCGAGAGATAAAGTGAAACTTAGTCAAAAGTTCAGGGGATAACAATGCAATTTACCCTTAATATTAATATTACACCTAAGTTAAAAAAAAAATTTCCTCTGGTTATAGGCTCGTTGCACCATTTTCTTTAAATCATTGTACTATTTAAAAATATGTTACACCACTTAGAACCTTTTTCTGCATTACTATCTTCACGGTAGCACAACTTACAAAAAATAATATGCTCTTTTTTAGAAATAGTTAAAAATATTGCGCTAATTAGGTGAATGTTGCACCGTGCATGGCACCCCCTCCTCCCTTCTCCTTTCTCTATCCTCCACTTGTAGACTCTAAAGTCATATCTCTCGTCCACGCTTCTTTCACTTCTCCTCTACAAACGAGTGCTGAAATAAATTCCCCCTACGCTTCTTATGGTTTGGGAAGAAGACCGCTTGACTGCCTTTCGAGGGAGTGGGATGTCGTCCGGGTGAGAGAGAAGATAGAACGCGAGCGTCGCACTGTTAAATGCGGAGATTGCACTGTTAGAAGGGTTGCTGCACTATTTTTCTTCGCATTGCTCCTTGGCATTACATTATTATATATTCCTATTGCCGGCCGCGCAACAAATTTAATTTCTTAAAACCGAATAGTAAATACCGGGGCCGACGAATAACGGGGCCGATTTGGTTCGGGTTCCGATGAGAGCGAACTTGCGTAAAGCGCAAGGAGCGCATTTAATGCCAGCTAGAATCACACGTTAAGATATACGTACCTCAGGAAATACGCAAAAGGCGGATGCAGACGATGAGCATTTTAATCAAGCGGTTGAAAATCTTGTCCGAATCTGCAAAATCGAAAAAGATGGCCCATTTTTACAAAAGCGCAAAACTAGTGAATTTTTTATGCAAATTGGCCTTGTTTAATTTGCTCCTTGAAGTTGGAAGTTTGATTTCACCTTCGTACGTACGAGATGATCCATCTTAATTATTTCTAAAAAATAGACCAGAACGTGGATTGATTGTGGTATATATCCCTTCTGGCTAGATGTTTGATCTCGATCTACCGCACACTATACTTTTTACCGTTTGTTCGGGTATAAGCAAGAACTAGCTATTACAGGGATAGGTACAAGTATGAGGATAAGAAAAATAGCGTTTGGATGAAAATTGGGTTGTTCCCGGGGATAAGAAAAATATTAGGTAGTTTTATATAAAAAATGGCGGTGTTGGCGGGGATAACCTAACTACAATTCTCGAAAGAAAAAATTAACGTTTGGATATAAAGGGAGGGATAATGGCTTATTCCTATTCCTATCCCCTAACCAAACAATTTGAATAATTTGAATGATATACATATATAAAAAAGTATTCAGGTACGTATCTAAAAATTAATTAAGAGCAAGAAGCAGGAAGCAAGAAGCGCAAGAGACATCCTTGTCATATTCCATGGGACAAGAAGGATACGTAAACATGGGGCAAATAATTAACACAAGATCTAGTTAATTAATTTATTGCTTCTTTATCTTAGAAAGATCGAGAAGATATATTATAATTGGGCGTTGGAAAGTGGAGAGGGTGGGGAGAGGTGCGTCCAGTTCATACTTGGGCGTCGTGTTGCAGCACAAGCATACTGTACATGTACTCGATCGATCAAACACTATATATATGCTGGCTAGCTCTTCGATCGTCGTCTTCTCCTTTGTTTCTCCCCATGCATGTTTGTGCGCGCACATGCCCATGTCCCTACCCAAATAGTGCATTGACATGCATTTGATGTGCATGGCAATAGATGCGCTCACCTCCGCGTCAACTTATCCATGTACATATTAATTCCGCAACTAATTAATATCTATGCTATATATAAAAAAAACAAAAAAAACAAAATAGAAGTTCTTTGAGGCCAATTTGCAGTTCTGGTCTTCAAATTACAAAGTGTATGAGATTTTAGTTCTCAAAATTTTAAAATTATTGAATTTTAGTGTGCACAAACTTTCTACTTGCATGTACATATCACATCGATCACAGAAAAACTACCTTTCTTCTTTTTTTTGAGAGAGAGAGAGACAAAGATAGTGTGCTATCCGTCTCAATTATTTCTTTTAAAAATAAATTTAGCTGAAAATATAAATCAGCTAAGATTCGAATTTAAGATTTCAGATACGTACCAACCACGCACCAAGCACTTTGCTATTTACGCTAGCTAGGGATAGTCAATAAAAACTATCTTCCTAATCTATATATATATATAGAGAGAGAGAGAGAGAAAGAGAGAGAGAGAGAGAGAGAGAGAGTTGCGAGGCGACTGTCGGTTATAAACTGCTCAATTTACCAAGAATTGATCTTTGAAGATAATGCTTCCGAATTGACGATCGGTACCATTGAACATCATCTAAACAATTTAAACTATTGAAAAATCGAATTTTATGAGAGAGAGAGAGAGAGAGAGAGAGAGAGAGAGAGAGAGTTGCTAGGCTACTGTCGGTTATAAACTGCTCAATTTACCAATAATTTATCTTTGAAGATAAAGCTTCCAAATTGACGATCGGTACCATTGAACATCATCTAAACTATTTAAACTATTTAAAAATCGAATTTTATGAGAGAGAGAGAGAGAGAGAGAGAGAGAGAGAGAGAGAGAGAGAGTTGCTAGGCTACTGTCGGTTATAAACTGCTGATCAATTTACCAATAATTTATCTTTGAAGATAAAGCTTCAAAATTAACGATCGGTACCATTGAACATCATCTAAACTATTTAAACTATTTAAAAATCGAATTTCATGATTTTTTTGAAATCACTAACTGGATGATCAGAGGGTCATAAAAATTTATAATTTTGACGACCGATATGATGCATCTACTTATTTAATGGTTTAAGAGTCCAGATCGATCATAGGAATTTTTGTTTAAAAGAACTTTAAAATATTTAAAACAAGATCTAGACTTTAAATCTTAAATACAAAATATTATACAATTAGTACTCTTTGAGAATATTTATTTTCAGCCATTTATATTTTGTCTACTTGATGGATAAGAGAACAATATCGAAAAAGTATAAAATTTAATTTTTAGATAGTTTGAAAGGTATAGATCATATTCAACAGTATTGACCGAAGACTTGAAAGCTCTATCATCAAAAGTAAATTGATAGTAAACTAAGTCATTTACTACAAATAGTAGCTAACCTAGTATATAACTAACAGATCTAACGGATGAAAATGATCAACGAGATAGATATATCTAACGACAAAAACTTGGTTACTGCTATTAATATATAGTATAGTAGCCGACCCTCTATATATATAGAGAGAGAAAGAGAGAGAGTTGAGCTAGAATACTCTCAAAAGCACTAACTTTTGAGTTTTTAGCTATTGAATGGAGAGATGTAGGGTTGAGATGATGGTGGTAGGTGGCGGTAGGTGGAATAGTATTAAATCCAAAGACTATTAATAATCAAGTAGTAAATCCAAGGGCTAGAAATTTAGAAGCACCAAGAAGTTGGTACATCTAAAAATATTCTAACTCAATTATATATATATATATATATATATATATATATATAGAGAGAGAGAGAGAGAGAGAGAGAGAGAGAGAGAGAGAGAGAGAGAGAGAGTTGAGCTAGGATACTTTTAGAAGCACCACCCACTTGGTGCTTCTAAGTTTCTAATCCTTAGATCCACTCCTTGATTATTAATATTCCTTGAATCAAACACTATTCCACCTATCACGACTTACCATCATCATCTAGGATACTTTTAGAAGCCCCACCCACTTGGTGCTTCTAAATTTCTAATCCTTGGATCCACTCCTTGATTATTAATATTTCTTGAATCAAACACTATTCCACCTATCACGACTTACCATTATCATCTCAACCTCACATCTCTTCATTCAAGGGCTAAAACTCTAAAGCACCACTCACTTGGTACTTTTAGAAGTATTCTAGCTCTCTCTCTCTCTCTCTCTCTCTCTCTCTCTCTCTCTCTATTTATATATATATATATATATATATATAGGCCACGGCTACTATACTATTATGAGGATTGGAGCCATCGTACTCATAACTTTTTGGCCGTTGAGATGAAAAAATGTGAGGCTAGGATGAGAGTGATTACGGTTAGATTGATAGTGGGCCCCCTAGGGTTGAGTAGGTGGTTGGTTGAATAGTATAATCTAACGGGTAAAAATGATTAAAGGGTGGATCAAATGGCCAAAAAGTTATGAGTACAAGAGCCTCTATACTCATAAAAGTATAGTAGCCGGACTCTATATATATATATATATATATATATATATGTACATATGGAATAAGGGAATTTGGTGTGGCCATTGGTCTCTTACGTAAACACGCGGTTATCCTAACGCGATAATCTTATTTCCTATCTACAGAGAAACTACCCTTCCACTAGAGATGCTACAGCAAGTGATTTGTGCCCTTGTCGACGGCCCGTTTCCAAGTGGAAGCATCGTACAGTGCATTGTTACGCACCTAGCTATTTACAGCTCCCATCAATCACTTTTTATAGCTCACTTCACACGGAATATATATATATTCGATTAATTGGTGGCTCCTTTAATTTTCCCTCTTAATAATTACTCCTTACTTATTCTGCTTAACAACACTACTAATTTATCAAATCTAAATTTTTAGTTCAAACTACTTAAGCTCAAATATTAATATCATAGCATATAGCCGATGTGAGAGGAAATGTAAGATTTTAAAAATATCACTCTAATTAATTGTACGATACTTAATTTGCTTTCACATAATATTCAATTTTCACACTTTCAACTGATAACTACTTTAATTTGATGCCATATACCTGGATCAAGTACTCACTCACATTCATATATAATTTATTGGACTCAAAGCTATTAGCTAGTCTAAAATATTTAGTACTTGACTATTTAGCTTTAACTATAACAAAATATGTCTTAGACGAGGTTTTTTAAACGACGCTTTCTTCTAACGTTTTTAATATTTAGCATTTACAGACACTATGATTAAACGTCGTCAATAAATATATTTTTATCAAATATTTATATAAATTTTTCGACGCTATATTAAAACGTCGGTATATTTATCCTAACATGTTTATTTAACGATTCTTTACACGACGCTTTTATAAGCATCGAGATTATTTTTATCGATGCTTTAAAGCGTCATTAAATATCATTTAAAACAAATTTTTTTATAGCGTTTATATTCCCTATTATAGTCCATGTAATAATTAGTACTTGACTATTTAACCTTATATTCCCTATAATAGTTTTTTTTCCCCTCCGACCTATTGGACGTGACATGCATGATCCACCTCTTGTTGTACTATATATGGTACGTCGTTTACTATTAAACAAAAAGGAATAATATTTACTAGGTATTCTTTAGCCTTGGATGTGTTGGTTTGGGTGTCTTTGTTTGGGTGAAAATGAAGGGGAAGTGGAAAAGGGGAAGTTGTTTACGTCATTTTTGTTGTTTGTTTTGCCATAATTTTGTTACTACGAAACTCGAGTTCATCCAAAATAGAGTAATTGACTTCCTTCTCCCACGGGACGAAGTCAATTCCGGTGAAGTGCAAAGAGGCAAAGGAATTTATTAAATTTGGTTAGGTAATGTGATCAAATTTGATTAGGTAAGTTTTAAAATATTTTTTGTCTAATTTATATATTTAGAAAATGATGAAAAATAAATTTATTAAATTTTAATAATTTTTTAATTTTAGAATTTTATTTGTTGTATTATTATAATTTATATATGCAAACAAATAACATAATTTTTTAAAATTTTATTTTATACATTATACATATATATAATTATATACATATATAATTATATTAATTTTTATTTATTATAATTTATTATTCACTGTGTTATACTTTTTACTTCATCTACTTTCTACCAAACAAACAAATGTAACTCGTAACCGTACTTCCACAGTTAGAAACAAACAGCGAAAGTGAATTAATTTTTACCCCAACTCCACTTCAACCCGAAGTCCACTTCCAGCCCAAGTTTACTTACGTCGAAACAAACATAAGTGGAGATATATGTTGGAGAGTAGTAATCATGAGCTAAAAAATAAATAGCAAATATTACTTATTTACTATCAATAACATATATACCATATAGCTAGTCTAATTTAAAAAATTCTATCATATATCTTTTTCTAGAAAAATATTTATGTTATAACAAGAGCCAAAATATGTCTAAGTCATACATGAAATACAAAAAATTAAAAAAAATTAAAAAAATAATCTGAATAAATAATTTAGTCACTGGCTTATGTCCACAAAAGAAAAAGACTAAAGTATAAAAAATATTTCGTCAAAAAAATCCTAGCCTTTAAAATAGGAAAAATTTTAGAATGCAACGTATATATGTGACGTGGCACAACAAACCAATCAAAATATTTTTTAAAAATATATGTCACATCATGATTGTAAAAAAATATTTTTATTGTACTTTTGTTTGAAAAGAAGGAATGTGATTGGTTTGTTATTGATGATATGGTATAAGTGTGATAGTGTAGAATACCTTCTATTTTAGACCCACTATATATATATATATATATATATATATATATATATATATATATATATATATATATATATATATATACACTCTCGCTAATAATAACCTTCCAGAAAAGAAAATAATATATAAGTAACTAAATCACAAAGTAAATAGAAATATTTTTTCTTACAGTTTTACATATATACCGGTCAAATTAAAAACAAATCCAAATTAGCCAATTCTAACAAATTAAATTAATCCACACCACCACCACAGATCTTTACAAAAAAAAAAAAATTAAGAGAACAACTAATTTAGTTTCAAATTAGAAACATGATATCAATAATCAAATCCAGGTGCTAGCTAGGCAAGGTTTGGACGTACCACATAATTTCTTAGCTACCGTTTGGTTCGGCGTTAAGGAAAAACTAGTTATTCCAGAGATAGTGTTAAGTTCAAGGTTAAGGTTGGATTAGAGTATTTTTGTGTTTGGTTGGGGGTTGGAGTTAGTCCAGGATAGTTAAAAATAGTATTTGGTTGGAGTTGGTGAGATAAAAAAGATAGTGAGCTATTGTGAATAGAAAATAGTGTTTGGTTAGGGTTTGGTGGGGTTAGATAGGGTTAGTTCGGGATAACTCATTTGAGATGGGATTAGCTAATTCCACCCATTTTTTAGGGTGTTTGGGAATAAAATGGGGGTTAAGGGGTTATTCCACCCCTTGACCCCCAACCAAATAATGGCTTACGGTTAATCTCAATATAGCTTCTTGTAAACATATCGAATAGCAAATATATTTCTATAAAATTCAACTTTAATATTTATTCCTAAAAAAATTCAGTGATATTATATATTTGTCCTTCTGATTTGTTACTATTAGAAAATTATTTATTTTTTAATAGAAGTTAAGTGAAATAATATTTTTATTATTACAAATATATCTCTCTAAAAATTCCAACTATTAGAATTATGCAAAAATATCCTCTTAAAAATCTCTATCAATTATTTTATTTCTTTCTACCATCACAAATATAGTATAAATAAAAGGGGTAAAAATATCAATTTACCTCATTCACTAACCACTAAGTATTTTAATTATGTTTAACTAAATTTTTCTAGCCGATACTAACAGCAGAGGATATATTTGAAAAAGTTAGAATTTTTACAGATAATAAATATATATGAAAAATTGAACTTTATAGAAGATATGTTTACATAGAGTTAATTAGTACGCAATTAACCAAATTCTTATTGCATCAAAAAGCAAGTTAAGCCAAAAAATTTCAGGCACATGCATGTAATAGTACTCATATTCACCAATTGAGCCATTTTCTTATTAAGATTGATTAATGTAGCGTTTGGATTGGGGATAAGGGATGGAATAACCCTTATCCCTCTTTTATATCCAAACGCAAATTTTTTAATCTAAAAATAGTAGTTCTCGGATATCTGAAATAATTTGGTATATATAACTATCCCTACCCCAACACCTCTACTTTCTATATAAAATTATTCATTATTTTTTTTATTTTATATTATCTATACAAACGCTATTTTTTTATCCTTGGGAATAGTTACATAATTGTTCATCCAAATTCTATTTTTCTTATCCCCATATTTATATCTATCTCTGTAATAATTAGTTCTTACTTATACCCGAACCAAAAAGTGCTGAGAGTTTTATATCTCCCACTACAACAAAATATGTTTTAGACGATACTTTTTAAACGACGTTTTCTTCTAGCGTCTTTAATATTTAGCATGTGCCGACACTATGATTAAGCGTCGCTAATAAACATATTTTTATCAAATATTTATATAAATTTTCCGACGCTATATTAAAACGTCGGTATATTTATCCCGACACGCTTATTTAACGACTTCTTTACACGACGCTTTTACAAGATCGTGATTATTTTTACGAACGTTTTAAAGCGTCGCTAAATATCATTTAAAGTGTTTTTAATTAAATGTAAGATTTTTTGTAGTGCCCGTGGCGCCCGTGCATGAAAAAGTAAGAATTAATGTTTAATAACTGCAGGTCAAAATGGTGGCCTAGAGAATAAGGAAACAAGGGATAACATCTCACGTGCATGGATTTCTCTACAAGGGATAACATCTCACGTGCATGGATTTCTCTGCATTAATCTATTCTTATGCTTCATCGGATCGGACGCCCCAGGGTTTAATTAATCAGTGCATGCCCCTCAATTTTCTAGCACGAAATTAGATGCACCTTAGTTTTACTTATTGCAGTGTCACGCTCGCGCACAAATTTTACAACTGCTCATAAATTTAGAAATAAATTTAGCTGAAAACGTGAATCAACTAGGATTCGAACTCGAGTCTCGGATATCAACCATTAACCCCTTTGCCACTTACGTTAGGGACGGTCGGTGTTGTATTTGATAGATTAAAAAGTATATATTAACTATGAAGTGATATTCAATGAAAATTTTTCCTCGATCAGGGGTCTCTTTACTTTAAAAAAACGAAACAATTTGTAATCTCTATGGGCTGATAATCTTGCTACAGATAAGAAAAGTATAGATCTGCATGTGTGGATGGAGATATAAATGGAAAAAGAGTGCATCGACAACTCGATCGGGGTTATTAGCCACTACAAAATGATAGGTTTTTTGATTTTTTTATTTTTATTTTTTTGAAAGAGCGAGATAGATATGTAGCATACACGTTACCCGCTTCGTTTATTTCATTTAAATAAACTTAGAAATGTGAATCAACTAGATTCAAATTTAAATCTCAGATACCAACCACCATGCCTTTTATCAATTGCTCTAGATACGGGCGTTTAGGTTTTTTGAATGTTGACCGAAAAAGAAGTGATGAGCATGCATGTTATTAGCTTTTACGAGATTTTAATCTATTTCTAGTTTCAGTTGTATTGTGCATGGGTTGTGTAATTTTATGTTGTATTTTGTGACATATGACAGGTTGAGAAATCTATATATTTTTTATGTTCTATTTACTCTTTTTACTGCGTATATATATTGTACTGTGTAAATAGCTTACAATAAAATTGGCTGGGGATGATTTTTCCTCCTGTTTCTACTCAAAAAAAAAAAAAAAAAAAAGAATATTATATATATATTTCTGATTTAGCATGCAAGATTGGTCCTCAAACTATAACATTGTATAAGTTTTGACTCAAATTTTTAGAACTATATATTGCAAACTGCTCGTATAATCCGATTTTGCTGACTAAAAATTTATATATTAATGCTAATGTACGTAGAAGTAATATAGCAACATTGTGATTAATAATACGTCGTAATTAAGATGTCACATCACTTTTACATCATCAATTTATCAATATTTATTTAACTAAATTGAATTGTAAAATTTGATTGCAATAATTCTGAAAGTTCAAACCAAAAATTACCATAAATTAAAATTTGAGAACTAAAATATCACATGCCTCATAGTTTGAGGACCAAACGTGCAATTTACCCTTTATAAGACAAAGAAAAATAAAGGAAAATTTTCTTGAATACCATTCCAAGTAGTTCTAATTTCATGAATACCCTTCAAAATTTTAAAATTTCATATTTGCCCTCCAAAAGTATGGAAAAGTTTCAAAAATACCCTCAAAATACCAATTTTACCCTCTATTTTAATTTAATCACTGTAGCAACCCGAACTTTAACCAAATTGGCTAAAATGCGCGAACGAGTAATTGGACAAGTTCCAATAACCATTCCAAACATCTTGGAAGGGTTAAAAGAGGATCTAAGAGAGTTAGAAAGGTTTTGGCGTTGTTCGGCGCGAATTAGAGTCGAAACGACGTGAAAAGCACAAGTCTGGACAACTTGTACCGGTACAAGCAAAGTTGCTGTACCGGTATAGCAACTTTGACCGAGAGGAGAATAGCTCTCGGGTTTGTGGGATTTTTGGTGTTTATACCGGTACAAGCCAAATTGTACCGGTACAAATGCTACGAAACCGAGAGGCAGCTCTCGGGTTTGCCTCTGGAGCAGTTTATACCGGTACAAAGGGGTCTTGTACCGGTACAGAATGGGTCTGGCAGCAGTTTTGGACTGCTTCGAAATAAAAGGTTTGGAGGGGCTTAGTTGCTATTGTTGCAACACCATTTGACCTAGAACACTCTTCTCTCCCTCATATGACAGCCAACACTCCTTTCCCTCACATTTCTCTCTTTCTCTCTAGAAACTCATTTCTAGGGCAAGGAGACCAAGGAGAAGAAGGTGGATTTTGTGGCTTTGGTGGTTCTAGAAGCTCTCCTACAAGGTGGATCTTGGGTTAGCTTTGGGCAAAGGTGAGTTTATGCAAACCTAGGTTAGGGTTTGGGTTTTCTTCCATGAAACCTAGGGTTTTTGAGTTTCTCTCATGTTAGAGACATGGTAGAGCATGAAGCTCCATGAAAATCCATGGAAGCTTCATGAGCTCTCATGGTGGATCACTAGGGTATCAATGCATGCCCTACAAATGAGTGTAAATGATCTTAGATGAGTTCCTAGTGGAATAACAAGCTCTCTTTTGCTTGTTTAAGAGATCAAAACCTAGGGTTTCACATAGGGCTTGGTAGAGCACCCAAATTTGGGGCTTTTGACTATAGAGGTTCTAGGGTCAAATTGACCTTGTAGAAATCTAATTGGGGGTGCAACGAACGCGTTGGCGCGCTCGGTTCGGTGATCTGACGAGCGAGTACAAAGATATTAATTATTTAATATATTCATACCAGATGTCCGCAGCACGCAAGATAGGAGCCCAAAATTCATGAAAACGGAACTGGGGCAACTTGAAGGCGTGGGGCAACGGCACAAGGTCTCAGATTGGGATTCGGAGATCGTTCGGGTGGTCGTGCAAGAGTTCGAGCCAAACCGGGTCAAGAGTGCCACGGGCGGCCGATTGCGAGTGTCGACGAGCAATCGGAGAGCATAATAAGGTGGGTTGTGTTTACCGAAGCGACTAGGTCGCCTATGTATGTCTAAGAGTAAAGGTTTCAACTTGATGCATGTGGTCCATGTATAGAAATTGCATGTTAAAGAACATAGTGTAAAATGCATAAGTAGAGATGCATGCTAAAGAACCTAGTGTGAAATGCTAAGAATGAGCATGATATAGAAATGCTAGGAAATGAATAAGCATGAGGTAAATAATGAGGCAAAGAATGCTAAGTAAGAATGTAAGTCATGGACTAATACACATATAGATCGAGTGGCATCCAACTTAGTGTAAAGAACATAAGTTGTAGTAAACCTAGAGTCATGTGGACCTAGGAGAATGACATCTAACCTAGTGTTGTTAATGAACATAGGTTATAGTAAACCTAGAGTCAATGGACCTAGGAGTGTGGGAATTAACCTAGTGTCAAGAACATAGGTTGTAGTAAACCTAGAGTCATATGGATCTAGGTAAAGAACAATGAACCTAGTGTCAAGGACATAGGTTGGATAAAGACGACAGTGGACCTAATATGAATAAACATAGGTCGAGTTGGAATGACATTGGACCTAGAGTTAGAATACCTAGGTTATGTGACAAAGAATAAACCCTAGTGTCAAGTAGACCTAGGAGATAAAGACAATGGACCTAGAGGGTCGTCTCTTGAGGGCCTAGCTAACCCTCAAGCTAAGTGGAACGGATTCATGGAATCCCGAGATTTGGGACACCTAAGTTGGTGTCGGGCGTGTGCGACGATTTCGCCGTCCAGGGCTATACCACCGTCGTGGCGTTGTGCGACGATTTCGCCGCCGGGTGGGTGAGCCAAAATGTGTTCGATACCGGTTAAGCCGGATGAGAATCAGATCGCCATGTGTTGACACCCTGTGTTTGGGGCACTATTGCTGGGTAAGTACGATACGGCCGCACCGGGAGGCGAAGGAGTGACTCAAACCATTGTTGGGTGAGGTGCGATTAGTTCGCCGCGGATGGTTAAGTCATGACTTGGGTCCTCGCCGGGTAAGTCCGCCGCGATCGCCACCGTAATGGTTATGTCAAGTGACACTGGGTTCGCGTGTGCGACGATTTCGCCGTGGTGAGGCTGAGTCACAGAGGGCGACAGGCTGTTGACAGCTGGGGTAGTTGCGAGACGTCCAACACCTCGGGCTAGACAGCGGGCGGATTATCCGCAATGAATTGACTCAAGACCGAGTCGGGTGGCTTAGTGAGCTGAGGTAGAGTGACCTTAGAAATAAATTGCTAAGTAGCATAAGTGCCAAAAGGTAAAGAACGTAAAGACTAGCTAAAGTTGTAAATAGCTAATGGATAGTGATAGTAATAGCTAAGCTTGTAAATAGCTAGGTATGAATGGAAAGGCTAAAGTAAAGAATAGCAATAGAGTAAAGAAAAGCTAAGAGCTAAAGAGTAATTTTGCATATTGCATATTGTGAGGTAGGTTTTTATGTTAGTTGCAAGTTATATATCTATATATGTTTTTGGACTAACATATCTGCAGTGCCTCCTTGGACCTATTGGTCGAGCTTTTCTCTTGGGTGACCGTACCCACGAGAACTATGGACAATAGTTCTCACCCCCGTGTTGTGGTTTTGGGGGTACAGGTACACACGTGAGCGGCGCAGTAGCAGCGCGAGGCAAGGGCGTAGCTCCATAGATAGCGCCCTACCAGGAGACCAGAGATAGAAGTACCCCAGTTGACAGAGCTTAGGGGTATAACAAGGGAGAATAAGTTGTAATAAATTGTAATCAAATTTGTAATATCTAGATTGTAATAGGAAGTTTAAAGTCTTCAAGTTAAATGTAAGAGTTAAATTTGAGACGAATGGTTGTAATAGCAAGTAGCTGTTTTATGTTTATGATATTTCCTTATGCAACTCGATTGTAATATCCGTTCTCGTTTGGAACCTTCTTGTAATTGTATTGATTGCGACGCCTTGAACGTACGTCTGTTTCGAATCCGACCGAATTGGCGGGCTCGGGGCGTGACAATCACCACCCTCACAATTTTTTTTAATATATGGACCCCCTCATTTACAACTCATTATGAAATAACCTCATAAATTTAACTTTTTAATTAAAGTCTTCTTAATTTTTTTTTTCTTAAATTGAATACTTTTTTTATTATTAAATTAGAGATTTTGTCTAATCCATTAATGATTCAAACAAATTTAATAATTTTGATAACTTTGTAATATATAAAATTAAATACGTTTCTGTTCAAAAAATAAAATTAATAAAAACTTCAAGGATTTACTTAAATGACCTATAGTTGATAGTTTTAGTATAAATATCAAAAAATAAGTGGAAAAAGTTTGATTTTTAAATAAATAGTGAACAAATTAAGGGTAAAATGGTAATTTCATATTTTGAAGTAAAATAAAAAAAAAATGCTATGTTGCCGGAACTTAGCAAAAAATAACGGTGAGAGTATTTATATATGAAAGAAATATTGTATTTAGAGGGATATTTGTGAAATTTTAAAAATTTGAAGGGTATTTATGATATTTCATAAATTTGTGAGTGTACAAATAAAACTAACCCAAGAATAAAATCCAACTGGTTAATAAGTGGAAAAAAGTTCTTCACAAAAGAAAATATATGAAATTTTTTTTTCCAATTTTCCCTCCAATAAATATTTAAATTTTTTTCCCTATATTTTATGGAAAACTAGTATTTTTTTTATTTTCCTAATTTTCTTTAATGCAATCGAAAATACTAATTTTTCATAAAATACGAAAAAAAAGAATTTCCATAAAAATTTACTTTGCATAGAACTAAACGGACAAAAAACTGAAAAAATAATTTTTCATTAAAATTTTTTTTTACACTTTTCTGATAAACTAACCAGAATCCCGTATGGGCCAGGTCTTAGGTCTTGTTTGGGATTGCAGTTTCAGAAGTGTCAGATTTTGCATGTCTTTTTCGATGGCGATTGCCGCTGAACTTTTTAAGTCAATGGAGAATAAAAAAATAATGAATCATTTTAAATTTTTTTGGCATTTTAAAATATAAAATCAGCTGTTTTTTTTTAAATAAACCCAATACCAAACAAAACTTTAGTTGAAATTGTCCACTTCTTAATTGCATGGACACAATCTTTTATAATTAACAAATTTTGGGGCCCCAAAGACACAGTGACCCAGCAGGGACCAGAACGGCCTAATTTTGGAAAAAGTTTAGAATACAGGATATATTGATGACGCCACACACAAACTAACCAAATAACTTCTTTTAAAGATATATTTCCCATCATTATTGTAAAAAAATATTTTTATTGTACTTTTGTTTGAAAAGAAGAAATATAATTTGTTTGTTATATTGATGACGTGGTGTAAGCGTTACAGTGTAGAACTTCTCGTAATCTTGGGCCAACCTTTTCAGGACCATTGTCCAGACCAGGCCCTACTTTGCCGGAGCACGGGCCGATCAAATTTTTCTATTCTTTTTTTCAAAAAGAAAATTTAAAATTTTAAGTTTTATTGTTAAAATTTCCTATGTTAGATTTATAAAATTATATATGCAAAATAAATTTTTTGATAACTTTTGAAAAAAAAAAATTTATTCGAATTTTGTAAAGTTTAAATTTTATTTCAAGAGAAGAAAACGAATGAAAAAGATATTAAGACAGAAGAGAAAGAAAATACAGTTAAGTTGTGTTGAGCAGTGAAAAGTGAGAATAAAAAATAATAATAATAATAATAATAATAATAATAATAATAATAATAATAATAATAATAATTCGTCTTGAATCCATCCCGATCCCATCCTAACCGGAGCGATTAGTGGAGCAAGAAAATAAAATAAAAATTAATTTCCGGTGGTGTTCTTCACTAATGTTGCATATTGTTCGGATATAAGTAAGAATCGCTTATTTTAGATATAAGTACAAATTCAGATATAAACAGGAATTAGACCAGTTTTGTATTTGGATGAAAATTTGATTATTCCTAAAAATAAAAAAAAAAAATAGTGTTTGGATGAATAGTTTGGAGCAAGAGGAATAGGAGTTATAATTTTAAATTAAAATTATTTTATCTAATTAATTAATATCAAAATATTAATTAAAAATAATTTAATAAATTAATATATTTATTAGCTATGAAGTATGAACATTATATAAGATAATGAAAATATATTAATTAATTAATTAATTATAAAAAATAAGTTGAGTTTTTAATTAGTTAGTAAATTATTTTAGTAAGATAACTAGTAAAAAAATTAATTAGATTAATAAAAATATTATTCGTTGATCAATATAAATATTAGTTTATAGATAAACATATTAAAATACTAATAATTAATTAGCTAATTAATTATATATAATTATTTATTTATTTATTTTATTATTTAAGCAATAGATAGTGATTTAAATATATTGATTAAATTGATTAATAATTTAATATGATAATTAAAATTAAATTTAGGCTTTAATTAATCTTGTTCCCATTTGTGAACAAGCTTATTTCAGAGAAAAGGGTAGAACAACAGTTTCAGCGTTATGCCAGTTTATTTCAAAGACTCAAGAACTATTATTTTCGGGTACACAATTTTTTTGTTTGGGAACAAAGAGGGAACAAGGGCTTAATTAATATTCCTCTTTGTTCTCGAACCAAACACTGCCTAAGAAAATGAGACAAGAGGTGGAGGACGTGTCGTGCGGTACTTGGACGGTGCGTGCCGGTCAAAATAAATTTTATGTGCCGACACATAATAGCGTGAAATATTTATTTTCTTTAACAACAAAATATTTTAACTATTTATTATGTCTTTTTATCACATTTTTTGAATTTTATTGTGGAAATTGCTTACTAATTTAAAGAATATAGAGTTTTTAGATGTCACCATCATCATGGGATATGTCGTGTAAGTGATGATATCTTGGTTTAAGACAAAGACGATGATCCGCGCTGACGAGTGCACTTAAAACCTTGGTGGAGGATCCCTCCCAACCCCAAACCTACCCTGCTTGTATTCCTAGGCCCAGCACGACCAGCACAGTTGTGACATCGCTTATCGGATTAATATGACAAACTATTTCTACAGGTATTACAAAATTATAGAAGCCGACCACGTACTCTTCGTGGTGAATTATCTTTTCAATGTTGCAGAAAATATGCCTTCAGAAGAAGCCCACCAACAATGCCTATTCCAACTACCCAGTAATAATCCACTATACCCTAAAAAATTAATAATAATAATAAAACCCTCATTATTTTTATACTCTTTTACATGATCATTTTTATTTCTCTTTTACATGCCCTTGGCATCTCATGTATGTTAAACTGTGTGCATTAAAGCATAAATTTTTTGGTCGATCATTAAAAAAGGTCAAGTCTCAGCGGAGAACCTAAGCCGAAAGCTTGTAACTTTCCCATTTTTTTATCAATACAAGTATTTTTGATCGACTTATTCTACAAGAATTAATTTTGTTTTAATCTAATTTTAGATGCAAAGAGCAAGTTAACAGTTTGATTCATTCCAATACACAAAAGCTTTCTCGCTGCAGCAAAGCGTCAAACACCTTAAGAGCAACTTTTCTATAGTGGGGGGATATTAGACGCAACAGATTGGTATTTCACATGCTAATATTCAGAGGCTTTTTTGCTGAAACAAAATATCAAATACCTTCAGCAACTTGAAGAATCAAAATATAGTAGAAGTAGAGAAGCACAAGATCATATGAATCAATATAAAAAAAAAACATCTAATAATTATAAGTAAAAGATAGAAAAAATGATGCTCACTTAAAAAATCGCCAAAAGGTTGGAGATTAATGGTGTGATTAACCCAAAGAGAAAACGGACATCAGATTCAAAAGCAAAGAGATTTATTCTAAGAGACAAGACAAAAACTAAACCCCAATTTCATCATATCCTAGTTCGTTTCTTCAACCATTCATTCACACTTACTAAAAATTGTCTTAATATCACTTTGCTCCCAAATCAGGAAAAAGATAAAATCCATAAATGGATTTTGCTGTGAAGAACTTGCTTTGAATAAGATGTTATGGACCGAATTATATTCAAAATAGCATTTTAGAAATAATTTATGAGCTTACACGGCAATTAGAAATAGCATTTAGACAAGCATTTTTGGGTCAGCAAATATTTTTTGTTCGCGAAACTAAATCACAACAAGCCAGAAGTTCAGAGTCACCGAATTTGCTTACACTCATCAAAATCACTCAGAATACATGCATTTTAAAAGTTTCAAAATAAAAATTTTTAAAACTTTTTTTGACTTGCATTACTGAGGTAACTTCTCAAACGCATTCCTAGAGAATACACAAGAATACTTTGCCCTAGAAATAGTTTCTAAAACAACACAAAAAAAACAGAAGCAGCTGTGAGCTCACAATCATGCTTTAGTACAACAAAACTGGTTTTGCTGCAACAAAACCAGTTTTTAACCTTTTAATTAAAAAGTTGAACTAACCGAGAGTGCAACTTCAAGACCGTCTATGATGCACACTGTTGAAAGAAATAGTGCACAGCTACACATTTTCTGACTCCGTTAACCAAAACTAATTTCCGCTCTTTACGAAGGTTTTATGACTCCTTGTATTAAGCCATTCACTGCTGCCATCTTGGTCAGAAATTCGAGCTCGTCATCTAGCGGCTGTAGACAACAAGATCGCCAATGAGAAGTTCCGGAAAAGTACAGACACGACAAATAATAAGCGAAGAAATTTTATGAAATATCAGAGGTTAAAAACCTGTAGGATGGAGAACGAGAGCGTGATGGGCTCCGTCTATCCTCCTTAGTAAAGGGCCTAGGAGATGGGCCATGGCCATCATCCTTAGGAGTTGGAGATCGCCGATTTGATCGATACTCCCTCTCCTCTCGAGGGGAGATGGACTTTGCAGGAGAGTAATAATCATCGCGTGAGCTCCTTTTCCCGTCCCTGCATGAAAAAATGAAAAATAGGGAAAATAAAAGGAGAACAACAAGTAATTGAAAAAAAATTAAAGAATCCCATTACAGGGGTTCCAGAGCACTGAAAATAATAAAAACATGTAGTGCTACTCAAATTAGCACTACAGTCAGAAAATGATGTAGAAAAGAAGTAAACTCAGACTGTAGATTCTCCCTGACTCGGGCCTCCCCAAATCAAATTTAAATAGCGAATAATACTACTTTTACCTGTAACATCTCAAATTCCCACAAATTTTATGAACTCGATCCAAACATGTATGAATACGGCTTTAAAATGCAGTTGGTTGTTCAACAGCATCAGTTCTCTCCCAACAAATCTTTGCCTCTACTTTCTTAGCCAACACATTTGTCACTTGTGATTGTATCCTCAATCTTTAGCCGCGAGACTTTTGAAGGGCTCCAACTCTCTGGAGATCATGATACTTTCTAGTTTTGGTTCTGGTAATCAAGTTTCTCTATTGCTTTTTAAGCTCTAGATTCTCTCTTGACTGGATAATTGCAAAGCGAAACTAGTAAGATTCAGAGAACACTAGAATGAAATATCTCATTTGGATAACAAAAGCATAAAGTTACTATGGATAGTGAATTTATCTAACAAACCATACGATCAGTAGTGAGTTATGTTGCCGAAGCTGGATTAACCGAAACTTCTTGAATAGCTTTGAAATAAGATCAAGGAAATAGCCAAAATCTTTTGGTTCACTTTCTCTTTAGTCATTAGTATAAGCCTTTGTACTTTACGAACTCTTTGACTTTAATGATCTGCATAAGCAACATACTAACAAGTCGTTCAAACGTCCTGAAGCACAGAACACAGCGCAGCATGATTAAGTTTGCAAATAACAAAAATCATCTTTAAAAGAACTCCTATCCATGGTGAAATCTGATATTTTAAAGCTTCCATAGCAATATGAGAAATTTCTTAATAACTATTATTTTTGAAAATGCAAATAGAAATGCAATTAACCATAAAGTTCAGACATCTCCACTAATTTAGTTATATCTGAATATGATTTAAACAAGATGTGGTCTTTTTAATAAAAACACTATAAAAATCTAATACAAGTTAACCAAACTAAAAATTAAAAAATTAAAGAAAAAATCAAACCTTGAGTCACGCCTGGGCGGTGAAGGTGAACGTGAATATGCTGCCAAGATGAGAAAAATAATAACGTGAATCAAGTTCAAGAAACCAGCAATACTACTTAAGGAATTTTGTACATAAATATGATTTATAGCAAAAGAGATAGAAAAAGTATAGATTGGAAGAGCTCTATCTACTTACAATGGTGTTGATGCCTTGGGGATCTTGGTGAGGATCGTCTTCTATAGCCATCACCTTTGTATCTATCACTGCACGAGCAAAAGCATATAAGTACTTGGATAATGTAAATTGTAAACTGCATTCAATATATCACGAATGAAGTGGTAATTTAACAGAGGAGAAAAATAAAGTGATAAAATACCTTATTCTACTGCTCGTGCGCATTTCTTGTGGAGTTTTTCTGTTTTCTTCAGCATACACAATCGAAATCTCACGTCCACAAATAAGCTGATGATTCATTTGCTGCTTGGCCACTGCTGCATCATCAGCATAACGGAATTTGACAAAGCCAAAGCCCCGTGGTTCCCTGCAAAAGTAGCACCCAAGTACAAAATTTGTTTATGATTCTGACAGCTCTGTCCTAAAAACATCACCAGGATAAAAAACCAATTTAAAGGGAAGTATTTATAGCAGTGAACATGGTAAATAAGAAACCATTAAACCCCAAAAACTCAAATTCCTGCAATGTATATTAAGAAGCCAGTAGCAGAAATCACAGAAAATGTTGTATTCTGAATAATCAGCACAACAGAAGAAACTGACACCGATCCCTAACTAATACAAATCAACCTACGTTAATGTATCATGACAACACATGGTAATATAGGCCGATCCTAGCAAAATAGTGATATATCCCTCCACCACTATATAATGCAATCAATAGTGACACTAGGACAATGTAACTACTCAAATATATTGATTTCTTACACAAGGGTTCATGTATTTTAAAAAAAAAATCTACCCTCATTTTGATACTATATAGCAGTTTTTCGATTTTGATAATTAGATGTACCAAGGTCCAAGGACCCTCATGGGTTATGATGTGAAACTTGACGACCATTATATTGGTAAATAAAGATTACATTATTGGCAATCCATCAAACTCAAGTGCGTTCAACTTTTCATATTTTTCCTTCCCCACACCAACCACTTTCATGAGAGGCTGCACTTCATTATTTACTTCTTTGGTTTTACTCATATATTCATTCTACTATGACCCGAATATAAGATACATGTACATGGATATATCAAGGGTATCCCATCATTTTCATGCAACTGGATGGCAATAGAAAAAAATTATGAGAAATGGAGGTTTTGCAAATTTACATTGATGTAATTTTATCAGTTCGTAATATGCCTCGTAAGAGAGTTCCAAGAGAACAGGAGAAATCTTCTTAAAGATTTCATTTATGTAGAACCATTTTAAAAAGTATACTTAGCTCCTTCAAAAACACCCTCATGGTTTTACAGGGAAGCTTGACAAACGACACAATGCATGTCAACATGTAATGTATGTCCCATTGTACAGACAATGAATAGGTGAAAATCACTGGTTTTAATCATGATGGGTTTTTCTTGTTGCTGATGCAAATGTTTTTAGCTGAAGAGAAACAAAAAAACAATTAAAACTTATGGGGAAGAAATTTGAAAAATAAACATTTTCAAGAAAAAAAAAACAGAGATATGGTTTGTACTCTGTAAAATGCATGTCAGTAGAATTGGATACGGAAAAGCAAAAAATAAAAAATGCTGTAGTTGATGGTCAATAGAAAACACAAAAGGGAGCATTCCAATCACTTCAGACAAAGAAAAAGAACATAGATTACTCGATAACAAATGAAGATTGAAAGAAAATTAAAGATATTATTCGTGGATTATAGTGGGACTATCAGCCCCCTATTTGGTTGGGGGATAAGGGGGGATAAGGGGGTTATCCCCTCCCTATACCCAAACACAAAAAAAAAAGGGCTATCCCACCCCTTATAGGGTTTATCCCAGGATCTAGGATAATCCGTTAATGGATGGGATAGTTGTCCCACCCCTTTGTGGGAATGGGGGTTGGAACAGCTGTTCTCACCCCTATTTAATTTTTAAAAAAATTTTAATTTTAATTTTGAAATTTTAAAATTTATAATTTTAAAATTAAAATTTTATAACTTTAAATTCTAAATTTTAAATTTTAAATTTTTAAAATTTAAAATTTAATATTTTATATATTTAGATTTAGATTTAATCTTAAATTTCAAATTTCAAATTTCAAATTTAGAACTTTGAATTTTCGAATTTGAGGTTTAAAAATTTTAATTTTAATTTTAATTTTAATTTTTTGAAATTTAAAAGTTATATATTTAAATTTAAAACTTTAAATTCAAATATAATATAAGGTGCAATATCATTATTTTCTATTTATAATTACCCACTATTTTTCTTATTCCATCTTATCTATCCAAACACTATTTTTCTTATTTCCAGGAATACCTCAATTTTCATTCAAACGTAAAATTGGTCTAATTCTTTTTTATACCCATAGTTAGTAAATTCGGATTCGGCAAAAAATTCGGATAAAATTCGTTGAAAAATACGGCTAAAAAACGGATTCGTCAATTATTCGGATACGTGATTTATATGGATATTATACGTTCACCAATTAAAAATTCGGGATCAAAAATTCAGCTATTAAATTTAAAAAAATTTCTCTCAAAATTTATACTATTAATATAAATACTCATATTTTTTAAAAATATAAGAATAAAAAATATAAAATTAAACTAAATAAGTAAAAAAAAAAAAAATTATATTATACCTCAAAATAAATAATTTATTAAGCAAATAACTTTATACAAGAATTTTATATTTATCATTAAAAAATTCGGATTAAAATTTTTTTTATTAAATTAAAATTTTTCTTTAAATATACTATTATCATATATATATATATATAGAGTCATGGAATACTATCGATAGCACCATACATTTGGTGCTATCAAGTTTTTCACAATTAGATCCACCCCTTTGATGATTTTCACCCGTTAGATCAATCTATTCAACCAACCACCCACTTAACCCTAGGAGGCCCACATCATTCTAACCACACATTTCTCAATTCAATGGCCAAAAACTTGGTAGCACCAATGACTTGGTGCTATTAATAGTATAGTAGCCTAGTTCTATATATATATATATATATATATATATATATATATATATATAGTTGAGCTAGAATACTCTCAATCGGCACGTCTTCGGGGTGGCGCAAAGCGAACCGCAACAACTTTCGAGAGATCCAAAGAAAGTAGCAAAAGCTCAAAGTAATGTATGTCGTGAGAAGGACAAGAAGTATAGTGAACGAGAGAGGAGATGATTTCGAGCAGCTTGTGAGCTAAGTCTTTGTGACCAACCTCACCTCTTCATTTAAAGAGGAGAAGGATTCAACGGTAACATACAAGGCCATGCCTTGTCCCAATGCTGGTGCTGCATTCCGAGGTTGGACCCTTGGACTTCCTGAGATGGACCAAAACCGAAGAGATCCGGTTAAGGTCTCAAGTTGGACAAACTCTGGGATAATCCGGTAAGGTCCGGATTAAGCAATTTCTAGCCCTTGGATCTACTTTTTTTACTAATACCCCTTGGATCAAACACTATTCCACCTACCACCACCTACTACCATCATCTCAACCCTGCATCTCTCCATCCAATGGTTAAAAACTCACAAGCACCATCTCTTTAATACTTTTGAGAGTATTCTAGCTCAACTATATATATATATATATATATATATATATATATATATATATATATATATATATATATATATATATAGAGTCCCTACTATACTATTATGAGTACGATCGCACTCATACTCATAAGTTATTTTCGATGATAGAGCTTTCGAATCGACGATCTACACCGTTAAATATTATTTATAGTATTCAAAATTTTTAGAAATAAAATTTTGTAATTTTTCGATATCATTTACCCTACGATCTAAAGCTCACAAAATTGACAATTTTTAATGGCGGTATGGAATATTTGATAGTTTAACGGTGTAAAAGAATCGAAATAGGTTGAATTTTTGATAGAAAATTCTATTCACTACCTAAATAAAGATCAATAACTCCGATCTTAAATTGAAAGATTCGATCATCCATTTTTAGGATGTCGTTCGATTTTGACCGTTCATTTTATACCCGCTTGATGGACTTTATAATGATTTCGAAAAAGTACGAGATTTATTTTCTAGAAGTTTCAAATACTCTAGATCATGTTTAACGGTGTGGATCGTCGATTCGAAAACCCCAACATCGAAAACAACTTATGAGTAGTAAGGACTCTATACTCATAATAGTATAGTAGCCCTACTCTATATATATATATATATATATATATATATATTTGTGTGTAGTCACATCTCACACAAGAAAGGGCGAGTCCACGAGGCCGAGTGTAGCCTCGTGGACCCCGCCGTTTCCCACCCCTACACTCCACTCTATTTCCAACCTCTTCTTCTTTCTTCTTCTGCTTCTTCCTCGCTAGCTCCGCCACTTGCTCCCGGCGCCGGCCTGGCCGCGAGGAGGACGACGACGGCGCCCGCGGCCCTCTTGCTTCGGCGCCCGTCGTGGCGGGAGAGACGGCGACGAGAGCGGCGACGAGCCGACGACGCGACGAGAGCGGCGACGACGCGACCCACGGCCGCTAGTCCGCGACCGTCGTTTTTTTGGGCGAATCGTTCGCGAATCGCGAATAATTCGCGTTTAATTATTTTTGTGAAAAAAAACGTGATTTTTTTTCGAATTTTTCCGAAAAAAACGAAAACGCCCGTTTTAAACGGATCTTCAAAAATTCGCGAATAATTCGCGAATTATTCGCGAATTTACTAACTATGTTTATACGAACTTGTACCTATCCTGGAATAGGTAGATCTTGCTTATAACCGAACCAAACGAAGTATCCGAGTACAAAATTGTGTCTAAAGGATTATTTAATCCTCTTATTAATGAAAATATATAAATTGCTAGATGGCTGCAAAACTCAGTTCATACCGTATCTTTGAGACTAAATCGGTTAGGAGGCTAGATGTTTCAAGGGTCGTTGCTAAGATGGATGAAAACTGTCCTTCAAAAAATATATTGTGTATCAAAGAACAAAGTTAAAAGCACCACCACCTAAAATTTAGAAGAAACATTTATAAGATCCAGATGATTCCAAGAGCAACCACATTATTCATCAGTTAGACTTAGTTAGATCGGTTAGAAAAACAATGGATAGTTAAACTGCTTCTAGGAGGTTCTTTGTGCAAAATAACGTTTGTTGGAGAAGGATTCATGTGGCCGCCTATATAAGTAACTAGGACATATGGTTCGCTATATTTTACGTTGTATTGTTACGGTAGAGATAAAATACATTTCACAGAAATAGGGAGTTTAGACCAAACTTAAATTCCTCGATCAAGGCACAAGAGGTGCACAACCATTGGATGTATTATGTAAATCTAAATTATCTAAGTACTAGAGTTTACAGATTTAATCATCTGCGAACTAAGCATCTCAAGTATATGCTCTGTATGAAGCTAAGAATGTTATTATGCATAGATTTGATAATCCTTGTACCATATGGAACCGAGCACAAAACTACTGAATTTTGATATACAGGCAACTAGGCCTCGTAAAAATATAAAATCCTAAATTTTCGACCAAACTGCCTAAGTTTCTACATAGCATTTGATGGTTATTCCATCCTAATGAACTTAGTAAATACTATCAATAACTATGCCATGTTCATGCAATGTACCAAAAGGTGTTTCTCATGCCAGTGCAACATTAAAGTTGCTATTAAAATAGGCTACTCACACATTGAGTTGAACTCGAACCAGACTAACCAAGCCTAAAGCAAGCTACTAGAGACTAGAGCCTGGAAAATCTCCACTAAGTATAGCCAGTCTTATAAAACAGTATTGACAGATGACAACATGGAAGAGTTCATATTTTTAAGAAAACACTATAATACTGTTTGATTCCTTTGTATTTAATATCTATTAGTTCAAAAATACCTCAAATTCCCTTTCCTCCCACTCAATTCTTAATCCATCAAAACAGTTCTCTACTTTTATCATCCCTCTAGTTTGTCATTTTCTTCATTTGCCACAAAATATAAGCCTGTTAGACAGCCACTGTCATCAATCTATACATTTGATTTTTGCAGTGAAAATTCCTCTCAGTTGAAATGATAATGACAAAGTCTTGCTCTCAATAATGTTTTGAAAGTGGTTCAAACTCTTATGTGCTTTAATTTCGAGTTATTTCCCGCTATAATAATGAAGAAGTGTCATTTGAGTCATATGAATAAATTAAGCATCCCAAACACAGAGAGAATAAAAAACAGAACAACAAGAAACAAGAGGTGGTAAAATGCCAAGGAACTATTATTGTTATTTGTAATTTCTCAAACAAGAGGTGGTAAAATCCAAGGAACCATTATTGTTAGTTGCAATTTCTCAGAAGACTATTGCTGTCTTTGTCAAGACAATATAAAGGTCCAACATGCATAGGTTACCCTAGCATGGTCCCTAAAATGCAGCATACATATTTCTATTAAAACACATAAATGAGCACAAAACCACCTAGAGTAAAATTTAAAAACTCCACATGTCAACTAATATAGAACAAAATATCTTCTATTGTTCAAATATAGGATTTCTTAACGTCTTGCTCCCTTCATCTCCAACCATATTAGCGTTCAATCCAATAAATTCTCAAGGTTATGGAGTCAAATATATAACAATTGCTTGGAATTTCTTGACAAGTTAATAGCAAAATAAACAGGAACAAGCCTTATATGCAAATCTGACAATATATTGATGTAAGACCTACAGATAATTTATGGAATACGTAAGATCAAATATACATCACATGCATTCATTCATAAGATATATTATAATGGCATGGAAGGAACCGCTTACCGTAGATGAAGAACTCAAGAAATGAAAAATAATGAATAATTGCACAAATCAAGGCTGTAGACTGCATTGCAAACCAAAAAACAAATATCACACCATACCCTGTGTAGTAATTCTTCGGAAGGTAAACATCCTTCAAAGGGCCAAAGCGTTCAAATGGAATACGAAGATCCTCCGGCCTGTGAGCATACGCAGTCACAAAACAAATAAGAGAGAAACTAATCGCCATACAAAATAATTAAAGAAAAAAAAAAAACCTTTTTCATTCAAACTCCTAAAACATAGCAGAAGAGAAAAGCAATTCATCGAGCAGTGAGCACAATATATGAGAGAAAGCTCATGGAGGAAAAACACAAAAAAGAAGGAAAGAAATAGAGAGATCATAAGTCAAAGAGGACTTCGCCTCAAATGGTTAAAGTTGCCAATTATCTGACAGGACTAGGAATCAGTGTTAAAGAAATTGACCAAATCAGCAAAGCAGGTTAGATGTTCAACCAGTGTTCAAGAAGTAAGCCGGGTCAGCAAACTAGGTTAGAGGTTCAACCAATGTTCAAGAAGTCAGGTCAGCAAGCCAGAGAAGGGAGAGGATCATGGTGGGTAAGAGGTTCAACCACAATCGAAGGAATGGTCGAACTATCAGATGTATATGCATATATGTACATACACTATGTGATCTCCATGTAATATCCCAAATAAACAAACGGTCTTCTCTTGAACTAGTAGCTAACTTCGCATAGGTGATTAGCTACATTTTTTGCATCAACCAATTCAGAGGCGTGAATTTTAGAATTAGAAGAAGAGGCTTACTTATTTTTCTTCCAGCTCTAATGTCCACTTAAATTTGTCCAGTTGGGCAATTTGGAACAAATTCATACAGTTGGGCAGTTTTGTACCAGTTTTGATAGGTTTTAACCTTTTTTTTTCCTCATGAAGCTGTTGCTATAGCTTGATTGAACCGGCTCTATAACTGGTTTCCAGTTAACCAAGTCAAACCAGCCGATCCAGTTCAATTCTCTAAACATAGATAAGAATAAATGTTTCCAAGGAAAAGATTAAACTATCAATTATCATTTTTCTTACACTAGTAGGATAGGGTGCTAACACTATTAGGCTAGGTTGTTGATAGGAAGTGAAGAAGAAAAAAAATGTATTATACATAAAAATAACTGCAAAGTAGGACGGCATTTTCCTATGTTATTAGCTTATCGTTATCCGATCATAAAAACAGCACAACAATGATAACAAGACAGCAATAAATTATTGCTTGTATGAATAGAAATATCAGCAAAAATAATGAAAAATCATCTTAGAGAATCAGCTCCTAGTATAAACGCGAAATTCTTTGTTACTCAAGATTTCACCAATCTAAGTCTACTAAACATTTAGGGGATCCCAAAAGCATACAGACTTATCCTTAGACTTTCCAAATTACAATGGTACTTTGGTATCCCTTAGAAAGACTATTAAGAATACAACGAAATCAATGAAGTGTGAGGCAGCAAGTGAACTCTAGGAAGATCACCAACATACACTTTTGAGTGAACAGTCAGAAGCCCGTACATGGCCCAGTTCTCTATTTTCCTCCAAAATGTAAGTCATTTAGGTACCTAATCATCAGGTGCATCCAGGTGAATAAACCATCTTCGCACATACCTCCTACAGTATACCGAGACCGATCCCATGAACATAACCACTAAAAGATAATAAGAGCGTACTATTCGTGGAATAATAGTGACTCAACAAAGCTTTCCTCTTATTGTCAATTCAATTCAATCGTTCACGCATATCTCCTACAGTACACCAAGATAAATCTCAAGAACAACCACAAAGACAATAATACGACAATTTCAGTGACAGAACTTGGATATTTGTGCAAATAGAAAACTTAGGCCCTAAGATATCTCGCGATAACTCATCCGGTACACAGATTTTCTTGTCTGATTGAAAACTAGGTGTCCGAATTTTGCTCTTTAAAAGTCTTAGCATCCATGATTTGGTAGTACAGCATATTTTACCTACAAGGTGCTTTATCATATCCCAAAAAGATTTGACTCCGACGGAATACGGCATCCATTCTAGGCATTCGATGACACTCCTGTCTATCAAATATTACATACTTGTTTGAATAAATCGAAAGAATATACCGTATAAGATGTTCATGCATCCAAAGAGGGCCTTAGGGTTTACTGAAAAAAGGAAAAACGAGGGTCAAATGATTGCGACCTCGCATCAAGGGCGACGTTTCGCACAAGAAGGCCGGACGGGGCCGGGGAGCGGCGGAAACCGCGGCGGTCGCGGGGGTCGTCGTAGCGCTTCCGAAGAGGCGGCGGGCTCCGGCTAACCCGCCGAGGGCTGTAGCTCGGGCTCGGGCCCCGGCCCCTGCTTCGGCTTCTGTATCTCCTCATGAAACCCTAGGAAGGTGGGAAGAGAGAGAGAGAGAGAGAGAGAGAGAGGGAGAGAGAGAGAGAGAGGGAAGAGAGAGAAAGGGAGAAACCCTAGAAGGAGGTGGAGGGAAGAAGAGGAGTGCGGGCGCTTTGAATAGGGTAAGAATGGCTCCCCACGAAATAATTTAAATTGCTATATTATCCATCGAATTGTTTATGAGATATAGACAGGGATGTAAAAACGGGCCGGGAGGCATGGATATGGGCCGAGGGTAAGTACTGTATGGACGCTATGGATTTCGATCCGGCCCGGCACGGTCTGGCCTGCACATTCGGAACCTGCTGGGCCTCAAGGCATGTCGGCCCAGAACAGGCCTAGGCAGTGTCGGACTGACAAATTAGTCCCCGACTCGGCACGGCACGGCACGGCACGGCACGGTACGGCATGATGCGTTGCCTGGGGCGGTGGGGGAAGAACTTTGGGAGAAGGGTGCGCAACGCAGGTTGGGGTCTCTTCTCCCAACTCTCGGGGAGCCCAAGAGCGATCGGCCCAAGCCCAGCTCCCAAGGTAGCCCACGGTAGGCCGCCAATGCTGTCTGGCCAGCTGAGTCCCTTTTTAAAAAGAGTTTCTTAAAAATATAGTTTTAACTTAAAAATTGTCCAAATAATTTTAAATTTTTTAAATTTTTATTCAAATAGTTTTTTTTTATTTCTGTCCAAATAATTTTACAGATTTATAACATTTTTAAAACTTTTATAAAAATAATTATTTTTTATTTAATTTTTTTATAAATAATTTTTAAATTTTTAATTTTTTTTTTGAAATAATTTTAAAAATTATTTTTTTAACCATAATAGCCTTCTAATAGTTGAAAAAAAAATTAAAATATTTTATTTTTGTAAATTTTTAAGGAAAAAAAATTTTAAATCTAAAAAAATAAAAAAAATACTAGGCCAGCACGCATCCGGGCCGTAGGACCGTGTTGGGCCAAGGGTCCGAAAAATTCAACCTGACCCGGTCCGAAAATATTATATGTAGTGTTCCGGTGCTCAATAACTTAATTCGAGTATGGCGGAGGTAACCGATCAAGTTTCTCCTTCAAATCTCCTCATATTGAGCCCTTGGAGAGATTTCTAGAGAGAGAAAGAGGGAAATGAGAGAGAGGAAGGTGAATGGCTGTGAAAGGGAGAGGGAAGGGGTATTGGGGTGTTATCATGTTGTAACAATTGCCAAAAAACCCTCCTCCATCTTTTTTATTTAGCAAATGCACCAAGTCTGCTGCGAAGCCCATAGCATACTGGTACGCGGGCAGATTGTCACTGGTAACACGACTTCGCAAAGGCGAACCCGGAAGCAGCTTTTCGGGTAAATTGCATGTGTACCAGTACAGCCCCTTTTTGTACCGATACAACACTAATTTTTCTCAAACCCGAGGGCAGCTCCCCCTCGGTTAACCGCAGTGTACCAGTACAACTTTGATCTTGTCTGATAACCACCGTACTCGTGTTTTCGCACCGTTTCGATTCTTTTTCGCGAGTAATGCTAAAACCTTTCTAACTCTTTTAGAACTCATTTTAAACTCTTCCAACATTGTTGGAATACTAATTAGAACTTGTCCAACCATTTTTTTCACATACTTTAGGTAATTTGGCTAAAATTTGATATTTTCTATCGATATTTCGGTACGTTACGAGCCTTAGCTAATATAGAGTTCTGCTACTATACTTTTATGAGTATAGCATATATATATATATATAGAACTAGGCTACTATGCTATTAATAGCACCAAGTCATTGGTGCTACTAAGTTTTTGACCATTGGATTGAGAGATGTGCGGTTAGGATGATGTGGGCCCCCTAGTGTTAAGTGGGTGGTTGGTTGAATAGTACGATCTAACGGGTGAAAATCATCAAAGGGGTGGATCTAACGGCGAAAAACTTGGTAGCACCGAGTGCTTCGTGCTATTGATAGCATAGCAGCCGGACTCTCTATATAGGTTTAGGGTTTAGGGTTTAGGGTTTAGGGTTTAGGGAATTAATCTTTTGAAATTATAGGAAACAAAAACTCCTTTTATAGAAGGGTGATTAAGGTTGAGGAGGATGAGGAAAGACTCGGAATTGAGGAGGATGAGAAGGAGAGGACAAGGGAGAATCAAAAACCCTAAGCGGGCGAAGCCCTAGATTAAGAATACCCTAATTAATAAAAACCCTAGAAACGGGAGACCCTAATTGGCGGAAACCCTAAGACTACTTATTATGAGTGAGAGAATTCACGAACCCTAATGGTGAAACCCTAATTATACGAAGAACCTAAAGTGATGTGGTTTTTTAGAAACCCTAAGAGTTTTTTAAAAACTCTATATGAGAGTCCTACTTGCTATGCTATCAATAGACGAAGACTCTGCGCTACCAAGTTTTCCGCCGTTAGATCCACCCCTTTGATGATTTTCACCCGTTAGATCGTACCATTCAACCAACCACCCACTTAACACTAGGGGCCCACATCATCCTAACCGCACATCTCACAATGCAATGGCTAAAAACTTGGTAGCACCAATAACTTGGTGCTATTAATAGATAAGAAATTTTAGTTCTATATATATATAGCATCACAAATTTGGACTATATATATATATATATATATATATATATATATATATATATATATATATATAGTCCAAATTTAGTGTATCGATAAGACGAAGATTTGGTGTTATCAAATTTTTCCCCATTTTATTATTTTCATCCGTTCAATTATACTATTCAACTAACCACCCACTCAACCTTAGAGAGCTCACATCATCCTAACCGCATATCTTTTAATCTAAGGGCAGTAAACTTAATAGTACCAAGTCATTGGTCCTATTAATAGTATTCCTAGTTATATATATATATATATATATATATATATATATATATATATATATATATATATATATATATATATATATATATATATATATATATATATATATATATATATATATATATATATATATATAATATAAGCCATTCAAATATTACTCTTTGTTTTGTTAATATGTTGGCAATTTTATATTAAAATATTTAAATCTATTGTGACCGACTATCTCTAACGCTAGTAGTAAAATACTTAATGGTTGATACCCGGGGTCTGAAGTTCAAAAGCTAAATAGATCAGGAAAAAAGGGTAGTACATTATTAGGTACTTGGAGCGAAGAATCGATAGATAATGTAACCAACCCATGGGAGCATGGAAATAAAAGGAGGACTGGTAGAGCTTTATAAAGTTGACCAAAAATATGTAGTAACCATACATATATATACACACATGTACAGATGCACACAAACGCACACTCACACGTAAAGCTCCCAAATAAATTACAATACAGTTGTCACTTCATTACTGCAGTAAAAGGTTGTTAAGATAGACATGTTATGGAAAAAGGACTGCTCAATGTACATTTAAGTATGAAGTAGCAATGTAGGAGTGAGATTTGAGCAAAACCTGTATATATACGATTAGTAATTACAAAGTTGAGTAATTTACAAATTTGAGCACTTTACATATACGTGTACATACACCAATGTTATTGGTATACAATGCAGGAATGAAAATGCAGGAGTGAAATTTGAGCAAATCCTATTACTAGCACTTATTGTTCTTGTTTGCTTATGAATATTTTTAAGGTATCATTGTGCTTTTCTTCATAATTTGCGCCGATATGTTGTTTTTTCTTCTAATGGTCTTTGTTGATTAAGTTTTTTTAATTGCTAACAACCAGTAATATTTGGTCACAATAAGATTTGATCAACCGTAAGTTGTGTTTATATCACTTCAAAGAAAGTCCAGCCTATACAATTAGAGAAAAAATTGAAGATATAGGTTGCGGAGGATACAATGAAAAGCAAGAGCTGGTTGCCTAAAAATCAGACCTCGTTTCTTTTTTTATATATCATCACAGCCTCCCAAAAAAATAAAAAAAGTAAGGAAAAAAGAAAACACAACATCAAGAAGGATGCTAAAGAGATCAGTTCCAATTTTCTGGAAGAGAATTAATACAGCAAAACTCTGAAATCTAAAATTTTAAAAAGTCCAGGGACATGTGGAAAATTCAGAAACCAAGTAAATCCTTAAAGAAAGTTCTTCAAAAAATCAATTCTCACCTCTAACAAATCATGTATCACAGACCAATCCGAACACACACAAAAAAAAATCAAATAAAACACAACCAATTATAATAACAATCTCCTAAATAGTGACCAAGAACAATAAAGAGTACCCTAAAGCAATATTAGTACAAAACAATATAAAAATATGCATTCTTTACCAAACCATTCACCACAGACAAACCTAATAACAAAAAAAGTAAAGCATCTAACCTCAATTACATATCTTAAATTGGAAAACCTCTCATTAGAAAAGCAAAAGCAGATTTCCGTATTTCAACCACAATAACTATGCACTGGTTAAAGTTTGACAACACACTGAGAACTATAAGTAGGGTTTAAACAGTGAGCGAAACATTATTTATCGTACAATAGAACCATCAGTTATACAAGTAGGGCTCCTAGCAAAAAAATTCCCCAAAAAAGCCCGACGTTTTGTCAATCCCCACCCCCATAATAACCCGGAGGCGCTGCCGGGTCCTCCTCAGAAACACCCCCGCTACTACATGGGCGGACCACACCAACCCTTCACTGTTTCATCAAAGCAAAATACTTAACCAAATTATCCTCGAACTCCCTCCGGTCCAAAAGAAGTTGCTCTTTCTCAGCAAGGAGGGAGCTATAGTAACCCTTTAAGAGGTTGTAGTCGCATCTGAGGCGCTTATATTTGCCACGAAGCGCACTATAGTCGGTAGAAACAGGCTCATATAGGTTCTCAAAAAACAACTTCTTTTCTAGATTACTATCCTTGACCTCAAAACCAAACTCATCACGTAATCTCGCAACAGCACGACAAGCGGCATCCTCCTCTGTCTTATCGACAGTAGAGCAAGGAACGCCCCAGCAACGGATTGCCTCCGTAACAATCTCTCTTCTAGGGACGTCAACTTCAACATAAGCGCTAAGCAAGCCCCCATTTTCAACCGGGATTTCGTACACAGGCACTGCCACAGAGAATCTCTGGCAGATAATGCGTAGAAAATTTCGAAAACAAATGTCCACAACTACAGCTGCTATGACTGCATCGCGAAAAAGCAAGGTAAGCAAAAAAGAAGAAAAAATTAAACACCCACAAAACCAAAGACCAGACTGATAAATACATGAAAAATTTGACAAAATACCTTAGGAATCACAGACGCGCAAACCCAGACAAAATCAAACACACCAATATGTAGAGAAAAAAGTATAAGAGTAAGTATAGAAGGGCCAAAAAAAGGAAGGGGGGAGGGAAATCACGAAGTACTCGAACGTTATTTTTTCTTATCGATCTGCTGTAACACTCAAGAACACCACAAGACAGGAACGACAGAGCAACAACGCTAAAAAATAGGGGATAAAAATTCAGGGAAAATTAGGAAAAAAAAAGGGGAAAAAAAAAATAAAAAAACCAAATCGATTAGTATTTATAATAACCAGAGAGAGGTAAAGCAAAAGAGAGGGCGAGAAAGTGCCCGCGGCCGCCATGCCTCACCTGAGATGGGCTGCGATTGCAGAGGACAATAGAACAGGAAAAAGTACCACGTTGTATGTACTTTGCATTAATTGCTCTTTAATACACACTGACCACCAACCATAGGGAGAAGCCACGCCGGTTGTGTACGGCACGAGCGATGGCAGAGGAAAAGTCGTGGCCCACACCGCCGACGGCACAACGCCACCCCCCGGTTGTACGGGATGTCGGACGGGACAGGCAATAGGGCGAGAGAAGGATGAGAGGCGCCATACCGCACGACGGGGCGGCTGTGGAGAGAAGGCGGAGAAGACAAAGGGACAGTAAGGGGGGCTACGCCGCGTCGTACGGGGAAGGCGGACTGGATGTTAGACGGGACAGGCAATAGGGTGAGAGAAGGTGGAAAGTCGTCGGACGGGACAGGCAACAGGGCGAGAGAAGGCAGAGAGTCGTCAGACGGGATAGGCAACCCGCGAGAAGAAAGTGAGAGTCGTCGACGAGACAGCAACGAAACGAGAGAAGAAGGCGGACAGGCGCTATCACGAAGGCAGAGAGGACGAAAGGATAGCGAGGGGGAATTAATTTGTTTACACAAAGCTATGTTGTACATGCTTTTATATTAATATTTATTTATTATATATGTATAAATCTATTGGTATATATTTATTTAGCATTTATTTATTATTTTTAATTAGTGTATGATCTCGATTCCTCACCCGCAGCAGCAATTGCGATTGAAACTATAACCAATTTAGGTATAGTTCGACTACAACATTTGAACCTTCTTGTGCTATTCCGATCAAGCGGGTTGGACTCAAATTGCACCGGACCAAAAAACAAGACTTAAGTTTGTGTGTAATGGCAACTACGTGCCGCTAAACAATTCTAAAGTATAAAAGATTTGATAGATATATATCTATTGGTGCCATAAAATAAATATTTAATGTCATTATGCTTGGGCGGATCTTTCTGTACCCGAATTTTTAAATTTCTTGATTGAGTTAGATCTGGTTGGGGGGGGGGGGGGGGGGGGGGCGAAATCCTAATTTTGGAGAACGAAAAATAAAACATAAAACCAATGAAGGAAGAATTGAAAACCAGTTGTTTTTAACAGGGATTCGAATCCTGTATTTTATATTTTATAGAATGTCAGCTAGGGCTATCAATGAGCCGAATACGAGCGATATGGGGCCGGCTCGTTTTTGTTCGTTTATTAAATGAGCTGAATGCGAGCGAGCTCGTTAAATTATCAAGTTAAAAAAATATCTCGTGTAGTTCGGCTTTTTTGTTACCCATCCGAACATGAACCTCTCGAATAACAAGTTAGACCATCAGTTTGACTATTAGCTGAAATGTTGAAAAAAATAGAAAATTATAATCTTAATCTAATAATTGAAATTTATGGTTGGAGAAAATTCAAAATTTCTTAATCAATTACTACTCAATTTTTTTAATTACTATTATTATTATTATTTTATTTATTACTTCTTTCATACTCATTTATTAGTATTTATTGTTATTTATTTTTTATGAATTATTATGTGGAAGGCATTAAACAGGATTAATGAGTAGAACGTTGGGGTCTTCAACGTTCCATTCAATCCCGTATATATTTCCTCCTGTCTACTGTTCATGACAGTAGTAGAGAAAAATTTTAAGGAGGGTTATATATTTTTCTTATTGTTTTAATTTATTTGGTTTTGTTATTTTATTGTCGGGTGTTGAAAGAGTCTCCGTTAACCTCTTCCGCGATCGTGCTTGTAGGAGGAGGAATTCCAGTCGTACCTTGGGGTGTTATTCCCGGTTAATCCCGCACGTAAGGACGGGAATACGCTTAGGATGTTGCCGCGCTTGCTTCGTCAATATTTTTATTTAGATTTTAGATTTATCTGTAAGTTTGATTTATTTATTGTTATCACAAATATTAGTTAGATTTTAAATCACAATCAGATTTATGTTCGTAATTTTTTCTAACATTTCCAAGATTTGGTTTCTTTATATCGAAATTTAACACAAGCAAGTCGACCCCAATTTGTTTTCGCGTTTTATTAGGCTCGTTTTATTAAACAAGCAATTAATGTCGAGTTCATTTCAAATCGAATATAACTAGCTCGCGAACAGCAAGCTGCTAGCTGGGTTGCCATACCTAGTATCGGCACACAACTATTTTTTGTAATCGACACGGCATGATATGAAATGTAATCCCGCAGCGTCCCAATAAATTTTTGGCACAATTCCGTGCCATGGCTCTTTTAGATAATTCTTAAAGATAAGTATAAAATATCCGAGTGATTCATAATGTCAACATGTGTCGCTGAAATTTTTATTAGAGGCCCAAATATTACTATTACGAAGTCTATTGACAATGCCATTGAATGCGTGTAGAGCAGTCAACTGCTTGCTTATCTCATTTTGATTATTCCGTCATAATAATTACAATAAATAAATAAATAATTTTGCCCATCTGTCACTGCCATGGCTCTAGAATATGATAACTTTTTTTAGATTATCTATTTATTATTAACAAAAAAAAAAGAACAATTACTTATATATTTCTATAAAAATTTTGACTTTTTTATTAGATTAATTTCCCACGTACTCTGCAATTAAAGGTTTTTTTTTGCATTTAACCCCCTAAAAAAATTTTATTTTAAAAATAGCTCTGTCAAAATTTAATTTACAGAAATGATCCTGAGCGTACGCAGCGCCACGCAGCAGATCGGCGGTATATATTGTTAAACACGGTGAATCATTAATCGTGTCTAAACACGATGAATGGTTCACCGTGTTTAGTACGTATTTTTTTATAATATAAATAAATATAAATATTGATAAGAGGAATAGAAAGTAGGAAATGTCAATGTGTATGGATATCCAAAATATTATCCGAACCCAAACCCGAATAAATTATATATATAAATAATTTATTTTTATTTATTTATACAATATATAAAATATTTAATAATTTTTATTTCTTAGATTTTTATCTAACGGTATAGATTTTTAAAACTCGCTGGGTTTAGATTTGGGTTTTGAGTTTTTGGTCGGATATGGATATGGATATTAATTTTTAAAATCCGTCGGGTTTGGATTTTAATTTGATTTTCTGATTCAGATTTTTGAAAAAGCGAAGAAAAGGAATACGTATATGAAACATGGTGAACCATTCACTGTGTTTGAACATGGTGAATGGTTCACCGTGTTCGACTTAATACACTGGCACAGGACCATTTTTGTAAATTAAATTTTGAAATTATTTTTAAAATAAAAATTTGCTAGGGAACTAAATACGAAAAAGCCCGCAATTAAAAATTTAGGGGCGTTCTTCAAAATAGTCTATAGTTGAGGGGGTTGATTATATGTTTTAGCATTCTAACCTTCAACACCAAATAGGGTCAAAGGCAAAATTGATAATTTAATTTTTAATCCAATGAAAAAATCACAATATTTAATGAAATTTGCAAGTAAGGATAAATTTGAAAATTGAAAGTATGTTCATATGTAAATCGGTAATCATGATATTACTGATTTTGTAAGAGCATTTATAATATTCAACCTTTTGAAGGGTACAAGTGAAATTAATACATTCTTATTTATCATTTTTAGAAGACTAATATTAAAATATTCTTTTAATGTTTCAAATTATTTCAAATATATTCTTTACAGTTAAATTCTGCTAGTGAAAAATAATTGTTATTTCTGTAAAATAACTATTTTATCCCTTCTAATATTATTTTCTATAATTACTAATTTTTCTTATTTGTACTTAAGTTAGGTGTAAAAGAGATATTTTTATTTTTATTTTTAACTCGGATAGAAATTTAACCCGATTTAACCTAAGATGAGTAGATAACTGAACGGGTATTAACATTAACAATGAATTATTTTTGAATAATGGAGTAATATACGAGGCGTACATTTGAAATTAAAAAAATAAGGATATAAAAGATATTTTAAAAGTTTTGAGAGGTATATTAAATTTATTCCAAAAAAATCACTTTGTTTTTATTGTTATTATAAAAGAGAACAAATCAACTCTTCCAAGATATTGACAGCTTATTAAGCTTCTAAATTTTTGAAATTAAAATTTTTATGAAAACAGCACCTTGCTATATTTACACCACTTAAAATATGTACCAAAATAATTCTATTATTTTTATAAAATACTAAAAAAATTAATTAATAACATTATGATAATTTTATATTAAAAATATATTAAAGATTTTATTTGGGTATTTTTATATAATACAACATGGCTCATATACATTCAACTTAATTTATACAACATTTAATATAATACGAGAAAACTTCAAATACCATTTTTGTGGTTTCACACTTTCTCACTTTGGTATCCCGTGATTTAAAGTGTATCAATTTAGTATCCTGTGTTTTTATTTCTATCTTTTTATTATCGATTTTACTAATTTTTTTTCGTTAAATCAAGATCAAAGTTAAAACTAAAGAAAGACTAAAATAAATATTTGATAAATCTAGATTGGTATATGAAGTTTTTGTATATAATTTAACAAAATATTAATAAAAAGACTAACGAAAAGATAAAAATGCAACCACATGACATTAACTTGATACACTTTAAACCACATGATACTAAAATAAGAAAGTGCAAAACTATTTGGGTGGTATTTGAAGTTTACCCATACAATAAACACGGTAAACGTGAAAAGGAAATAGTGAATCAATGTGAACAATTCACCGTGTCCAAATACGATGAATGGTTCACCGTATTCAACTTAACAAGTGATGCTCACGTGGCGATTGTGTGACGCTCACGTGACGCTTGTATGACTAAATATAAATTTTATAGGGCGGTTTGTGGAATTTTTTTTTTTTTTTTTTGAGAAGAAGCCTAGGGCACCGTTTGGTTAGGGGATAGGAATAGGAATAGGCCCTTATCCCTCTCTTTATACCCAAACGTTAATTTTTTATCCGAGAATAGTAGTTCTCTATTATCCCCACCAACACATTCATTTTTTATATAAAACCACATAATATTTTTCTTATCCTCGGAAACAACCGAATTTTCATCCAAACGCTATTTTTTTTATCCCCATACTTGTATCTATTTCTGTAATAACTAGTTCTTGGTTATACCCGAACCAATCTGTAATAACTAGTTCTTGGTTATACCCGAACCAAACGATATACAGAAGAACAAAGAAAAAAGAAAAAAAAGTCCAAACTTCAAAAAAAAAAAAAAGAAAAAAAAAGTGTTATCTTAATCTGCCTCCGAAAAAATCGTCGCCGCTCCCTTTCGCTCGGCGACTAAAACATTTGGATCGGGTTCGGGGAAGAAGACTCAGTCGCCAATCATATCCACCCAAGTACCCAACCCATTATTTCACTCTCGTAATAATTAATAATAAATAATTTTAATAATATAATATAATAAATAATAAATATATAATAATAGTACGATATTTTGGAGTCGTTTTTACGGTGTCGACATGGTGGCGTGTGGTTATATCAAAATCCGCGGGCCCCACCACCTCCTCCGATCTCGCTCTCCAAACCCCGCGTTTCCTTCTACGTCTAAATCGAATCAGCGCCGTCCGTAAGTTTCTGGACGGATATGATTACACTTTTGTGAATTGCTTGCTTATTCAGACGAGGCGGCGGAGGAATCGTTGCCTGCACCCGGTGTATCAGTACGCTTCATGCGCCGTCCATTCATCTAATTTTTAGGAAGTAATTGTAACTTTGCACCATTTTGAAGTCAATTAGGGAAAAAAGACAGAGAAAACAAATTAATAAAAAATGACTTTTTTTTTTTTATCTCGACTTTAATTCAACTAAAAGTTAATTTTTAACATAAAAATCAGCTAAGAACAAACAAATTGATCTTATAGATTATTTATAGAGTTAAAATATGATAATTGATTTGTTACATCTGAATTCAATTGTAATATTTAGAGCTAAATAAGGAAGCTGAACAATTAAAATTGTACTCAAATTAACTGTAGTTGGAAAGATTATTATTTTTTAAATTATAAATAATCTTAAAGCTCACCCAATTATCTTTTAAATAAAAAATAATTTTTCTTTTATAACAGGAATAATTGTATGTAATCTAAAAAGATAAATATAATTAAAACGGTGGTACTTTTAATTGCATATATTTTTAGTACATTGCAATAATAATATAGCCAACCAAATTTCCACTTAGAAGGACTATAAATGAAAAACCATACATTTTATCTGGCCAAAATATGTAAGAAAGTGGTATTTTTATTTTGAAATTTTTCGATAAAAATATAGAGAACTTGTCTGAACTATGGACAATTTTGTGTCTGCTATTCAACTTTTCAAAATTTTGATTTTACTATCTAATCTTTGAATTTGTTTAATTTGAGTCAATTAATAATATTTCGATTTGAAAATTTAAGCTAACTACTTATTTTAATAAATATATAGTTATAAAAATTAAATAAAGTAAATTAATTAAATATAAAAAAATAAATGGTAAATTCAAAATTTAAAGTCAAAACATTATTGATTTACTCAAATAAAAAAAAAATAAAAGATTTAATCGTAAAATCAAAACTTAGAAATATTGAATAACCAATTCAAAATAGTCTATGTTTCAAGCAAGTTTTGTGTGCCTTTACTTTAAGTTACATCCTAAAAGAGAGCGGTGTACAAAATGCACTCGTACGCCCGGTGCAGAAAATAGTGTATCTACTATCTACAGGGGTGGGGCCCGCCCGGACATCACCAAGCTCACGGCACGCTTTCACGTCAAGATTCCCAACCCCAACCACCGCTTCCGTTTCCTGCGTTTCTACTTCTTCTTCTTTCTCTCTCTCTCTCTCTCTCTCTACCTTCCCCAACGACCGTAGCCCTAACCCTAACGAATCTCCTCTCCTTGTTTCGTTGGAGACGGCTCCATATATAGGGTTAGGGTTAGGGTTAGGGTTAGGGTTCGGGAAATGGAGATCCCGAACCCCGCCCCCACCGCCGCCGTCGCCGCCGCGGACGACTCGGTGGCGATGTGGGATTGGGGCAACCTCCTCGACTTCGCCATCAACGACGGCGACGACACCTTGATACTCCCCTGGGCCGGCTCCGACGACGGCCGATCGCCCCCTTCGCCGCCGCTAGCGGCGGAGCAGTCGCCCCCTCCACCGCCTCCGCCGCCGCCGCAGCCTGCGGCGGCGGCGGCGGCGGCGGCAGGGAGGAGCCGGGTTCGGAAGAGGGACCCGCGGCTCGTGTGCCCTAATTACTTGGCGGGGAGGGTCCCGTGCTCGTGCCCCGAGGTGGATGAGCAGGAGGTGGAGGTGGAGGAGGAGGAGGAGGAGGACGTGGCGGAGGTGGTAGCCGGAGCACGGAAGCGGGTGCGGGCCGGTGGGGCGGCGGCGGCGGCGGCGGCGGCAGCGGTGAGGTGCCAGGTGCCGGGGTGCGAGGCCGACATCAGGGAGCTGAAGGGGTACCATCGGCGGCACAGGGTGTGTCTCCGGTGTGCGAATGCTTCGTCGGTGTTGCTAGACGGGGAGCACAAGCGTTATTGCCAACAGTGTGGCAAGTGAGTTGATCTCGAATCTCATCTTCGAATTTCTTGAAATTGATTCAAGTCGTAACCTAAGCTAGATGTCGAATCTCCTTTAGGTTTCTATAGTCATTCCTTTGAAATTATAAACGATTAGAATAAACCTGATTTTCTTATGCTATGTTTTTGTAGTCATTTTTTCATAATCATGTATACAGACCACATTTAAGATTGCTTGTGTTGTGGTTTAAATGTTTGTGACCTATTGAGGATACATTCTAATTTGATCGCTGTGTAAACTTCAATATTCTTATTTTATAGGCTAAATTACAGAAAACCCCCCTTGTAATAACCCGCTTTTTCACTTTCCCCCTTACATTTAAAACCTACACTTTGATCCCTTGTAGAATGAAAAATATTCACGGGGGGTTACGGTGTGTAAAATGACCATTTTGCCCCTCGCCATTGTTGTCTTCTTCCTCATCTTCTTCAGTCGGCCCTTCGATCGGCCGCGATTCCGACATCAATCGGCCACGATTTCTCTCCATTTCCTTCTCCACCTGCTCCCTTCTCCTCCTGCATCATCGCCGTCCCACGATTTCGGCGACGGTAAGGAGGAAATCGAGGTGGGTGTTGATGGAGAGGTAGGCAAGGCAACGAGGGCGAAAGCGAGGCGGCGGAGGAGGGCGAAGGGGTTGTGGGCGAGGGCGAGGCAGTGGAGGACGGCGAGGCGGCGGCGAGGCGGCGAGCCGGAGGGAGGCGAAGCAACAAGGAAGAGGGCGGGGGGGTATTTTTGGCATAAAAAATATTTTATAATGGAACCCTAACGGTAGGGAGTGAAGTGCACATTTTTCATTTTACAAGGGAGCAAAGTGTAGGTTTTTAAATGTCAGGGGGAAAAGTGAAAAAGCGGGTTATTATAGGGTTTTTTTTTGTAATTTAGCCTATTTTATATCTTGTTAACTGGGGTGTCAAGATACCAACCTATACCATGTTACATGTTGCAAGGTTTTTATATATATGAATTGATGGATGCTAGCAGGCGGGTGAATGCAAAGAGCTTGTCATCCTCTGAAAGCATCAAGGAAGCTAGTCATCACAAAAGGTGGATGATCACGAAAGAGGATTTGAAATGCAGAAACTAGCAGATTGCGTTTTCAGCTTGTTGTCCTTGTTTGTTGTATCAACATGTTGATACCTCTATTTCCAAGTTAAAGTTTTCGGTTTGCGTTTTTAGCTGTGTCTTGGTGCAAAAGTTCTGCATCTATACTGAAGAAAAATGATGAACGTGAAATGGATGAAAAAGAGAGAACAAGGGAAAGAAAGTGATAAATGCGGATACCTTAGTAGAAATTCTAGATTAGCCTCACTATTGTTCTCTTCTTATTTGGTCTTGGCATTCATATGTTGCTCCAAACCATGTGTTCTCCATAGTATAATTGATCATGACCACATATTTCAGATTTCAGATAAAATACTGCATCAAATCAATATTACCTAGATCCTGCTACGATGCTAGTTTTGAATCGTTTGATTAATTCATATTTAATTTTGGTCAGTATCTCTGTTTGCAGATATGAGAAGCTTTAGACCACTCTTTTTTCCTTGTAAATATTAGACCTGTAGTAAGCCTATCTTTGAAATTTTTGGACTTGCATTGAGTATGTTGAGTTCTTATGGTTCTATATGGAGATTGTATACAAGAACAAGTCTGAATGAATAATCTTCTTTCCTTGATTCCTCCCCCCCCCCTGCTTACTGTAGTGAAACTTTGAATTTTGATTATCATTTAATCAACAAAGTATTATTTTGTAGTTGATATGGTGTTATTTGGGTTGCAGATCGCATATTGACTAAGTCTTAAATTAGATCATGCTTGAGCTTGGACCGAAAGTTCCTCTGTTCAACTAGTCCAATGATTTAGGTTTGACCAAAATGGCCTCCTCGATCACTTGCAAGCAATTCTCCAGTTAGTATTTCTTTCAATGAACACTCCTCGGCACATAGTTTGCGCATGAAAAAGAAATACGTTTGAATGACCTTTGATATGGTAGGTCTTGTAATATTATACTAATCTCCCAGTCCTTAGATATGTTAAGCATTGTAGTATTATGCTAATCTCCCACAATGTTTTTTGGCAGACTAAGATAAATTGCTAACGTACGGGTCCATGAGGAAATCAAAGACCAACAATTGCATGTAAAGCGGGCGACAATGTTATTCTTAGCTCCAAGGCATATGAAAATCTGTTTTCGAACTCCAGACCTAGACTGATTTCTAATATTAAAGAAGTTTGTTGGTAAGCAGGTCAATTATTTAAATTCTCTAAAAAAATGGGTAAACAAAGCTTTATTGTTGGAATTCAATGCCCTTGAATCAAGTGCTGCGTCAAATACATGAGGTTTTAAACAATAGCTTAAAACTCAATGTCATAATTTAGATTCTTCTTTTTAAAAATTTTCCTGTAAATTTATTTAAGGGCTGTTTGGCCCTGTTTCTGCTTCTGCTTTTGGCTTAGCAAAAAGCTCCATATTTTTCTCTTTACCAAGCAGCAATAGAAGCGATTGCGTGTATATTGCTTTTCCCTAACACCACTACTCAGGGAACACTTCATCACACTAAAGGTTTTAAGTGCCCGTCGGCACGGGCCGTATCCACCGTGTCGTATCGTGCCAACAAAATACCGGCACGATACAGATCCCGTGCCGATAGTACAACTCAAAACTCTCTATTTTTTAAATTAGTAAGTAATTTTCTCAATAAAGTTCAAAAGATGTGATAAAAAGACATAATAAATAGTTAGGATATTTTGTTGCTAAAGAAAATAAATATTTCATACTATTATCTGTCGGCACACAGGAATTTTTTTGACCGGCAAGTTTCGGGCACGACCCGTGCCACGGCACTTAAATCTTTGATCACACTACACCGTACAACATGGTCAACAAGCCTTCATTTTTGGAGTGTGAGGTGATTTAAGGCAGATAGAATGTGGCGTCATCGATAGAATGCTTAAAACAACATTTATTGGGATTAAAACATATCTGTTTTAGGTTGGCTAGAACCAAGTTTTCAGTATTCACTTCCGTTATAAATCATGTATTAGAAAATCATACAGGGCCCATTGGGTATATAGAATTTTGAAAATAACTCCGAGTAAGATAGAATATTGCCCATCTTTTTCTTGTGCATAAGAGGTACAAAGTGCGAGGGTAGTCCTTTTCTTGCTTTCTCTTTGTCTCTCTCAATACGTCTATGTTGGTCAAGGTTTTAAAGCTGCTTTGTTTTCTGTTATTTCAGTTTATAAAAGAGAATAGAAAGCGTGGGGTAGCGTGATCTTTATTGACAAATTAGCAAAACTTTCTAAGATGACTATTTGAAAAGAATTATCTTTTTTTCCTTTGTCAAATCAATCCACCCATTGATTCAGAATTACATTACCTGCCTGCTTGCCTTTGCTTCAAATATCCTCCTAGTGGTGATTGGTGAATCTTTATTCTATTGATACCATCTCTTTTGTTGTTGACATGTAGTTATTCAATCCCTTAGTCTTTTCCTGGAATAAAGGAAAGTCCTTCCCTGTATAGTGTTATCTGAACAAAATTCTCTCTACTCTAGATTGGAGCCTTTTGTTGTGATCGTAGGACTTCTTTTTTGAAATTGTCATTTTTGTCTTTTTTGGTAGATTTTGGACTTATTTTTGGACAAAATTGCTGGAATAAAATTTTGATTCTCTTACAGGTGCGGAATTGGACTACTACTAAGCTGTATTTGGCTTGTTCGTGATTGTTCTATTTGCTAGAATTTCACCATTGTTTCAGACTTCTTATGTACTTAATCTAGAAAGTTAGTTAACCTTTAATTTCCTTTATAACTATGTTAGGATGTATGCAAGATGGGATTATGTATTAGATCATCATAGTGATGCATCCTACTTTGAGGATATATTTTAGATCAGCTCTGATAGGCATATAGGCAAGTGTGCTTTTATCTGGATGAAAGCTTCTTGGTATCTTGAATGGATTAGATGTGTTAAAAGATGATCCATTTATAAGTAATTCCGATTGTTTGTTTACCTGATATTACCTTAGTTATTGCACAACCTTGTGCTTTTCTGTCACTACCATTTTCTTGTAGAAGCACTCATGCTGGAATTGACTGTTACTTTGTATTACAATACTTCTTTAGTAAATATAATTGTAATAGTCCTGTAGCAGATAAAAATTTATTTGAAATCCGGTCACTACTTCTTCTAAATTTGAGCTACCTTTGGTAATTTCTTAATATATGCAATGAGACCTTTGGTATGTCAACTACTTTTTACTAGTTGGACTCTGCAATTCTAAAAATTTTGTAAATGAAATGGTATGTCAATATTTTTATTTACGTGGACTGTTTACTGGTAAAATTTTGTAACTAGAATGATTTAATGGGCAGACTTTTAAGTATGGTCACTGGTGAGGTAACATTCTGTTTCTACTTTCAATTTGCATTTCAGGTTCCACATACTGCCAGATTTTGATGAAGGTAAACGTAGCTGTAGGAGAAAACTAGAGAAGCACAACAAAAGAAGGCGGCGAAGACCTGATTCTAGAAGCATAGCAGAGAAAGAAATTGAAGCTCAAGATACTCTGGTTGATGTTACTTGTCAGGATGCACAAAAGAAAGGTATTTTAAGTATCTTGAAATGAATTTTTTGTATGGAAATCACAATCTTTGTAATGAACAGCTTTACAGGATGCTTTTCATTCCATCAGTTAGGATGGGTTGATATTTGGGCCATGAAAGCACTAGAGGAAATAACAATTGTTTTTTCTCTTTATACAGAAAATACTTCATTGATAGAAATCAAGATTTTACTAATATTTGGGCATGCATCCTATCCTGTCAGTAAAAAAGTCTAACACCGACTATTGGACTACTATAAGAATTTTTGTCAGATGATGTTCTTGGATAGTTTGTAGTAGCTATGACTGGGTGCTGATGTAGGAAAAATCAGGAGGACATAATTTATGTTCCGAGTGGTCAGCCCAAAATAGATTTTAGAGTTTTCAGGAAATTTTAACAAGTTTTGTAATTCTTAATTAAATTTTCTAGATTTTCAAAGATTTTATAGATTTTCTTTATAATTTTCTAACTTCTAATATAAAAACAAAACTATTGAAGTTGACGTATGGACATGGAGCCGCAAGTTTCATATCATATTGTTTTTTAAGGGAGCTTCAATATTTTTTTTTAAATTTAGAAAAACATCACAAATAGCAGAAAAGATGTAAATCTAGAGAAGTCATGAAAAATTCTATGAAATTGTAGGTAAATAGAAAGAGAATTCAACATCTGGAAGAATTTTTCCAACGCACACGATAAGAGGAAGAAGATATCATGATTTTAGTTGAAATTGTAGAAACTAGATTTTATTTCATCGTAGCTCTCTCTAAATTACATGGTCTATGCCTTATTCTTAAGGATGATTTTGAATACTACCAGAAAATTGATCTCTACAGATTTTATCTTGTAATTAGTTAAAAAAACATTTATGTACTTTTAAATGAATTGCAAATCTAATCTAATTCAAACTAATTTAGATTAGACTGAAGCTAAACCTAAAAGACTCAATCAAAGCCAATACTTGAAATTGACTCAACAAAATAGAAGTGACTCGATCTAAAAACTATTACACTTGTTTTGCAATAGAGGCATAAGTCAGAGTTGCTGTCTTGCCATACTTGTAACATGTCACTGTGCACAATAATGTGCCTTGGATGATAACTTTATAATATATTCCTATGCATTATAGTGGAGCTATTGCCTCGATAGTTTCGATGTTGAAACATGTTTATCCCTTAGATAAATCAGGTGCATGCGATTTGGTAGTGAAAGTTCTCAGTAAGATGGGAAAACAGGCATCAATTGGTTGGTATTATATATTCCGCCTTAGAAGTGATTTACTGTATCAATAATTTAAGGATTGGTAAGTCTTGACTTCTTGGTAGTTCAGTATTCCATCAACCATACATTTAAAATTTTTTATTAGACCTCTTGAAGCTGAGCGGGTTCCTGTAGGTCCTAGCCTGGGCCCTTTTGTTTTATTTATTTGAGTGTTATTTTAGATTCTCGGGTTTATTCAGATTTTATACGAATCATGTACAGGCTTAGTCAAGTTGTAATTGGGTTATATTTGGGTTTTGTTTGGCCTTTCTAAAATTTAAGGTTTAATCCTAATTTTTTCTAGCTGGCTTTCTAACATCATGTAATCATGCTTGTGGAGCTATATCATTGTTGTTGCACTTCTGGATTTTTTGGAATCTGGAGTTTCAGTCACCAACATAACATAACTTACGTAGTGGGTTGTCATAGCCTTAGCGTTTTTGCTTGCAAGGCCCGTGTGCTCGAAGATGGGCAAGCCTAACTCCCTATTGCTAGCCTAGGCTTCCGCGTCCTATGACTAAGTATGCAAAAAGGAGAGAAGAGAGAGAGATAAAGGTTTCCAAAAAACCAAGTACTCAACTACTTAGAAAAATAGGATTACAATACACAACACTTCTTTTTCCCCCTTGGCCTTAGCCAACTCTCTATTTATAGCCACAAAATACATTAAACCTAGTGTACAATAACTCACCCACTAAGCATACATTAATTCACCCACTATCACATAGTAAAGAGCCCTCATGAATACAAGGTGATTTCAAGAGTTGTCCATGTCTCTTAGATTTCCGCTGGCAGTTATGGAAGCATTGATTGCAGCAGTTGCATAATCCTTCATCTCCCATGAAAGTTGCTGGTTTGGTGTCCCTTTGGTTGCCCACTTAGCGGAGTTGAGCCAGGGAGTTGGCCGGACTGAAAAATCGCTAAGTCCCTGATAGGATGCTGTTCCGCATCTTATAGGTAATTGGTGTTATTTTGTAGGACATGCTACAATGCCAAAGATACTGCATTTTGTTGAGGCAGCCTCTCTTGGACTATATATGGATGTTTTACGTGTTACTGTGCTGCTTCTCTGATCCTTAGGTTCCTTGTGTCTGTATTGCAGAAGCTGGTCCTTAAGATTTGTGAAGAAGAAATTTGTTTCACTATCTTCTTCTATGTATTTTCATATTCTATTCCTTCACTTGCAGAGAGTCCAAATGGATTTGCATCTGAGACAGTTGAAACAATGGTCAGCAACAACATCTTGAAAGAGAAACGCCAATGGGATCTGAAGATGGGCATGGTTCTATCAGCTCCCTTCCTGGGCCCCAAAATGACCAAGGCAACAGCGTTGTATCTTTTGCAGCCTCTGTTGATGCTAGTGTAGATGGAAAAGTGGATAATACTAAACCTTCCCTTTCTGCAACATTTTATGAAAACAAGACTGCATATTCATCTATGGTATGTCTTTTCTTTCTTTGTATTCTTCAGCAAATTGTTAGTTCTTTTCCCTATTATAGAATGCTCTGGTTTGAGCTTTGTACCATTCTGAACATTTCAAGGTGATGATGCAACTGCATTGTCTTATTAGTGTCCCACAGGACGCATATCCTTCAAGCTATATGACTGGAATCCTGCAGAATTTCCTAGACGACTTCGTCACCAAGTACTTTTCTTACTGCGGTCAAAAATTTGTTCAGAAGAGCTTGCAACTTTTTTGGCGAGACCATTACAATTGAATTGAATTTATATCTTAATACTGCAGATCTTTGAGTGGTTGGCTAGTATGCCTGTTGAGTTGGAAGGCTATATTCGTCCTGGGTGTACAATTTTGACTGTATTTATTGCAATGCCACAATTTATGTGGGAGAAGGTATATTAGATATGTCTTTATCTACTAGGTAGTTGGATGCTTCCGGTACTTTTATTACTTCACTGTTTGGCACTGCCAAATCTCATTTGCCACAGTACTGCTTATGCTTGTGGATGGCTGTTTATTTAACTAGTGTTGTAGCCTCAAGGAATTTCGTGTCATTAATGTCTAAAGCAGATCTGCTTGTAATATTATGGGCAACTTTTATGATATTAAACTAAATCAATCACTGTCAGTTCAGTCAGGTCAAATAAGAGATTACTTTACTAATTGAGAATCTAATGTAAGTTTGAAGAGAAAATAGGTTTTAAGAGAATATAGCAGTAGCTTGTATTCAATTTTTCCCTGTGGTCTAAATTGAAACTTTGATTCCTGAAGACAATCACACAATGGTTGTCGAGGCACAGAGTAAGGTACATGAATCTCAAACATGTGGTTTTTTGCCATCAAGCTCCTTTTTCCTTTTGTTCAGGACTTTGAAGTGTCTAGAAGACTGTATCTAAGCATTGGAAATCTTCTACTTCGTAATAATAATCTGAATTTATGTAAAATTGAGTGTTGGGTGAAGATCCATTCCGTTTATCTGATCCACAGTAACTGCACTATCTACTAATAGAAAAGTAGTCAAAATTTAGCCTTTTGTCTGTGGATGGCATATAAGTCAATGTTGCAATTTGCAAAACAAATAATGAGGCTTCTGATTAAAATATTCATGTAGGTCATTAATTATCATGATCTGTATTGTTAGAAACTCCTACAAACTAAATTTTATACTATATGCTAATTTTAGAGGAAAAAATCTTTTCAAAGTCTTCTATTCAACTATTACATCGACCCATTTTTTAAACACTTGATGCATAAGCAGAAGACCTCTAAATAGAACGATTTCTCATTCTTAAGTAAATATAGTATGTAATGTTGATTTTTATAGATGGTTTTTTGTGGAGATTTTATTGATTATTGTGGATGTATTAATTATATTGTACAAAATTTGAAGTGTTTAGTATACTCATATTTACATTGTTACGGCTGTCCACAGATGTCTTTTGTGAGCAAAGTGTATTTGGTTCTCGTTTGAAAATTGTCTGCATTGTACAGTCAAAGCACATTCGAAATGTTCTTACACATTTTATACTTGCTTTGAACAGCTAGCTCATGATGCAGCTCCTCTGGTGAGAGACTTGGTTAATGCTCCTAATAGTTTGTTGTTCGGGAGGGGAACATTTCTTATTTACCTCAGTAATATGATTGTTCAGATTTTGAAAGGTATGTACCACAAAATTGATTAGTATCAATTTATTATCTTCTTGCTCTATATTTCTTTACATGCTAGGTTCTCCTTTCTTTCCAACTAAATTCTGTTGTTACCCTCTTACTACTAGGAATTATTTGATGTGCATCATTTTTAACTACATTGTGGGTCCAACTGCATGAGTTTGGTGTGTGTAGTTGTATCCAGTTAAAACAGTTGGATTTGTAAATGTAGGCACAAGTGCCGCATCTCGACCTATGGCCAGTTGGACATAGGTGGAAATGTGTCAGTTGGGAAGAGATTCTATATTTCACTAACTAGAAAACTTATTATTGTAGACTTTTCCACTCCATATAACCAAACAGGGTAAGCGTAGTTGTATATGCTGCATGTCTTACTGCATCTATCTCTGATTATGTGGATATTATGACAACAGTCAGCCAAATGTTCCCTTAGAATATTTTCTCAGGAATGAAGAAAATCAATTAATGGCAGTTTAATATGCACCGTATGTTTCTCTCAGCTGTAGAGAATGTTTTGGTTGCCTTGAAACAAGTATGGCAACTATTAAAGAGAGCATTAAGGATCGGCAAGCATTTGGAAAATATTTGATGATTCGTGTACATTGCCGTCATGTGTACCACAAGTTTAGATTAGTTTAGAATCTTTAGATCAATATCTAGATCAAGGATTCAAGTGTTGAGCGGCACAGACCATGCCGCCGGTGCCAGTTAGCTATGCCGGCACATAGCATGAGGGAATTGGGCCTCCCGTGTGCCTCGATGCCTGTGTATAGAACGAGGTTGTTCGATGGCACTTGCTGGGATACCAATTGTTTTGGTTTTTTCCCTATATCATTCCTCTCTCTCTCTCTCTCTCTCTCTCTCTCTCTCTCTCTTTCTTTTTCTCTCCATTTTTCTTCCTACATACCTCTCGAAGTAGTCCTAGAAGGCTAGAACCAAGAAAGAGTAAGTAGAGCCCCTCTCTTCTCCCTAGGCCCTGTTTGGATGCATAAATATCTTGTTGGCTATATCCTTTTAATTTACTCAAGAACAACTAGATGATGAGAAGTGTGATCAAATGTTTAGAATGGAATATCATAGTCGACCTTCGAGTTTTTTTAGAATAAGATATATTATCTCGTTGGTGAAAGATGTTATCCTACCAAATCATGAATAGCAAGACCACTTAAGAAGTAAAAAATCAAACTTTCTACTAGAAAATTCTTATACCGAAATAAGTCATTCTTGGATAACTTATTCCGACATCCAAACAGGGTCTTAAGGATTTGTCCTAAGATTTTTTTTTATTTTAAATCTGAAAATATAAATAAAACAAAAAGCAAAAGGATTTGTAGATCTTCTTTCTACTCATCACATGATCAAACTGGGAATATCTTTTTAGAAAGAAATTAAGATTTAAGGATTCTCCTCATATTTTCCTATTATATTATATTTTTTTTGGAAATATGAAAATAAAACACTTAATCGGAATAATTTGATAGGTAGAACAGATCTACTTATTAGTTTTTCTTTCTATGGCAAGTATTATTGATTTATTTTAGAAGCAGTATATATATATATTTATATATATATAATATCAGTAATCTGTGAATAAACTTATAAAAATGGGGTAAAATAATTTTATGTATTAAGATTATAACCTACCATCAAGATAAGAACCATGAATTGTGCTTACTGTAAAAAAACACGCTTAGTACTTTTCTTATTCACACTAACAAGTTCAAAATAAGACTGTTCCAAAGCTTTGCACTTTGCAGTGAGTTAGTGAATGCTGGTTGGACGCCTTCTGTACCCATCGGCATGCCACCTGCCCGCATGTCAGCTTTGCATCGTGTCGTGCTGTGCCGTGTAAGCCATGGCTTGGGCTCATCCTCCTGCCTCGGCATCTAAAATCTTGATTTATATTATAGTTGATTCTGATGACATATGATGCTGAGTTGGTTGAATATGTCACAATGCAGATACTTCCGTTCATCTGGTTCTTCAATGATAGTTGGCTTGTCGTGCTTAAATTTCTTGAAAAGAGAGATTATTTTATTACATGTAGTATCCGTGCATATCATGTAGTGACAATAATCTATATTATTGTATCCTTGACCATCTTTCATAAGCTTTTAAATGTTAAAGTGTCCTGAGAGTCCTGTTGTAAATACTTTACACAAATCTTCTTCATTTATAAACGTAACTCTCTTATCTCTATTGTTTGATAGTGACAAAACAGAGATGTAGAATGCACATATAGTTCTCTTTCTATCATATCTGAAGCTCTTAGTACTTTGTGCATGCTGTTCTTCTAATATGTGGTTTGAATACGAGCTGTAAAGATTAAATTGCAACTTTTTTCCTTGCGACAGATGGAACATCATTGATGAACATCAGGATGGAGGTAGAAGCTCCTAGGCTTCATTATGTTTATCCTGCATATTTTGAAGTTGGAAAACCTATTGAATTTGTTGTCTGTGGCAGTTTTCTCGACCAGCCTAAATTTAGGTAATCTACTGCTCATTTTACAATTTTACTTAGTAACCTAGTACATAAAATGTTGTTCATAATTATTTGTTCATGTTATGAAGTCACTCAATTAGGATTCCTCAGTCTTCTTTTAAATTTTCTTGGATTTGCTATCACTAAATTTTGACAATACCGGAAAAAAAAACAAATATGAAAAGCAAATCCTTCGTGGAGGACTTAGTGGGTGCATCTGATAGCTTTTAGCTGATTCTTATTGGAGGTACAAATTTTCAGACTTGAGGACATAAATGCTGAGTAACTATGGATTGAAACATTGATACAATACATTCCTGTTATTTCAGTGTTAGACATTCTGAATGGCCATTTTTTTCATGCTCACTGATGTTATTTGGTACGTATAATGATAATTCCTTACTGAGACTCGCATAGGAGCATCTTGGTACTTGCCTTCATTCAGTTTATTGAGCAAGATTGACCCATGTGTAGCTATTAAGGTTTTGTCTAATACTTGATTGTTTAGCACGTTCTATGTAGGAATAGTTTCATGGATCCCTTCTTGTGCCCTGTAATTTTATCAATATTATCTTAAACTTGATAATATCATGCATGTCCCCTAAATAGTCTAATTTTCTATCATAAACTTGTAAATCTATGTAAGTTTTTGATTTGTACAGCGCTCTATGAATCCTCTAACTGTAGGACATGGTGGTAATATGTGGCGTAAAGCTCTTACTATGTTGACAGATTGTTTTCAGAATTTCTGCATTTATTTAGATGTAGATGAGTAGTCCTATTCATATTCATTAAAGTACATGTGTTCTTGTTTCTCCAAAGTTCCACCTGTTCTTTGTATCCTTTTAGTGCTTATGAATTAGACTACTGCATAGATTTGCCATGTCTCTACTGACAAGGACCTGCTTGGCGCATGCGCTTAATATCAGGTGGTTTCCTTTTGAGGAATTACTTTCATGGCTGCCCTTTTGTATGTGCTTTTAATATGCTGCACAAATGTATATATGGTCAACATTATCTATGCTAGAAAGCCTAAGAGGGAAAAATGGAAACTAAAATGAGTATTAATTTATGAGTCAACTCACGCTACGAGACTAATATTTCCCTTGGTAAATTTCCATAATTAAGGTTGTGGATATAGTCAGATTCAGACTTTGTTCCATTGTATTCACAATTTTCTACATATTTCTTAGTGAGTTTGCAAACTGTGTAGCTCTTATGTTTCATTTATACAATTGATTTCACCGGAGCTTCAAATCCTGAGTTTAACCGTGATTCCCAAGCTGTTACTTGTACAATTGATTTCCCATCCTTAGCCACATAAGCAAGATTTCCCACTTTGCATGTGGCTGTAATATGGACGTTTCCATCCAATTTAACTGTGCTCGTTATTCAAAGGGTAAGATTGCAACTAAATGTAAACTTTAAGGACCCAATATCAACATTGAAAGGTTCTGGGACCAGACTGACACCTGTTAAAAAGGTTGCGAGATACTGGTGCGATTTGCCCTATACTTGATTTCTTGTAGATGAAGAATGTACTAGATGAAGAAGCTGTGTTTCAATAATTGTTCATTTCGTGTTTGTGATGGCAGGTTTCTTGTGTCATTCAATGGAAAGTATCTGAAGAACAGTTGTTGTCGTTTGACATCTCATTTAAAGAACCGGCCATATAATGTACATGGAGGGGACTACGTGCATGACTCTGAGCATGAAGTGTTCAGGATAAGCATAAATCAATCGGAAGCTGAAGAATATGGTCCTGCATTCATTGAGGTAACAAAAAAAAACAGATGACTGCTCCAATTTTAGCTGAAATAAGCTGTGAGAAAGTATGTATGACCAGAAAGATGAACAAAATAGAGAAAACTAAAGTACCCTTTTTCCTTCTCTCCTTCCCTTCCTCCCCTTCTCCTTCTGTCAATTGCACCAAAGAACTACCATGGCATAGTAGAGTAAGGGAACAGAGGAGGAGGCTGCAGTGGAGGAAAATGACTGATTGGTTATATAGTCAAGACTAGATAGATAATTTACTTTTCTACTTGTTGACGCTAGCAGATATTCTATCAAGTTTAAAAAATTAAGGGAGACGAGTTATTTTTGACCTCTTTCCACTGCGATTTGCTGCATTCAATTAAACCTCATTTAAACATGTGGTGAACTCTCGCTAACATTCTCAGTCATGTGCAATGCAAAGCATTTTGTGAACATAAATAAAATAGAAATGCAAACCCAACTTTTCTCATAGCTTATTGTTTACAAACTGTATTTGGCTTTCATGATGGTCAACAATATATGTGAAGTTTGGCTTCCTTTTCAGGTTGAGAATGTGTCTGGCATATCCAACTTTGTTCCTGTCCTTTTTGGTAACAAGCACATATGTTCTGAACTAAAGAGGTTCGAAGAGACATTTTCTAACTTTTTACATGGATATAACCTCTCTGGAAATCCAATCACTGGTGCTACGACAAACTCGTGTGAATTCCTTGAGTCAAAACAAAATGCAATGTCGGCACTACTTCTAGACATTGCATGGTTACTAAAGAAGCCTCAGCTGGATGAGAACAAAAGTTTTTTGAGTTCGGCAAATATTCAAAGATTGACTTATTTATTGAGGTTCTTAATAGATAATGAGTTTTTCAATGTTTTGGAAATTATAATGCAATCCTTGGAAAACAGAACAAATTGGGAGGCCTTCTCTAACTTAAAAAATCAGAGAAACAATGTTGATGTGGGGTTATTTCTAGAGCATGTGAAGCATGCTCAAGAAAGTATTGGCATTAGAGCTCATCATGATGTGAGGCTTGAAGAAGAATCAAGAAACTTGATCAATGGAATTGCGATGCCGCTGAGCTATTTTGAGAGCAATGCCGACTCTTCTATTCCCTTCACAAGTCAAGTAAGTCTGGTATACTTACTAATGGTGTTTTCCCCATGAATGTTTTCTGTTGTCCAAAATCATATAATTCTCTATATTTCTGTTGGACACGTTACTTCTAGATATTGAAATTTGAATGAAGTTTGGTAGTGTTATTTGCAATTTAGTTGATTCGTCATAAGTTTGTCGTAGGAGACTGCGCCTTGACAATCCTCTATTACTTTGCTACTAAGATACTTTTATCTAGAATAATTTTGTCGATCTGGGTATAGAATGATGATTATTTGTTTTTTTGGATGAAATCATTCTTCTTCAAGTTTAACATTTTCTAGCATCAGATTTACCCCTCTTACTTTATCTCCTCGTTTTGCTACGGTACATTATATCATGCCCCAGATTTTGGCATGGTGGATTCTCTTTCAGTTTTGTTTTCCACTTCCACACTGTTGAGTCTATTGAACAAATATAGTTGAGCTTCATTGGTAGGTAGTGACTGCTCGTGTCAAGATGTTAAAGATTTGGACGTTCTGAACTAAGGCATCATTTGATATGGTTATACTTTTCCAATTCTTTTTATACAGAAAGCCTCTATTATTAGATGCCCAGGTGGATCATGGACTGTTTTCAATCTATTCATCTTAGGGTTTTGTTTGCCATGAATTTTTTTTTTTTAATGATGTTGTTTCTTTAATTTTAAAGAAAGATGACTCTTGAGGCTAAGCAACTAATCGTCATCCGGCAGATTTAGTCTCATAGAATCTGAATTAAAAAGAAGGAAAAAAAAGGAAGCGATATGTAATAAGACCTTAGTGCCCAACTTTTTATTTTATTCATGGATTGTAAAAGGCCAGTAAACAGGCAGTTACTGCCAGAGGAGACAATGCCATTTATATTTTGACAATAGCTGTTCTAATTTAATCACTGATCCATGTGTCTTGCAGAAGGAAGGTGCAACCAGCGGTAAGGAACAGCGCGCACCTACTACAGCATCTCAAGAGGACGAAACCGTCGCTCTTTTGACTAAAGATGTTGCACACCGACAGTGCTGCTCCCCGCAGTTGAGTGCCGAATGGCATCACCGCCCTTGGACTCTTACACTTTCCAGCAATGTCATGAAAAGGCACGTTGCTGTGGTTGTAATGGTTTGTGTTGTTATGTGTCTCACCACTTGTATTGTTCTTCTGCACCCTCACAAGGCTGCCAAGTTTGCCGTTTCGATAAGGCGGTGTTTGTTTGGTGGTTCTTTTAGGAACTAATTTGTTACTCGTATTGTATCATATATGTACAAACTAGATGATGGGGTTTAACTCGCTTTTATTCGTTGCTGTATAAAAGCAGTACTGATTTAGTTTCAGTATTTGCATCCTTGTTCATTCAAAGATTGCGGAAGAAGTTAATGTATGTTGAACATGGGTCGACGTATTGACGAGTTTTTCTGCTATAAGTTGTTTATGTTGCACCTACGAAACTCAACTGATACCTACTGTGGAAATATAATATTACATTTGTTGTTATTAAAATGTTGCTTTATCGGGTGTACATCGAGAGCTCGGTGATACTCTAAGATAGCACATGTATTTTCATCCAGAGTTCCAGGAATGATGGATTTACTTACTACATTAGCCTTGACCATCTAACAGAACATTTGACAATTTAAGGTTGGAGAGAGTTGTTGAAGCCCAAATTTTATCTCGTTCTTCTACTCATGAAAACCCTAAAAAAAAAAAGAGGATTTTTATTATTTTGAACAACATTAGTCAATAGCATTTTGCACGCGTTCGTAAATACACGATGCTTATCACTATTCTAATAGATTGCACTGTAATAAAAGAAGCAACAAATTTTTAAAAAAATTGTGTATAGATACAATATTTGCATATAATAAATATGATTAGATTTTTTAAAAAAATTTCCTCTGGTTTTTTTTTTTTTTTTCCTTTTTTTGTTTGAAGATATGCACACATTCCGCTTGAAGCAGGAATTGATCTGGATCTGGACTAGGATCAAACTAAGTACCCGGAGGCCGGAGGGGGTGTTAGTGGGTGTTGCACGTCTGGTATTACCAATTGAGAGCAGATCCAGTAATAAATGAATTTCTCTTGCTCGTAGTTCGTTAATAAGCCATTGGTTTCCCACTTCGACAATCGACCGTCAGACCCACCAGTTGCCACCGTCGGAGTTCAGCCGGCTCGACTTTCTTGCTTGCGTGCGAGGAAAATGCCGGCGGCTCTTGGCACCCGCCGCATCTCTCCGGAGGCCGTGGTGGCGGCGGCTGCGCGGAGCGTGTGCGAGACGATCCTCCGGCGGGCGCGGTGGGACTCGTCCCCGCTGCCCTGGTCGTCGTGCCCGGTCCTCCTCCACCCGTCCTTCGTGGAGCTCGTCCTCCTCCGCCTCTCCCCCTCCCACCCCCTCCTCTCCCTCCGCTTCCTCCTCCTCCTCCCCATCCCCTCTCTCTCCCTCTCCCCCTCCGCCTCCTCCCTCCTCCTCTCCTCCCTCGCCCGCTCCCGCGCCTGGAACCCCTCCCTCCGCCTCCTCCCCCTCCTCTCCCCCTCCCCCTCCCCCTCCCTCGACTCCTTCTTCCTCCGCCTCTTCCGCGACCCCTCCGCCCCTCTCGACGCCGCCCTCCGCGCCCTCCTCTCCTCCTCCTCCTCCTTCTGCCCCTCCCTCCCCACCTGGAACGCCGCCCTCCGCGCCGCCGCCCGCGCCGCCCGCCCCGAACTCGTCTGGCGCGCCCACTCCGCCATGCTCCGCTCCGCCCTCCCCGCCGACCCCTCCACCGTCGCCTCCCTCCTCCTCGCCCTCTGCGCCCGCTCCCGCCTCCCCGACGCCCTCCGCCTCCTCCGCGCCGCCGCCCGCAACCCCGTCCTCCCCTCCCTCCCCCCCATCGCCGCCCTCTTCTCCGCCCTCTGCCGCGCCCGCAACTTCGGCGCCGTCTCCGACCTCCTCCACCTCCTCATCGCCGCCGGCCGCCCCCCCGACCTCCCTCTCTACCACACGCTGATCCGCGCTCTCTGCGACGCCGGCATGGGCCTGGAGGGCCTCCGGATATTCCGCGAGATCAAGGCCAGGGGATACGCCCCCGACACCCTCGCCTACACCACCATGATCGACGGGCTGTGCAAGATGGGCAGGATGGGCGACGCGCGCACGCTCTGGGACGAGATGCTCCGCAAGGGCCTCGCGCCCAACGAGTACACGTACAATGCGCTCGCCGACGGATGCTGCAAGGCCGGGGATTTGGACGGCGCCCGGAAGGTGTTCGACGAAATGCTCGCGAGAGGGTATGGAGAGAGCACCGTGAGTTGCAACACTATGATCGCGGGCTTTTGCCTGCACGGAAGGATGAGCGATGCGACCGACGCGTTCGATCAAATGGCCGAGAAGGGGATTCCGCGCGACGTCATAACCTACAACACATTGATCCAGGGATTCTGCAGGGACGGAAGGACGAGCGAGGCCTCCAAGCTTTACCAGCAGTTGCTGTCGGCCGGTTTGGATCCCAGTGTTTCGACTTACACGCCGTTGATCCGAGCAAAGTGCGAGGAAGGGAACGTAGCCGAGGCGATCGCTTTAATGAGAACGATGCAAGCGAAGAATTTGGAGCCCTTGGTTTGTACGAATGATTACATCATCACGGGGTTTTGCAAGACGGGAAAGGCTGAGGAGGGCATGGCATGGTTGGTCGGTATGTTGGATAAAAACCTGAAGCCACGAGCGGAAACCGTCAACTCTTTGGTGAAATCCCTCAGTTTGCACGGTCGGACCGACGACGTGTTTCTGATGCTAAGTGCTATGTTCGAAATCGGCTACAATCTGACAACTTCGGTTTGCTCCACGCTTGTCAATCAGCTGTGCGAGGGTAACTTAAGCCGTGCTGTTGAGGATTTGAACGAGATCTTAGCGAACAACTGGTTGCATATTGGGGGGCCATGCAACTTCTCTCGCACCTGATGCAACTCTTGCAGGAAATACACTTTACAACTTTTCAGGTGCAAAGAAGAGCGGACGGTGCCGAACTGGCAGCGCACTCGCATACGGTTCTGATCTTCTTCCTCTGCTTACTGGAATTAATGGGGCGCTCGCGGACTTCACTTTGAGTAATGTGGTCAATTTTGGAAGAGGGAAAAGCCGCCCTAGCGGTAATAAGGTGGAGATTTGTCTAAGGAAAGACAAAACCGGCTATGAGCTTTGGAGCTGTTGTAATAAATGAAGCGCCCAAGTCTCCTGCAACAGGCTCTCCCGGTATGCGAGGAGTTTAGTACCACATTATGCCGACGGGAGGAATAGTAGTGAGGTGTATTACGTATTCAATAAATCGGACAATTTGCAGGATATCATGTTAGAGTTGGCTGGCGGTGTGCTACGATTTGTCTCAAAGGTATAATTCCGCAGTTCAATTCAATAAATCGGACAATTTTGCAGGATATCATGTTAGAGTTGGCTGGCATCTGATGGAGGTCTCATGTCGTAATAACATCAAACAATCAGGTGCCTTTTTCTCTACCACATCCTTTTCTTTTCCCATTATTTTCTTTTCTATTTGGCTTTTTGTTGAGATTTCCTACTGCAATTCAGGAATATCAGCAGTTTAAAGAATCATCGCATAATTCAGCTTGAACAATGTGCATCTTTCTTTATTAGAGAGAAGCTAGCAAATAATAAGACCCAAGCACGTTTAAGCACACTCCTTATTGATATTGATTATTGATTATTGATTTTGTGTACATTCAACTATTCTAGTACTCAAGTGGATTAAATTGAAAGGCAGGTTAGAGAGTATCTTGAAAAAAAAAGAAAAGAAAAAGAAAATTAGCAACAGTAAATAAGAGCAAATTAGGCTTTTAGATCACGTAAGAATGATGATTCAGATATTGAAACCTGAATTCTTATGTTACTTGAAAGGTGCTATATGGGTTCCATAAACCAAATATGCGTAGTTGGATTATAATTAGGATCCATATTTAGAGTAATTAAAAATATGGATAAATGTGTTTCGAGAAGTTCTCAACTTTCGACTCTGGCGGTGTAGCTTAGCTTTTCCTTATTCGTGGCAATTATTTTTGGCGACCTTTGCAGTACATCCCTTCTCATATGTTCTTTCCGATGGTCAGCAGCACCGCCTTGAGCAGCACCGCCAAGGCGGTGGATGTGATGACCTCAACTGAGTCCTCGGTATCCCCCTCTGACAAAGAGGGAGACCTAGAACAGATCACAATGGCCTTGCGGAACCAGTCCCTGGTGCGCACCGCTCAGAGAAACTCCATGAGAACCCAATGCCACCACCGACTTCTCTGGTGCTTCTGCGTCTCCTACTGTCTCTTTAGGGATGGATCTGCCTGCCACACCCTTGATGCTTCCTTTGTGCCCCCCTGCGAGCACAGCAAGTAATACTAAGGGCCAGATGTTCATGAACCAGCTGGAGAAGTATAAGCAGAGTGCAGCCGCGTGCCGAGATGGACGCCAAACTGGTAAGAGAACAATAATTGGAATCCTTCTAAGTTAGCAAGAACCTTATCAGCTCTACTGGTAGCTAGGGACAACTAATGCATGTGCATATGATTACGGATATCTTATATCTTCAAACACTAAGAAGGGAGTAAAGACTGCCTACCAGGCAACTCAGCTGCCAACTGACAACTTCAGCTAAATTTGCATCTGACCAACACCACCGACCGAAAATTGAATTAAATTACCATTTGACATTTGGTATGATTGAAGAGTTTAGTCAGATTTGATAAGCAAGAGGTGCAGCGGAAGGTGAAGTTAGTTGCTTTAGCTAGAGAGTTGTATTGTATTGCATAACAACCAGAAGGCAAATCATAGAATGTAGTTTGATCCAATTCAATGCCCAGAATTAGCTACACCTGCTCGGACTTTCCAATCTGTATGAAATCAACATGATATATAGCATTTAGATCCAATATATCTTATCACCGACGAATTTGAGAACTTAACAGGGGCAGGTTGCTCCGCTCGTTGAGATTTACTACTAATTCTTTCGTGCTTAGTGTAAAGTGATAGTCCCGATAGATTCATTTGTTAAAGGTGAAAAATATACACTTTCTGATGCTTTCCCCTGTTACTTAGTGTGGCAGATTTATAAGGTTTTGAGTACTCATGAATTAACAAATTCGCCGTAGTTCTCCGATCCTTGCCTTTAGGAAAAATGTGGAAAATTATGCACTGAACAGGATCTTCGAATTGATGTTTTCCTTCTGTGGCACTTCCTTACATTCACCTCCATTGCTGCTTCATCTATTTGCTGATGTTCATTTCTGTATTTTGTACTGCATTATGTTCCAAGGAATCTGTGACTAATTCAATGTAAGTAAGATCCAGATGTTGCCCCAATTTATATTGAGAAACTCACTGAGTGGGGAGTAGTAGAAAGCATTTGCTAAGCGACTATGGGGGTGTTTATCCTGGCTTTTAAAAAGCGTTTTTGGGTTGAAAAGTGATTTTCGGCTCAATAGAGCGTTTGGCAACTCATTTTTAAAATCTGATTATGTTTTTTAGAATCAGAAAACTGATTTTGAAGGCCCCAGAATCAGAAACAGAAAAAAACTGCTTCTTGAAATGTGATTCTGATTTTGGATTTAAACTTCATATTTTTATTTTTATTTTTATTTCAATATTTAATTTAAATTTAATTTCAAATTTAATTTTCAAATTAATTTTTAAAATTTAAAATTTTAACTTTAAATTTTAAATTTTGAAAAATAGATTTCAAACTTTAAATTACAAATTTCAAATTTTAGATTTCAAATTTCAAAATTCAAAATTCAAATTTGATATTTTTGACATTTTATATTTTAAAATTTAAATGTAAAAATATAAATTTTTAATTTTGTACAATTTTGAAATTTAAAAATTTTAATTTTAATTCAAATTTAAATTTAGATTTTAAATTATTTTAAAATAAAATTTAATAAAAATATTAATTGATGCAAATATTAAAAAAAATTTGTCCCTTTTCAAAATCACTTTAGAAAAATCACTTTTATCTAAATTTCGCTAAACGCTTCACATGAACTTTTAACCAAAATCACTTTTTCGTAAATTACTTTTAATCTAGGCCAAACAGGCTCTATGACAAAAACACAAGATACGGAGCACTACACGACTCGGATACGATATGAGCACTACTAATAAAAATATAATATTATTAATATAACAGTATATATCTATTACATATGAAGTATTAATTTGTTAAAATATTATTATATTTCTTATTAGGATAAAAGTAATAAAATTTTCATTGATAGTCCATATATTTCAAGAAAAAAAATTCTCCACCATATATAATTATATTATCTAAAATAATTATATGCATTCATCAGAAAGCTTTTTTGTCGTTAGATTAACTCTTTGATTATTTTTATCCGTTAGATTATACAATTCAACCAACCACCCACTCAACTCTGTGTCTCACATCATTTAAACTGCACATTTCTCAATTTAATGGCTAAAAAATTAATAGCACCAACCTAATCATATCATGCAAAGGAAACACAAAAGGATCTAACTGAGAAAAATATAGTAGTTTCACGTTGAAATAATTTTCATGATAAAATTATTTTTTTATCATTTGATTAGATATTTTTATTCTTAATTATAAAATATATTCTTTTCACTATGGCCGCCTGTATTCCAGGCCGGCCGTAACGGCGCGGTCGGTTACATCTGACAGCCCGAAAAAAATATGGGTCGAGCCAGCCCAACCCAGTCCGGTCTATTTTAATACGCTTTTTTGTTCCATTAAATTTCTGTATATACAAATTGAACCATTAAATTAAAAAGTATAAGATTATTTTCAAAGTATAAGATGAATAAAATATAGATAAATTTGTAGTGTATAAATGTACGGGGGGGAACTGATTGCAAGCAATAACTTTTAGATCTAAGATAATGACTAAAATAGAATATTGTTAAAAATTTAAAATTTTGGATTCTAAGCATTAAATTCAAAACCATGAAAAAAAAAAAAACAATATTACTTATACATTCCCAAAGTGGCTAAATTACACATTTGGTCCTCAAACTACGAGATAGTTGACAAGCATTTTGATCTTCAAACTTTAATTCGTTATAATTTTTGACACAAATTTTCAGAACTATCGCAATTAAATTAAGTTTCATAATCTAATTTGGTTGACTTAATATTGACTCAGCGATGATGTAAAATTGATGTTGTTGTGTCTTAATTGTTGGCGCATCACCCATCACAAAACTTTTGCATAATTTTCGTATTAGCGATACATAAATATTTAATTAATTACATTCGGTTGTAGAATTTGGCCGTAATAATTGTAAAAGTTCAAGCCAAAAATTACGAAAATAATTAAAATTTACAGATAAAAAAAATCTCCAAGTCGTGCAATTTACCCTTGTGAGATATGAAAGCTTGAAAGATCTTTATACTTTGTATACTCCCCACTAAAAAAAGGGTTAAATTTTAAATACTATCCCCAGGTTTCGCATTTCCTCGCTTTAGTGTCTAGTGGTTTAAAGTGTATCAAGTTAGTACCCTGGAATTTCATTTTTGTCTTTTAGTATTTTATTAAATTATATACAAAAAAAACTTCAGATATTCAATCTAGTTTTATCGAATATTCGTTTTAGTATCTTATAGTTTTAACTTTGTCAGTGATTTAACGAAAAAATTAATAAAATAGATAATAAAAAGATAAAAATAAAACCATAGGACGCTAATTTCATACACTTTAAATCATATGGAACTAAAGTGAAAAAGTATGAAATCACATGGGGGTGGTATTTAAAGATTTATTTTTTAAAAAAATTCCCAAAAAAAATTAGGGAGAAAAGAAAAGAAAAGAACCGAACTGGCGCGGACCGAGCCGGGAAAGTGGCGTAGGAGGAGTAGGGATGCAAACAGGGCGGATCTGGGGGCGGGAGTCCCGTCCCGACTCCCGCCCCGAATCCGTAACGGGTTAAAAAATATATTCCATAATCCGCCCCGCCTCGTAACCCGTCTACCGCCGGCGCCCCGAATCCGCCCCGCTAACTAGTATTTTTTTTTATAAAATTATAATATTATTAATATTTTATAAAATATAAAATAATAATTTTTAATAATATTATATATATATAATTTAATAATATCAATTATAAAAATAAAAAGATATCAATCACAATTCAAAATAAAATTAAAAAAATATCAAATACATTAGAAATGAGGGTACTAACTTATTTGTATTTCGAACTTTTTTTTTTTGTAAATACATTACTTTTTAAGAATATTTTTTTAAAATAAAAATAATCTTGGGGCGGATTCGGGACGGATCATGACGGCAGTCAAAATTTCTTTCGTTTCCCGCTCCGCATCCATCTCGAATAATAAAATTTATCTCGTTTTTCGCTCCAAATTTGTTGAATTTTTTTTTTTTTTTTTTGTGGGGTTACATTACATCCGTTTGCATCCCTAAGGAGGAGGAGTGTTGTAATTATGCGAGGGGGAGGAGGTATTGTTGGAGAGTGGGAAGGGAGAGGAATGGTTTTGTGCGGACGCGGACAAAGAAAATAATAAAGAGGGGGGTGGGCATGCATCAGCTACACGCTGCCACGTCCCGCATGCGGACAAAACCTCCCCTTGTCTTTTACCTTTTGGACGGGCCCTTGTGGGACGACCACATGGGCCGCACTTTCAATTCTTTTTTTATTTTATTATTATTATATTTATTTATTATTTATTATCATTATTATTATTAGGATTCATCCCCTAAAATGAAACAATCAATTGAAAATATTCGCAAAGCGAAAGGTGAGATGTCAAAGTTCAAAAGTATGCAGATATGTCCCGTGCCTTTTGCAGGGACATATCGCAAAAATATTCTCAGATATGTCCCTACAAAAGGCACGGCAGGGACATATCTGCATACTTTTGGACTTTTGCAGGGGCATCTCACCCAATTTCGCTTTTGCAGGAATATTTCCGCAATTGACTATGTTTGCAGGGACCTGTATGCATTTGACCCTTATTATTATCATTACTATGTAAAATAATAATAAATAATATTATTGTTAAACAACTTATATATTGCCTGCACCATGTGTATGAGTGAGTATACGGGTAAACTTCCATTTTTTAAGGTGTACCACCACTTTAGTACCCCATGGTTTCATTTTTTTCTCTTTTCGTTATCCTCTTTGTCAATTTCTTTTTGTTAAATCAGTGACAAAATTATAACCATAGGATACTAAAGTAAAATTTAATAAACCACAGAGTATTAAAGTGAATGTTCGATAAATTATAAATGGGGTATCTAAATTTGGTTTTTTTGTATATGATTTAACGAAGAGTTAACGGAAAAGAGAAAAATGAAACCATCGTGTACTAAAATAATTTTAAACCACTGGATACTAAAGTGAGAAAGTGGGAAATCATAAAGTTGGTATTTAAAGTTTTTTCTATAAGTATATATATCTACTAGTCTAGTACGCATGAATATTTTGTTATGTATACTCTTTTGAGAGCTTCAATTACTTAGCGTGATTAACTGTCTAACATGCCTGATGAACTGTATTTTTACCCCTTAAAATTATTATTTCTTTCATATGTAAATTTTATTATATATTTTTTAGAGAATGGTAGAGTATTATCTGCTTAGTTTATTATTATATTTTTTTAGAGATTTTTATTTTCAGTTGTTGATTTTGAACTCTTTCCATTCGTAGGTAAATGATATTGAAAAATTCTAAAATTTATTTTCTAAATACTTTTGAATACGCTAGATCTCTAATGTTTCATCATCATTGAAAACGACTTAGGAGCATAGAAGCCTTGGACGTGCTCCTGAGACGTTTTTGATGATGGAGCTTCCAAATTGACGATCGGCTCCGTTAGACTTTATCTAGTATATTTGAACTATCTAGAAAATAAATTTTGGAAATTTTTGGTATCATTTACCTACTGATCGAAAGAGTTCAAAATTAATAATTTTTAATGGTTGATGCATACCGTTTGCAAGTTTAACGGTGTAGATGTATTCAAATTAGATGAAATTTTGATAGAAAATTTTTTATACTATTTACAGCAAGATCAATATGTCTGAACGAAAATTTTAATGCTATATCACTACTTTTGTTGAGATTTTTATTTTCGGCCGTTGATTTTGAACCATTTCGATTGGTAGGTAAATTATATCGAAAAATTTCAAAATTTATTTTCTAGATATTTTAAATACGCTAGATCAAATCTAACGGAGCCGATCGTCGATTCGGAAGCTCCATCATAAAAAACGATTTAGGAGCTCTGAGGCTATATTTTCTAGATACTTATGAAGTTTATAGTATTTAGTCAATAAGAAGTGTAATCAAATGTTGCATAAGATATAGATTATAAAATTATTTTTTACAAAAATCAAACTCGTAACGTTTAACTATAATAGAAAATTTTTATATCAAATAAGTTATCACTAATTCTGACATTCAAAAACACCATAAGATTAAGTAATTGGTACTTAGCCCATTCAGTTAAGGATTTAATTATTGGTATTCGAAGTCTCAAGAGCGCAGAACTAGCTAACTTTTTCTCTCTTAAAAAAAAGAAAAAAAAGAAAAAAAAGAAAAAAGGCCAAATATAAAATTCCATCTATAGATAGTAGAGATCTCAAAATAAAAATCTAACTCTTACAAGGAATTATGCAAAAAATTAATAACAGATTTTTAAAATTTATGGCCTTTTTATCGGTATCTATCAAATAGTATAGTTATTTTGTCATGTTCTTAAAATTCTATATGATAACAATCTCTTATATATTAAAAATATATAAAAAAGGACATCAAAATTTTTATTTTTCACAAATCATAAAACAAATCATTCTTTATTGCCAATTTAGCCACTAGCTATTAGATATCCCTCTCTACAATAAACTTTCAAAGTTTATATTTTTTAGGATAAAATATATTTCGTATAATTAAATACTTTTTTTAAATTTTTTCTGGCTTTTAAAAATTTATATTTTATTTTTAAAATTTCAAGTTTACGTAATTACTTTATTGCGTCCATCTTTTATAATTTATGCTAAAAATATCGTTAAAAGAGACAAAAGTATATTAAAAATTATTTTTTTATACAATAAGTAAGGATAATTTGATCATTTCACGCTCTCCATTAACGTGTAATCTTTTGAAAACATTTTTAAAGTTTTAAGAGGGTAAAATATAGATTTTTGAAAGTCAAGAAAGAAAAATAAAAAATGAGTATTTATAGAGAGGTTTTTTACATTTTAACCTCCTTTTTATATATAAATAAATTGTTTAGATATTACTGTTCTTATTTATCAAATTAAATTTTAATTATTAAATATAAGATGGGATGTATATATATATATATATATATATATATATATATAGTCAGTCATTCTTATCCTTTTAATAGGACATGTGACACGTAGTTTTTAAAATTTTAATTTATTATAATTCTTAGCCCAAATTGTAAATTTTTACACTCAAATTCTCCGATCCAATTTAGCTGACTAAAAATTAATATATTACAAATATAAAAGTGATGTTACAATATATTCGATGATATAACAATAATTAAAGTATATTATGACTTCCACGTTAGTAATACATCAACATTAGTCGAGCCAAATCAGATTGTGGAACTTAACGTTGACAAAAAGTTTATAAAATTCAAGTCATAAATTATAATAAATAAAAGTTTAAGTAGTAAAATATCACGTGCGCTGTAGTTTGAGGACCAAAAACTTAATTGAGCTTAACTCAATTATTATTACGAGGGAGAGCAGAGAAGCACGAATATCTGTTTTTATTCCCAGTTTTATTTCGTACTTATCCTGTGAATAATACACCCAAAAAAAAATGTGCAGCAGGAGTTGAGCCAACGTTGCAGGACTAAGTACCCCAATTATTCGAATGAGGCCACTGCTATTTATGACACCTACTCACTCACTCTCTCTCTCTCTCTCTCTCTCTCTCTCTCTCTCTCTCTCTCTCTCTCTCTCTCTATATATATATAATATATGGGATAATTGTCATATCATAATAAATGCGAAAATATCCGATCTATCACTCTTTTTTTTTTTCTAAAAATGCCCTCATACGTCCACGTTATTGCAAAATACCCCATGATTATTTCATGTTAAGTTAATGCGGGTTAAACGTGAGTTAAATATCTACCACGGTTAAAAAAATTAAAATACCAATTTTGCCCTCAACTTAAGGGCAAATAAGAAAGGTTGGTGACGGTAGAGGTATATTGGAAAAAGCAAAAAAAGTCGAAATGTACGTGCCCTTGACTTTGGGCGAATAAGAAAAAACGATGATGGTAGAAGGGTATATTTGAAAGGGCAAAATAGTAATTTCTGGAGATAACGAGAGTTATATGATTTTATGGGGTATATTAGAAATAGGTTGGAACGTAGGAGGGGTATTTTCAATATTAGCCTTTTAAGAGGGGTAAATCGAATGTGTGCCGACTTCCCGGGGGAGTCGCTTGATGCAATTTCACTAAGATCTGTAGCGCGTTTAGCTCTCTCTTAATATATGTAAGGCGCTGTATTACAAAATACTTAGCCGGGTTAAGGTTTAGCCTGTTATATCTCGTATATAGGACTATGCCGAGGTCTCGCAATCTCCCGTCGGCCTTTAAGCCTTGACGTACGCAAATGGGGCTCGGCTATAGTCTGGGGCGATGTGAAACGATCTCGTAGCCACGTCGTTACGGGGCACGGGCTCGTGAGACTGTTCCTTGTTCCCGTTTGCGTGGTGGCTCTAATACCATACGCGGCCTTGTTTCGGGAGGTCACCCGTCTAGGACTACTCCCGTCTAGTACGCTTAACTCTCTTAACACTCTTGGGTCTTGCCACCTTTCAAAATGTTTAAAAATTGTGTGTTTTTTCGATATCATTTGCCTAGTGATCGACGGGGCTGAAAATCAATAATTTTAACGACCGTGGTGAGTCGGTTGCAAGTTTAACGGTGTAGAAATATTCAAATCACGTGAAATTTTGATAGAAAATTCTTTATACCATATAAGACAAGATCAATAATTTTGATCTAAAATTTGAATGTCATATCATCATATTTTGTAAGATTTTTATTTTTAGTTTGATTTTGAGTCACTTCGATCACTAGGAAAATGATATCGAAAAATCGCAAAATTTATTTTCTAGATATATACTTCAAACACTCTAGATCAAGTCTAACGAGCGATCGTCGATTCGAAAGTCCGAACATCGAAAACAAAGTGAAAGCACGGAGGCCTCCGCTTATAAAATATATATATATATATATATATATATATATATATATATATATATATATATCCGCATTATACTATATAAGTAGGGCTACTATCTTGTCGCCTCGTACTATGACGTTACTCGCATAGCCTTGTGTCGATGATTTAGATTATAGCCCAAACGTAACGATCCATACCGCTAAACTATTTACAAAGATTGAAACTTATAGAAATCAAATTTTATAATTTTTCAACATCATTTACCTTACGATCGAAAGCTCAAAAAATGGGCAATTTTTAAAGTAGGTATGGAATACTTGCTAGTTTAACGTTGCAAAAGAATCCAAATAGATTGGATTTTTGATAGAAAATTCTATTCACTACCTAGATAAAGATCGATAACTCGATCTTAAATTGAAAGATCCGATCATCAATTTTTAAGACATCGTTCAATTTTGACCGTTTATTTTATGCCCTCTTGATGGACTTCACTATGATTTTCAAAAATTACAAAATTTATTTTTTTAGAAGTTTTAAATATTCTAGATTATATGTAGCGAGAGCGGATCGTCAATACGGAGCTCCATTATTGAAAACAACTTATGAGTACAAAGGGCCCAATACTCTTAGTATAGTAGCCCTACTCTCTCTCTCTCTCTCTCTCTATATATATATATATATATATATATATATATATATATATATATATATATAATTTCGGAGGCTTCGTACTTATAAGTTGTTTTTGATGATCGGACATTTGATTCGACCATAAATACAGTTATTAAAGATCTAGAGTATTTAAAACTTCTAGAAAATAAATTTCGTAATTTTTCAAAATCATAATAAAGTCCATCAAATGGGCATAAAATGAGCGAAATCGAACGATGTCCTAAAAATAGATGATCGGATCCTTCAATTTAAGATCGGAGTTATTGATCTTTATCTAGTTAGTGAATAGAATTTTCTATCAAAAATTCAATCTATTTCAATTCTTTTACACCGTTAAATTACCAAGTATCCCATATCGGCCGTTAAAAATTGTCAATTTTGTGAGCTTTTGATCGTAAGGTAAATGATTTCGAAAAATTATGAAATTTATTTTTTAGTTGTTTTAAATAATCTAGATCATATTTAACGAGTGGATCGTCGATTCAAGCTCTATCATCAAAAACAACTTATGAGTACGAGGGCTCCAATACTCATAATAGTATAGTAAGCCGTACTATATATATATATATATATTCGAAATTTGAGGCTTTACTTATAAGTTATTTTTGATGATCGGACATTTGATTCGACCATCGGCCCCGTTAAGCATAATCTACGTTATTGAAACTATCTAAAAATCAAATTTTATAATTTTTGACATCATTTACTAAGCGAGCATAGGGTCTCAAAATGACTATTTTAATGGCCGATGTATCACGTATTTATGTTCAACGGTGTAGAAGTATCCAAATTACATAAAAATTTAATAAAAAATTTTGCTTAATATCAAGAGTAAGAACAATACTTTCGATTTGAAATTTGAATCCTTTATTATTAAGTTTTTTTGAGTTTTTTATTTTGAGCCGTTCATTTTGAGGCTACTCGTTCACTAGACAGATGAAGTCAAAAAATTATGAAATTTGGTTTCTAAATAGTTACAATAGCGTAGATCATTTTTAACGAAACCGATCACCGAAACGGATGTCCCATCGGTAAAAACAATCACTTTAAGTATTTTTATATTATCCTACGGGGACCACTCAATTCTGGAGAGACCGCATTTATCCGAACTGTATAATTCTTGATCCTAGGGTTAAAACTCAAAAGTATTAAATTCTCTATACTTCCAATAGTATAATAGTTCTACACTATTTTATATATAATTAGGCTAATATACTATTAATAGCGCCAAGCCATTGGTGTTACCAAATTTTTGGTTATTGTAATTCTTTTTTTATCTCTATCTATAATATAATATCTACACTATCTATACTATATATAAAATCATATATTTCAAATTAAAATCGATGAATAGAATTAGACAGAAAAAAAAATGATTCCTTTTTTCTTACCTAAAATAAATAACAGAATAAAACAAACTTTTAATTTCCTTTTATCTCTGAAAAAAAAAAAATATTTATTCAAATTTTTGCCAATCGAAAAATATCTATTGTGAATGCATATTTTAATTCGAAATTCGTTTACATTTTTTTATCTCTAAAATAGAAAAAAATTTATGCTTATCCAAATTTTTGCCACAATATCTACGTAAATCTATATTTCAATTCAAAATATAAAATTAATTTTAAATTTTAAATTTTGGGACTATCATCATATTACAAAGGAAATAATTTACAAGATAGATTAATTAGTTGATAAATTTGTAAATCATATGTCACGTTTCGGATTACCATTTTTTTTTTAGACACGCTAACGAGACCATTTGTATACATAAAAAATTTTTCGTGTAGACGAAGCAATAGACTGCAACAAATAAGAGTTACAACCAAAGAACAAAGATGCTAAAATTGAAAATATATATATATATATATATATATATATATATATATATATATATATATATATATATATATATATATATATATATATATATATAAATATAAAAGCTAACAAAACTATCTAGCTTCAGCAAGTACCACTAATATAACAGTATATATATAAATAGCAGGGTTACTATACTTTTAGGAGTACGGAACTCTTATACTCCTAACTTTCTAACCACCCATTAAATTTGATGTGTCGTTAGAATGAAATAGGAAGAAATATTGGAGAGAAATTTATACTAACCACCCATCAAATTTAGTCCTTATCTCTTCTCTTTCATTCTAACCACACATCAAACTTGATGGGTGGTTAGAAATCGAGCATAAGACTTTGTGCTCCTAAAAGCATAGTAACCTATATATATATATATATATATATATATATATATATATATATATATATATATATATATATATATATATATATATATATATAGTTGAGCTAGAATACTCTTAAAGTATCGGTAAAGTTTCTATAAAGTTGTTTTCGATGATAGAACTTTCAAATTGGAGAGAAATTAAGGTTCTCAATTTCTAAATCTTTTTTAATATCTCATCAATTTCTCTTCTCTTTCTTACCTTAACCATCCATCAAAATTAATGAATGGTTAGAAACTTAGGAGCACAAAGACTGATGTGCTATTAATAGCACGTAGCCTCTACTCTATAGGTCTTGTGTGCTATTAGGAGCACGGAGGCCTCCGTGCTCCTAAGCCATTTTCGATGATGGAGCTTCGAATCGACGATCGGTTCGATTAGACTTGATCTAGCGTATTTGAAGTTTCTAGAAAATAATTTTTGCGATTTTTTGATATCATTTACTATGTGATCAAACGGATTCAAAATCAATAATTTTTAATGGTTGATATCTGTCGTTTTCAAGTTTAACGGTGTAGAAGTCTTCAAATTAGATGAAATTTTGATACAAAATTTTTTATACTATCTACAACAAGTTCAATATTTCTGATCGAAAATTTTAGTGCTATATCACCACTTTTTATAGGATTTTTATTTTAGTAGTTAAAAATTATTGATTTTGAATCCTTTCGATTGCTAGGTAAATGATATCGAAAAATTGCAAAAATTATTTTCTAGACACTTCAAATACGCTAGATCAAGTCTAACGGAGCCGATCGTCGATTCGGAAGCTCCATCATCAAAAACGGCTTAGAAGCACGGAGGCCTCCGTGCTCCTAATATCACACAAGACCTACTGTATATATATATATATATATATATATATATATATATATATATATAGTTGAGCTAGAATACTCTTAAGAGTATCGAGCCCATTTTACTCTCGAGTTCTTTTCGATGATAGAGTTTTCAAATTGACGATCGGCTCCGTTAAATATGATCTAAACCATTTAAACTACCTAGAAATCAAATTTCACACACTTTCGATATTGTTCTTGTATCCATCTAGTGAACAAAAAATGAATGGTTGAAAATGAATATTCTTTAGAAAATGATGATAGTCTTGTAATCAAGATCAAGAGTATAGATCTTGTTTTAAATAGTTTAAAAAATTTTCTAACAAAAATTCAATTGATTTGGATATCTTTACATCGTTAAACGAGAAAACGTCTCTTATCCACCATTAAAATTACAAATTTTGAAACCCTTTGATCATTAGGCAAATGATGTCGACAATATTTGAAATTTGATTTCTAAACACATTAAGTCGTATAGATCATGTTCAACGGAGGAGATCATCAATTTGGAAGCTCTATCATCGAAAACAACTCGAGAGTAAAATGGGCTCGGTACTCTTAGAGTATTCTTGCTCAACTATATATATATATATATATATATAGAGTAGGGCTACTATACTATTATGAGTAGTAGAGCCTATACTACTAAGTTGTTTCGATGATAAACTTATATATATATATGATCTAGAGTATTTAAAACTTCTAGAAAATAAATTTCGTAATTTTTCAAAATCATTTACCTTACGATCAAAAGCTCACAAAATTGACAATTTTTAACGGCCGATATGGGATACTTGGTAGTTTAACGGTGTAAAAGAATTGAAATAGGTTGAATTTTTGATAGAAAATTCTATTCACTACCTAGATAAAGATCAATAATTCCGATCTTAAATTGAAGGATCCGATCATCTATTTTTAGGACATCGTTCGATTTCTAGTTCATTTTATGCCCGTTTGATGGACTTTATTATGATTTTGAAAAATTACGAAATTTATTTTCTAGAAATTTTAAATACTCTAGATCATATTTAACGGAGTGGATCGTCGATTCGGAAGCTCCATCATCGAAAATAACTTATGAGTAGTAGGGCTCTACTACTCATAATAGTATAGTAGCCTATACATATATATATATATATATATATATATATATATAGTTGAGCTAGAATACTTTCAATAACACCATTGGGGTGGTGCTATTGAGTTTTTAGCCATTGGAAGGAGAGATGTGAGGTTGAGATGAGATGATAGGTGGAATAGTGTTTGAGATGATGGTGGTAGGTATAATAGTGTTTGATCCAAGAACTATTAATAGGCAAAAAGTAGATCCAATGGCTCAAAACCTAATAGCACCATGGGGGAATACTTCCAAAAGTATTCTAGCTCAATTATATATATATATATATATATATATATATATATATAGAGTTGTGCCGGTATGCTTTTATAAAGACGGAGTGCCTCGTGCTTCCACTTTATTTTCATGTTCTGATTAAACTACGATCGGCTCCCGTTAGAGTTGATCTAGAGTATTTGAAGTACCTAGAAAATAAATTTTGCGATTTTTCGATATCATTTGCCTAGTGATCGAAGAGGCTCAAAATCACTAATTTTAACGGCGTGGTGAGCGGTTGCAAGTTTAATGGTGTAGAAATATCCAAATCACATGAAATTTTGATAGAAAATTCTTTATTCCATATAAAAGAAGTTCAATAACTTTGATCTAAAATTTTAATATCATATCATCATCTTTTGTAAGATTTTTATTTTCAGTCATTGATTTTGAGCCACTTCGATCACAAGGCAACTGATATTGAAAAATCGCAAAATTTATTTTCTAGATACTTCATATACTCTAGATCAAGTCTAACGAAGCCGATCGTCGATTCGAAAGTCCGAACATCGAAAACAAAGTGGAAGCACGGAGGCCTCCGTCTTCCATAAGCACCATAATATATATATATATATATATATATATATATATATATATATATATATATATAGTAGGGCTACTATACTATTATGAGTAGTAGAGCCCTACTACTCATAAGTTGTTTTCGATGATAGAGCTTAGAATCGACGATCCACTCAGTTAAATATGATCTAGAGTATTTAAAACTTCTAGAAAATAAATTTCGTAATTTTTCAAATCATTTACCTTACGATCAAAAGCTCACAAAATTGACAATTTTTAACGGCGATATGGGATACTTGGTAGTTTAACGGTGTAAAAGAATTGAAATAGGTTGAATTTTTGATAGAAAATTCTATTCACTACCTAGATAAAGATCAATAACTCCGATCTTAAATTGAAGGATCCGATCATCTATTTTTAGGACATCGTTGGATTTCGTTCATTTTATGCCCATTTGATGGACTTTATTATGATTTTGAAAAATTACGAAATTTATTTTCTAGAAGTTTTAAATACTCTAGATCATATTTAACGGAGTGCATCGTCGATTCGGAAGCTCTATCATCGAAAACAACTTATGAGTAGTAGAGCTCTACTACTCATAATAGTATATTAGGCCCTACTATATATATATATATATATATATATATATATATATATATAGTCAGGTATGGCTGTGAAGACATATATACTGGCTGCAGTCTTGTGAATTTTCTTAGTTACCGTCTACGACTTTGATCATTTTTGCATCGCGTTAGATTATACGTCACTTGTGCTCCTAAGTTTCAACAACCGTCAAATTTGATGGGTGGTTAGGGTGAGGAGAAGAGTAATTGGAGAGAAATTAAATTTCAAATCTTTTCGACATCATTTGCCTAATGATCAAAGGATTTCAAAATTTATAATTTTAATGGTCGATAAGAGGCGTTTTCTCGTTTAACGGCGTAAAGATATCCAAATCAATTGAATTTTTGTTAGAAAATTCCTTAAACTATTTAAAACAAGATCTATACTCTTGATCTTGATTACAAGACTCCTATCATCATTTCTTAAAGAGTATTCATTTTCAGCCATTCATTTTTCTGTTCACTTGATGGATAAAAGAACAATATCGAAAGTGCGTGAAATTTGTTTTCTAGGTAGTTTAAATGGTTTAGATCATATTTAACGGAGCCGATCGTCAATTTGGAAGCTCTATCATCGAAAACAAATCGGTAGTAAAACGGCTTGTTTACTACCGATAGTATTCTAGTTTAACTCATAGTAGGGCTACTATACTATTATGAGTAGTAGAGCCTACTACTCATAAGTTGTTTTTCGTTGATAGAGCTTAGATCGACGATCCACTCCGTTAAATATGATCTAGAGTATTTAAAACTTCTAGAAAATAAATTTCATAATTTTTCAAATCATTTACCTTACGATCAAAAGCTCACAAAATTGACAATTTTTAACTAGATATGGGATACATGGTAGTTTTACGGTGTAAAAAAATTGGAATAAGTTAAATATTTGAGAGAAAATTCTATTCACTATCTAGATATAGATCAATAACACTGATCTTAAATTGAAGGATCCGATCATCTATTTTTAGGACATCGTTCGATTTAGTAGTTCATTTTATGCCCATTTGATGGACTTTATTATGATTTTGAAAAATTACGAAATTTATTTTCTAGAACTTTTAAATACTCTAGATCATATTTAACGGAGTGGATCGTCAATTCGGAAGCTCTATTATCGAAAACAACTTATGAGTAGTAGGGTTCTACTACTCATAATAGTATAGTAGTCCTACTCTATATATATATATATATATATATATATATATATATATATATATATATATATATATATATATATATATATATATATAAGCAAGCATTAAATTTTATTAGATCTACGACTTTGATCATCATTTTCATCCGTTAGATTATACTATTCAACCAACCACCCACTTAACCCAAAGGGGCCCACATCATCCTAACCACACATCTATTAATCTAAGGGCTAAAAACTTACAAGTACCAATGACTTGGTACTTTTAAAAGTATAGGAGCACAAAGATCCTTGTGTTTCTAAATTTTTAACCACGTATCAAGTTTGATGAATGGTTAGAATGAAAGGAAAGATATATTAAAGAGAAATTCAAGGAGAAGAGAAATTGAGACACTCAATTTCTCTCCAATATCTCTTTCTTCTTTCATTCTAACCACCCATCAAACTTGATTGTAGTTAAAAAGTTAGGAGCACAAGGGTATGTGCTCTTAATCTTACTCTCTCTCTCTCTCTCTCTCTCTCTCTCTCTCTCTCTCTCTCTCTCTCTCTATATATATATATATATATATATATATATATATATATATATAGTAAGTCTTCCGTACTTTCGAAAGTACGAAGGCTTCCGTCTTGTAAGTTGTTTTCGATGATAGGATATCCGATTTGACGATCGGCTCGTTAGGAATAATCTACCCTATTGGAACTATCTAGAAATCAAATTTCATAATTTTTTGACATCATTTACCAAGCGATCTTAGGGTCTCAAAAATGACTATTTTAACGGCCGATATGGCACGTTTTTAAGTTCAACGGTGTAGAAGTATCCAAATTACATGAAAGTTTAATAGAAAATTTTACTTAAAATCAATAGCAAGATCAATACTTCCGATTTGAAATTTGAGTCCTTTATCACTATTTTTTATGAGCTTTTTATTTTCGGCCATTCATTTTGAGGCTACTCGTTCACTAGACAAACGAAGTCAAAAAATTATAAAATTTGGTTTCTAAATAGTTCCAATAGAGTATATCAAGTTTAACGGAACCGATCGCCGAATCGGATGTCCCATCATCGAAAACAACTTACAAGCATGGAGGCTCCGTACTTGCGAAAGCATAGGAGCCTAGCTATATATATATATATATATATATATATATATATATATATATATAGTATAATAGGTTATAAAGACGAGGATTTATATTTCGATGCTTCCACTTTGTTTTCGATGTTCTGGATTGACCGATTGACGGCCTATAGATTTGATTCTAGAGTATTTGAAGTATCTAGAAAATAAATTTCGCGATTTTTCGATATCATTTGCCTAGTGATCGAAGTGGCTCAAAATCAACGGAAATAAAATAAAAATCTTACAAAATATGATGATATGACATTAAAATTTTAGATCAAAGTTATTGATCTTGTTTTATATGGTATAAAGAATTTTCTATCAAAATTTCATGTGATTTGGATATTTCTACACAGTTAAACTTGCAAAGCTCACCACTAGTTAAAATGAGTGATTTTGAGCCTCTTCGATCACTAGGCAAATGATATCGAAAAATCTCAAAATTTATTTTCTAGATACTTCAAATACTCTAGATCAACTCTAACGAGCCGATCGTCGTTTCGAAAGTCCGAACATCGAAAACAAAGTGGAAGCACGAAGCCTCCGTGCTTATAAAAGCATACCAAAGACAACTCTCTCTCTATATATATATATATATATATATATATATATATATATATAGAGTTGAACTAGAATACTATCGGTAGTAAATGGGCCGTTTACTACCGATTTGTTTTCGATGATAGAGCTTCCAAATTGACGATCGGTTAGTTAAATATGATCTAAACCATTTAAACGACCTAGAAATCAAATTTTACGCATTTTCGAAACTGTTCTTTTATCCATCATGTGAACGAGAAAAATGAATGCACGAAAATGAATACTCTTTATAAAATGATGATAGGAGTCTTGTAATCAAGATCAAAAGTATAGATCTTGTTTCAAATAGTTTAAAGAATTTTCTAACAAAAATTCAATCGATTTGGATATCTTTACACCGTTAAACGAGAAAACGCCTCTTATCGATCATTAAAATTACAAATTTTGAAACCCTTTGATCATTAGGCAAATGATGTCGAAAAGATTTTAAATTTGATTTCTAAACACTTCAAATGGTATAGATCATGTTCAACGGAGTCGATCGTCAATTTAGAAGCTCTATCGTCGAAAACAAATCGGTAGTAAAACGGCTCGTTTACTACCGATAGTATTCTAGCAAAACTCTATATATATATATATATATATATATATATACGGCTACTTTACTATTAGGAGCACATATCTTGTGCTCCTAAATTTTTAACCACCCATCAAATTTGATGGGTGGTTAGTGGAGTAATTGGAGAGAAATTGAATTTTTCAATTTATCTTCTTTATGAATTTCTCTCCAATTTCTCTTCTCCCATTCATCCTAATCACTCATCAAATTTGATGGGTGATTAAAAACTTAGGACACAAGAAATTTCTTGTGCACAAGAGTCTACTATATATATATATATATATATATATATATATATATATATATATATATATATATATATATATATATATACTACTCGTATATATAATGAGTATAGGGCATTCTCCGTACTCATAAGTTTGTGATATTTCTGATGAAAGTGGTTAGGATTGATAGTGGCTAGGCCCTTATTGATGGAGTGGTTGGTTCCTTAGGCATGACGGGTGGTCAGTGGGCCCTTAGGGTCGAGCAAGGGTCAAGCTGAATAGTATAATCTAACGGATGAAAATATTAAAGGGTAGATCTAACGGCAAAAAACTTATGAGCATAAGAGAATCTATACTCATAATAGTATAGTAATAGGACTCTATATATATATATATATATATATATATATATATATATATATATATATATATATATATATATATATATATATAGTAGGTCTTGTGTGCTACTAGGAGTACGGAGCCTTAGTGCTCTTGGCGTTTTCAATGATGGAGCTTACAGATAAATCGATCGAGCCGTTAGACTTGATCTAGCATATTTGAAATTTCTAGAAAATAATTTTACGATTTTTTGATATCATTTACCTAGCAATCGAAAGGATTCAAAATCATTAATTCTTAACGATTGAAAATAAAAATTCTATAAAAAGTGGTGATATAGTACTAAACTTTTCGATCGTAAATATTAATCTTTTTGTAGATAGTATAAAAAATTTTGTATCAAAATTTTATCTCGATTTGAATGCTTTTACATCGTTAAACTTGAAAACGGCAAATATCAATCATTAAAAATTATTGATTTTGAATCCTTTTAATCATTAGGTAGATGATATAAAAAAAACATAAAAATTATTTTGTAGAAACTTCAAATATGCTAGATCAAGTCCAACGGAGCCGATCGTCGATTCTAAGCTCCATCGTCGAAAACGGCCAGAGTACGGAGGGCTCCGTGTGCTCGTAATAGCACACAAGAACAATATCGAAAGTGCGTGAAATTTGATTTCTAGGTAGTTTAAAAGGTTTAGATCATATTTAACGCCGATCGTCAATTTGAAAGCTCTATCATCGAAAACAACTCGAGAGTAAAATGGGCTCGTGATTTTAAGAGTATTCTAGCTCAACTCTCTCTCTATATATATATATATATATTAGGGTTACTTTGTTGTGTTACTTTCAGCACTTCTTATGTTTCGATTTTCTAACCACCCATCAAGTTTGATGTGTGGTTAGATTGAGAGAGGAAGAGATATTGAGAGAAATTTATGTTAACCACCCATCAAGTTTAGTCCTTATCTATTCCCTTTCTCATTCTAATCACCCATCAAATTTGATGGGTACTACTCCTAATAACATAATATAATAGTCATATATATATATATATATATATATATATATATATATATATATATATATATATATATATATATATATATATATATATATATATATATAGAACTCTTATCTATTAATAACAAGTCTTTGGTGCTACCAAGTTTAGTAGTTGGATTGAGAGATGTTTGGTTAGGATGATGTGGGCCCCCTAGGATTAAGTGGGTTGTTAGTTGGATAGTATGATCTACCGGATGAGAGTCGTCAAAGGGGTGGATCTAACGGCAGAAAACTTAGTAGCATCAAATGCATGGTGCTATCGGTAGTATTCCAGTCGGACTCTATATATATATTCTAGCAATAGAGGCATATTTGAAATATTATAAAAAAATAAATTTTATAGTGATTTATCTGCTGTTCAATATATTTTCAGAGAACTGTACAGGGTTAATCCTAATATTTAAAACAGATAACTAGTTAATATAAGGGCCAAAGTGCAATTTTTATATATATATAATTTAGCCATAAATAAATGTAAAAGTACTATTACTCATTAATAATAATAATAAAAAAAAAAACTGAACCAAAAGAGCCAAAATAAAGGAGGAGAGGGAGGGCCCCTTTTGGCTATTGGGTCAGAGAGAGAGAGAGAAGGGGAGGAGGAGAGAGAAAGTCCGTGGGTGACACGTTTCGAGTTGTGAGTGGAGGAATCTTCCGTCTCTGTGTCCGGGAGATTCATCTGTTTGGTAGCTTCCATCACAGTAGTACTCTCGACTGGGGTCTGAAATGTTCGCCTTTCCCTTGCCCCCACTTTTTTTTTTTTTTTCTTTTTCTTTTTGAAAAAAAGAGAAAATGCTATGACAAAAATGAGAAATAAAATAAAATAAAATATATAAAGAATTCATCTGAACTATAAATTATTTTGAATCAAGTATCTATTATTCACTACAACAAAACGATTTATAGCGACACTTTGAAATATAGGTACATGTCAAAAAAGTCTTAGCTAAAATTAAACACTTTTAAAAAATGTTGCTATATGTGGAGTCGCTAGGTATATAGTGACAGTTAAAGAGCGTCGCTATAACCTAAAAAGTGCTGCTAATTTACCAATACTTATTTAAGCATTTAACAACTGTCGAAACTCTATCTCGTTGGCTGCGGTGGCGGAGGAGGACGACAGGAAGGCTCTTCATCTAAAATTTCAGTGGATTGAGTGAAGAAAGAAAAGAAGATGGTAATTGATTTTTCTTTCTTTCTTTTTTGTTTGTAATCTGGCCAAATGGCCTGTGTGTGGTTGGTTGAGTAGAGTAATCTTTTATTTTTGGATTATGTTTTATATTTAGGCATTAGTAGATATTTTTTTTAAGTTTTAGCATAAATGGGACACTTACTCAAAAGTGTCCCAAACATGTGTCCTCATAACCTAATTTTGTTATAGTGATTTTAAAATTTTGATTTACTAATCAAACATTTCAGTTTATTTAACTTGACTCAGCGAATGACTCCTTGACTTCATGAGGTTGTTATAACTATAAATTTATTATAATAAATAATTATTTTTGCTCTGAGCCGAATTTCTCAACCCTTGATCCGGCTAAAGATTTTTCTAGAGAAACGTGTAGGGATTAAATATGTCTTCAAATAGTGACCCTCGAAGTTTGTGCCCTCCGACGGACCAACCGATTCGGCTGATGAGAGATCGGATCAGCCGAATTTAAAAACCTTCACTGTAAACTCCGTTCAGCTGAACGAGCCGAGTGAATGAGATGCACAGTGATTAGGTCGACTGAAGAGCCGAATATCTTTATATATTGATATTAGATATGAAAACTTATATAAAATAGAGTATGCCTCTGGGTCATACAGACTCCGAAAATCTAATTCTAAGGCTACTCCTAAGAAAAGTAGCAAATGCGAGAAAGAAAAAGATTACAAGTAAACTACTCCTAAAAATACGAGAAAAATATAGAGAGAATAAAAGGTGGTCTTCTATTCGCGGAGAAAAGACTCATATTCCGTTATTATTGTTCAATTATTGCTCACGATCGGCCACTTTTCTATTTTTGTGAACCGTTTGCAGTTACACTCAGCGATTATGCTATTATTCCTTTATTACTTTCGGTGCACCAAAATCCATTTAATTCCGACTTCTGAGAATCCCGGCTGAACCGTGTACCAACAAGCTACATGGCGTTTTATTATTGACCTTAACAACTTTAAATTCTAATAAAACAAAGTCAAAGTACCGGTGAATAGCAAATCAAACAAATCGAAGGATTGGATAGTAAACTTAAAAATTTTGAAAGATTGAATGCTCAAGTCAAAATAGTTCATAGTTCAGGTAGGTTCTATATGTTTTTACCCCGCCCTTGACAAAAGAAAATATACAAACGCGTCCTCCAATTTGAAGCTTTGGTAACTAGATTGCTATGCTATATACCCTTATCCTCAAGCGAATTTGCTAATTAAACATCCACTCTCGGTTTTTTTTTTTTTTTAGTTGTGTGTGAGATCTTGTAAATTAAGTTTCAAAACATGTTAAAACTCATCTTTTCTATTCAAACGCCTAGAAAAAATAATAAAAATTTAAAGTAAATATAGCTTATTCTTTGACTATATACTTTAGTTCAATTTGTGTTTCGAAGCTTACCGTGATCATCTGTTAGATATGCCACAGTGAGGGGTTTTTAATTAATAGCTTCGCTTAAGGGAAATAGCCAATTAAACTATTTGACTTAAGTATAGGAGGTCTATTAAAAGTTGCATTTGTTTCTTTCTTTTTTTTTTTTTTTTTTTTTTTTTTTTTTTTTTTTTTTTTTTGAGAGATAAATAGCACACTACTTGTTTTGTTTATTTCATTTAAATGTGAACCAACTAAGATTCAAATTTGAGACTTCAGGTATCAACTACTAAACCTTTTGTGTAGAGTCCGAACCTGCGTCATTGCGCTCATGACGGGCCAAGTTGAGTTTTGTCGTACGGATGAAACTCGCCACTTTTTATGCCGTGGAACACCGTATTAACAAGTACGCCCTAATGCTGTCGAACTAAAAAAAAAAGAAAAGAAAACGATTATTCCTTGTTTTTATGTGTAGAAATACGTATGATCTAAACATTTAAATATCATATGTAGCTGTTGCTAGAAATTAACTAGCACATCAGAAAAATGCAGCGGAAGATAATTTTGTTAGAAATTAACGAGCATATCAGAAAAACGCATCGGAAGATAATTTTTCATTTTAAAATTTTTTTCGGAAGCTAAATATAATTCACATATGAAAACCAAAAAATCAATAATCAATCCAGCGTCAGCGGATCATTCTCATAATGCTATGCAAAATATTTAATCTAAACGAAAACTCTTTATGTTTAGAGATCTTACCGTGACGAGTTAAGGTCTCTTAATCTACTATATGGTTGGTAGCATAGGTTTCAATCATTGCTCTAAGGTTGGTATAGCCGCGCATGTGCATGCCCGGCCTCTACACGTATCCACACGGAATCGCGATACCTAATCGATCTTCATCTCATGAACCGGATGGGTCACGGATCATCTGGACGTACGGTATTAACAATCCCTTCATGATTCACCAGTCAATGAATAGTAGAAAAGTTGATCGAAGAGAAATACACGCGCGCGGGAGAGAGATTGATCACTATATATGTATATAGATCAAAAGCTAACATGCATCTAATTAATTAACGACAGTCCGACTCACCCTTCTTTTTTATCTAACTTGTTGTATACATATAAATCTATAAATCTATATATGTAGAATTCTATTTAGGAAAATATTATCTAATAAGATTTGCCCTCTCTCTAATACAATTTAGCAATTAAATATTCAAACTTATCCAACTAAATTATCAAATTTAGTAAAAATCTTATATCATAAGATATTATGAATATTTAATTATACTCTAATGCAACAGTCCTTGTGCTCCTAACTTTCTAACCACCCATCAAGTTAATTTGATGGGTGGTTAGAATGAAAAGGGGAAGAGATATTGGAGAGAAATTGAGTTCCTCAATTTCTCTTCTCCTTGAATTTCTCTTCAAAATATCTTTCCTTTTTCATTCTAACCACCCATCAAATTTGATGGATTGACGATCTTTTCGATCAGCTTCAGGGATTTTCGGTGTATTCTAAGATCGATATGCAATCCGAGTATCATCAGCTTAAGGTCCAAGCTGAGGACGTGCCGACGACCGCCTTCCGCACTCGTTTCGGCCACTACGAGTTCACGGTGATGCCATTCGGGCTTACCAATACCCTGACAGCCTTCATGGATATGATGAACATGGTCTTTCGGGCATACTTGGATCAGTTTGTCGTGGTCTTCATTGACGACATCCGGATCTACTCGCGGAGTGATGAGGAGCACGAGAATCATCACCGGCGAGTACTGCAGATACTTTGAGAGAACAAGTTATATGCTAAGCTCAAGAAGTGCGAGTTCTAGCTTCGTGAGGTATCTTTTTTGGGACATATTGTGACTCCATCGGGTATTACGGTGGATCCGAAGAAGATAGCCTCAGTGGTTGAGTGGCCTGAACCAACTTCGGTGGATCGAAGTTATGAGTTTTCTAGGTTTGGCGGGTTATTATCGGCGATTCGTCGAGGGCTTTTCCAAAATTGCCGCATTCTTTGAACAAGCTAACCGAGAAAAGGAGAACGATTTCGATGGACTCCGGTGCCGTGCAGCTTCGATGAGCTGAAGGACCGACTGACCCACGCACCCGTTTTGACACTGTTGCAGCCTGGTGAGGATTTCGTGGTCTATTGCGATGCCTCATGGGTCGGTTTGGGGTGTGTGCTTATGCAGCAAGATTAGGTCATTGCGTACGCCTCACGACAGCTGAAATAGTATGAAAAGAACTATTCGACTCACGATCTAGAGCTCGCGGTAGTGTTTGCCCTAAAGTTGTGGAGGCACTATTTATATGGGGCGCACTGTGAGGTATTCACTGATCATCAGAGCTTGAAGTACCTCTTCACCCAGAGCCTGAAGTGCCTCTTCACTCAGAGCCCAAAGTAAAACCTCGAGCGGAGGCGTTGTCTCGAGCTCTTGAAGGACTATGATCTCACGATTCAGTATTATCCGGCAAAGGCGAGCGCGGTAGCGGACGCCTTGAGCCGGAAACACCCTTCAACTTTGATGTCCTTCATAATCACGAGCGAGGATCATCTTGTGGAGGAGTTTCACCGTCTTGAGATCGAGGTTGTCTCCACTGGGGCCACGACCCAATTGATGATCCTGGTGGTACAACCTACTTTGACTGAGCAAATTTTGCTCTCGGACAGCAGAGTGACCCATACTTCCAAAAGGTGCGGGCTGAGATCGAGCAGGGTAAGGATGGGGACTTCTCTATTCACATAGATGGATCTCTGCGTTTCAGAGGTAGATGGTGCATGTCTAGTGACTCGGAGTTGAGATGCGTCATCTTATCCGAGGTGCACCGATCCCTTTACACGGTCCATCCAGGCGGAACCAAGATGTATCGCGACCTTAAGTAGAATTTCTAGTGGCCTGGGATGAAGCTTGACGTAGCTCAGCACGTGGCTCGGTGCTTGATTTGTCAACAAGTGAAAGCCGAGCACTAACGACCAGCAGGGAAGCTGCAACCACTTCTGATACCCGTGTGGAAGTGGGAGCAGATTACAATGGATTTCGTCACGGGATTGCCTCGCTCACAGTGGGGCCATGACGCGATCTGGGTTATAGTTGATCGGCTGACGAAATCGGCTCACTTCCTACCGATACACACGACGCGGTCCCGTGATCGACTGGCACAGTTATACATTGTCGAGATCATCCGGCTACATGGTGTGCCGGTGACGATTGTATTTGATCGGGACACTCGCTTCATTTCCCACTTTTGGAAGAGCTTGCAGCAAGCTATGGGTACGAAGCTGAACTTCAGTATGACGTTCCATCCCCAGAGTGACGGACAGTCAGAGCGAGTTATCCAGACTCTTGAGGACATGCTACGCGCATTCTTGCCTAAATATAAAGCTCAATCCAACCAAAAATAAAAAGGTTACTCTACTTAACCCACTCTACCCAGCCCATTTGGCCTGATTACAAACAGAAAAAAAATTGATTACCATCTCTCCTTCCCCATTCACTCAATCTACTGAAATTCTAAACGAAGAGCCCATCCCTCTCATCGTCCTCCGCCACCGCAGCCAACGAGGTTGAGTTTCGGCGGTTGCTAAATGCTTAAATAAGTGTTGGTATATTAGCAACACTCTTTTTAGGTTATAGCGACTTTCTTTAACTATCACTATATGTAACGAACCGAACTTTAGCCAAATCGGTTGAAGCACGCGAAAGAAATAATTGGACAAGTTCCAATTACCTTTCCAAGCGTTTTGGAAGGGTTAGAAGAGGGTTTAAAAGAGTTATAAAGGTTTCGGTTGTTCGGCACGAAGTAGAGTCGAAACGACGCGAAGAACAAAGTTCTGGCGGTTTATACGGTACAAGCACCATTTTGTACCCAGATAGCAACTTTTACCGAGAGGGCGGCGGCTCTCGGGTTTGAGATTTTGGTGTCGCAGGTACAAATTGGATTTATACCGGTATAGCCACCTTTACCGAGAGGAGAAGAGCTCTCGGGTTTGAAAATTTTATGGCCCATACCGGTACAAGCCCGATCCCATACCGGTACAAGTGCCGCGAAAAAAATCCGAGGCAGCTCTCGGGTTTGCCTCTGGAGTGTCCCATACCGGTACAGAGGCCCTCCATACCGGTACAGATTGGGCCCGACAGCAGTTTGGACTGCTTCGCAAATAAAGTGTTTTGTGGGCCTAAATATAATTGTTACAACACAATACACCTTATACCCCTTCACCCCTCACAAACCCACTTCACTCCCAACACCTCTCCCTCACATTTCTCTCTTTCTCTCTCTAGAAAAATTCTCCTAGAGCTTGGAGGAGTTGGAGAAGGAGCTTGGAGGAGGTGATCTTGGTGGCTTTGGAGCTTGGAGAAGACCTAGAAGCTCTCCTACAAGGTGGACCTTGGGTTAGCTTTGGGCAAAGGTGAGTTCATGCAAACCTAAACCTAGGGTTTGGGATTTCTCTTTAGATTTTCGGATTTAGGAGTCTCTACAAGTGTAGAAACATCCTAATACACATAGAACACATGAAAACCCTAGTTCTTCATGTGCTCTCATGGTGGAACCTTAGGGCATCAATGCATGCCCTAGAATAGAGTTTAAATGGTCTTAGATGAGTTCCTAGAAGATCCACAAGCTCTCTTTTGCTTGTTTAAGAGATCAAAACCTAGGGTTTCACATAGGGCTTGGTAGAGCACCCAAATTTGGGGCTTTTGACTATAGAGGTTCTAGGGTCAAATTGACCTTGTAGAAACCTAATTGGGAGTGTCCCCGACGCGTGGGATAACCCCGTTTAATTAAACGAAAAGCCTATGTATGAGCTACTATGTAAATCGATCCGATTAAAAATCGATAACCTACGATTTCAAAATAGGCGACGGTTGGGCACGAAACTTGTCGTGCAACCCATCTTGAATACTTAGACGTGGGTGTTGCATCCCAAAGACAACGACCCTCTCTCTATGTCTAAGTGTCACATTTTGAGCATATTTATATATTGAGCATGTTGCATTGTAGGGTTTAATATACATTTCTTATTGCTTTTGTGAGTTCAAATGCATGAGGTAGATTTGTATGAGATTGTATGGTAAAAGAACAAGAGCCCTATGTATGCATATTAAAGAACAAGACTTAGTGTAATGGACAAGTGAATGTGACATTGGACATGAACTTAGAGATTGTGACAAGTGTGAGTCTAGAATACTTAGACAACTTGTATGGCATCAAGAACAAGAACAAGTAGTGTACATAACACTAGTAGAGTTTTGAGATTGACATTATGACAACAACCTTAGAGTTAGGGGTCATATGAACATAGTCTCCTTGAAGTCAAGGAATGGATTGAATTGGAATCCTTATAGTTAAGGATTGATCGTACTCGCCATATAGTCCTTGCTCGAGGCGCGGTAGCTCCCCCTCGGGCGATGTGCTCCGGAGTTGTCATCGCTGGGTTGTAGTGTTTCCCCAGAGGACGGTCCCGTCGGGTTGTAGTGTTTCCTCGACAATAGGGATTTGGGTTGGTTGAGCCTTGTTGAGGGCAAACCTACGGGTTAGCCAAGAGATTGGGTATTGAACTATGATCCTTAAGTCATCATGAGTTTTAATTTGAGCATCTTACTGTTTACTTTCAAGCGTATTAGCTGCATTTGATAGTTGGTTAATAACTTACCTTTCTTTCTATTACGCTTGAATTAGACCTAGTGGGAAAGTCGGCGTGGTTGGTTGCCGAACCCACTGGAAACTTTGTTGTAGTTCTCACACCTCTTTTTCCACAGAGCCGGGACCGAGTGAGCCGGTCGATGATCGTGGTAAGGGCATCGCGCCCTAGATAGAGACCGCCCGAGTATTTCTTTTGGTAGTTGCACTCCTTTTTATATATATCATCTTTTGTATTTGATGATTATAGTTGTTTAACTTTAATGTAATCAACTTTCATTTTGAGAAAAATGTGATGTAAGAAAGAGATGATGCTTAGTATGTAAAGACTTTAAAGAATTCAAAGTTGTAAGAATTATGCATGTATGTGATTGCAATTAATCATAGTACTTGTATGTTTTACATTAGTTACTTTCATTTTGGCTATGATGCTTACCCTTGTGTAAGCCTTTTGTGTATGCTTCCGTATGTGTAAAACTTATACTCTATCCGTACTTGTTGAGCCTTGGGCGGATAGGGAAGCTCTGTCTGTTCGGCGTTGGCGCGCACGAAACGGACAAATGGATCGGACACGGGGCGTGACAGATAAAATGGTATCAGAGAGGGTATAAAGCCAAAAGTGAAAGCTTAGGATGGACCAAAGGGCCATAGGAATGGAAAAGACCTAAGGACCTAAGGACACGTGAGTGACGTTGAACAAGTATAGCGAAAGCATGTGATTGGGTTAATGTTATCATGTCTCTAATACGTTTAGGGATTAACTTTAAGTTTTTATTCGTTTTCTATTCCTCGTATTGTGATCGGCGGCGACGACATGATATTTGGGATGAAAATGAATACGCTTGTTTGCTTTCGCCGGATTGGGTATGTTCGAGTGTGTTTAAAGTCTTAATGTAAGTTGCTTCGTTTCAGGAAGCAATGGCACCTCGCGGACGACCGCGAAAGACACCTATTCCCGCGGAGCCGAGTGCAGCACCGGGTGCGGCACCTATTGCGGCTCCCGAGCAACCCGCGGCACGTGGTGACGGGGAGCTTAGGGAGATGGCCGCGCTTATAGGCGTGGTGCGCGGCAGCGTGAGTCCGTTCGGGCTCGTGGCGAGCAGATCGGCGGCTTCGTGAGACCCCGGAGCCAGCCGGCGGCGGCAGCGGGTCGAGCAGCCCTACACCCTCGCTCGACGCCGACCGTAGTAGAGGCGCGCGGCGGCGGCAGCTCCGGGCCTCGGCCGTACCGATTACGGCGATTCCGCCGGACGGGGACTTCAAACCCGTAGCGCGGCGGACGACGAGAGCGGGAGCGCCAGTTGGCGGCGCTCATCAAGTTTATGAAGTTCAAGCCACCTATCTTCGAGGGAGGAGTGGTGAAACCGGCGGTAGTGGAGTCGTGGATCGACTCCATGGAGACGCTTTTCGGGGATTTCAACACCCCGGAAAGGGACAAGGTGCACTTCGCCTCACATTGCCTAGATAAGGCGGCGAAGGCGTGGTGGAAGCGAACCAAGCGGGATAGGTCACCCGACCCACCGCCCGCGACGTGGGAGGAGTTCAAGAGGCGGTGTTCACCAACTACTTCCCCGACTCCGTGAAGCGGAAGATGCAAGAGAAATTCCGCAAGTTGAGGCGGAGACCGCTCCGTGGCGACTATGAGCCGGAGTTCTCCCACATCATCGACTGTGTCCCCGACGTTGTGCGCGACGATCGGGACCGGGCGGATTGGTTCCTACGGGGGCTTCAGCCGAGGATCTATGAGAGGATACAGATCCTCAACCTCACGACCTTTGCGGAGGTTTTTGATCGAGCTCTATCTGCGGAGCACGGTAGCGCCTACGCGCGGGAGGAGCGCGAGGCCATGGCGGAGATGGGCGAAGTAGTTGTGGGGGGGGGGAGGAGAGGGGCGAAGAATAGAATACAAACCAATCCACTCCGAATCTATCATGCTAAGAAAGTAGGACAGAATTAAAGTAGGATACTTCTCTTTCTCTTAGATCGACCTTGTTTACATAAGAATTAATAGTATATATAACTTGAGAAGCTGCCGACTCAAACCATAAAACTACTTTTTCCTTTTTTCTAAAATAAGCAAGTAGAGATTCAAAACTCAGCCAATTTGCATAAAAAATCCACAAATTTTGAGGTTTTGCAAAACTGTGCCACCTTTTTCAGTTTTGTTGACTCAGGCCGAATGTTTCGCCATCGAACGAAAATGCTCTTATTTTTTTTCTTTCTCTCTTCGTTTTCTCTCCTCTTTTTTTTCCCTTCGCTATGTTCTTCTTGAGGAGTTCCGCTACCTCCTCTAATGACGAACCAACCTCTTCTTTCCACCACCTCTCTCTGTCCTACGATGGCAGCTCCACATCCTCCCCCAGATTCGACTCTATCTCAAGTTTCGCCACCTTCTTCTCTGTAGTGCCCGCCCTCTTCATCGTCTTCTCCGACAAACCCATCTCCTCTTTCCGCCGCCTCTTCTTCTCCCACGACGACACCCCTCTCTGCTGGGCGCCGCTGCCTCTGCTTCTCCCACGACTCCGCCGCCGCTACTCCTCCCGCACCCCGCATCCCGCCATCCGCCTCCACCCTTTCCTCCGCTTTCTTCCGCCTCTCGCTCTCCGATCGCCCCCACCGACCCTCGCCTTTGCTTCCGCCTCGCTCCGCCTTCTCCTCCGCCGCCGCGTCCCTCGTCCTCGGCTACGTCTCCGCCGCCTCGATTTTTAGGAGATTTTTATTGTTATTGTGTAATAGTGTAATGGTGTAAAAAGAAGAAGGAAGAGAAAGATGAGAAGGAGAAATAATACAATTTTGAGCGAAATGATGTAAAATTTGACGAAATGGCGCAAGTTTGGGTAAATTTTATCCAAAATTGCACCATTTCGTCCAAACTTACACCATTTCACCAAATTTTGCACCATTTTGCCCAAAATTACACCATTTCTCCTTCTCATTCTCATCCTCTTTCTTCTTTTTTTTTTTACATCATTACACCATTACAACAAAAATCTCCTAAAAATTGAGGCGGCGGGGGACGCGGGAGCTCAACGACGACGACGACGACGACGACATCGACGCCCCGGACGTCGTCGTCGGCGTCGACGACGTCCACGGCGGAGGAGAGAGGCGGAGGCGGGGCGGAGGTGGAGAGACACGGGGGTGGGCGGAAGGGCGAGCGCGGATGAGAGTGTGAAGGAGAGGGCGGAGGCGGAGGGCGGTATGGGGCGTACGGGCGGGAGAAGCGGCGGGCGGAGTCGTGGGAGTGTCGTCGTGGGAGAAGGAGGCGGCGGAAGCCAGCAGACGGGGGTGTCATCGTGGAAGAAGGAGAGTCGGCGGAAGGAGGAGGTGGGTTCGTTGGAGGAGGCGATGAAAAGGGCGGGCGCCGCGGTGAAGGATAGTCCTTCGCCTTCGACTTGTCTTCGCCGCTCTGCGGGAAGAGAAAGAAAAAGAAGGAGAGAAAAAAAAGAGGAGAGAGAAAAAGATATTAGGTTATTTTGATCAATTTGTTTGAAAAATCGGACCGAATCTGCAAAAACGAAAAAAAGTGGTCCACTTTTGCAAAACCCTAAATTAGTAGATTTTTTATGCAAATTGGCCTCAAAACTCCTACTCCTCGATTAACTCTAGATAATAATAATTATTATCATATAAATTTATAATTAATGCATTAGTAATTTATAGAAAATTCTTTCGAACCAGTGTTTGGATTGGGGATAAGGGGAGGGATAACCACTTATCCCCCTCTTTATACCCAAACGCAAATTTTCTATCCGAAAATAATAATTCTCGGGTCTACGAAATAAACGGTATAACTATCCACACCAATATCTTCATTTTTTATATATAACTACCTATTTTTTTTATTCCATATTACTTATCCAAACGCTATTTTTTTTTTTTTATCTCCGCGAACAACCTAATTCTCATCCAAACGTTATTCTACTTATTTCCGTACTTATACCGTTTTTTATAATAGCTATTTCTTATTTTTATCCGAACCAGAAGGTCCTAGAATATTTTCCTACTACCTATCCTTTCACAACCAAAGCAACATTTTTTATTTATTATTTATTTATTTAGTGGCTTAAGAGGTGGAGTGGTTTGCACTTGTCCCAAGCCCAAGCTCCCAACGCACACACACCATCATCCACCAACAAAAAACTACTCTCCTTTTGTGTGTGTGTGTGTGTGTGTGTTGCGGCCCCACCAATTTGAGAGAACCTGATTAGTTGACTTGATGAGTGGGCCCTACGTGCTTCCTTCAAGGAAAATGCTAGATGTACGCTCCAAAAGGGATATACATCTCACAATCTATCCATCCTTGAATAAAAATTGACTCATCAGTCACATGATGTAATTCGTGAATTACACTCCATCCAAAAATGGGTGGAGTTGTAAGATGTACACCCCTTTGGAGTGGACACCTAGTATTACTCTTCCTTCAATCGGAAAAGTTGAGGCTAAATTACACAATACCCCCTTGGATTTTGACTCCTATGTAAATTACTCTTGTGTATAAAATTTTTACTGCGGTTTAAATCTTGCAGTTACCAATATTTAAAAATTTAGAACTTGACCTATAGTTAACAAAACGGTTCGGTTTTACCCCATTTAAACTGGATAGGCCAATAACCTGCTTTCAACCGTGCGATTCAGCGGTTCAACCAGCGAAACTGTGAACCGGTGCGGTTATAAACAAATTAACCAGCTAGACTTTTTGTTTATTAGTATAATTTTTAATTTTATTTATGATTGATTTTCACTAATTTTATATTTAATTATGAAAAGTAAATTTTTAAATTTTAAAAATTTGTATTACATAATTAAGTATGATGATAATAATAATTAATTGTAATTATAATATATTTCTATATAATAAAATTTAAAAATTAATAAATATTTGTAACATCATGCTGACATCATTGGTTGAACTAGTGATTGAAGATTCGGAATTAATTAAATTTTTGATAGAAAATTCTATTTACTATATATCTAGATAGAGATTATAATAACTCTGTTCTTAAATTAAAGAATTCGATTCTTTATTTTTAAGAGGTTGTTCAATTTTAGCCGTATATTTTACACTCGCTTGATGGATTTCAATATACTTTCGAAAAATTACGAAATTTAGTTTTTAAGAGTTTTAAATACTCTAAATCAGATTAAATGATATGGATTGTCGATTAATTCTTAAAAGACAGTTATGTATCATTCTATTAAAAGTTAAGAATTCACTACAAAAAAATCTTGTATTTAAGGACACTTTAAATGATATTTAGCGACGTTTTAAAGCGTCAGGAAAATAATTTCGATGCTTGTAAAAGCGTCGTGTAAGAAATCGTTAAATAAACATGTCGGGATAAATATACCGAAGCGTTTTAAAATAAGCGTCGAAAAATTTATATAAATATTTGATAAAAATATGTTTATTGGTGTCGCTTAATCGCAGTGTCGACAACTGCTGAATATTAAAGACGCTAGAAGAAAACGTCGTTTAAAAAACGTCGTCTAAAACATATTTTGTTGTAGTGATTAAAGAAGAAAGAATAAGAAGAAAAATGAAATTACACTATTAATTTATTGTTTCAGAAAAAAATTGTATTGTTTGTAAAGAATGATATATATATTCTTTGCGACGAGAATTATACTTTTTGAGACGAAAGTTATACTTTTGGAAGAAAGTTACGCTCTTTGTTTTTTATAATGCAAATTAACATTTAACAAAAGTGTGCTTGCGCCCATCGGGCCCGACCTGCTCGATCGACGACACGCTCAAGGCGGCAGCCGACACGGAGGTGGAGGGCGGCGGTGGCTCTTGCGGGAGCGTGACGGGGAAAGGAAAAGCTGAGGCGCTTCTTCGGGCGCTCGACGACGCGCATTCGACTCGGCACCGCCGCCTTGTCGTTCTCTTCAACGAGTTGAATTTATTTTCGCAGCCACCACCGACTTTCTAGTCTTCGATGTCATTGTCGATGTCGCAGTCGTTAGCGTCTAATTAGGCTCCAAATAATATTTAGACGCCATAGGTAATATCACACCATTTTTAAATCCTAGTTTGCTTTATTAAAACAGTGTAATTTTTTTTTTTATAGTACAAATTTTTTACTTAAAGGTACCGTTTGGTTTGAGGATAAGTAAAAAGTGGTATTCGAGGATATGTATAAATTGAGAGATAAGTTGGTTTGAGGATAAGCAAAAAGTGGTATTCGAGGGATATGTATAAATTGAGAGATAGCGGGAATTAAATCAATTTTGCGTTTGGATAAAAATTGGGTTATTCCGGGAATAAAAAATAGCGTTTGGTAGATAAGATAGAATAAGAAAAGTAGTGAAATTTAAAATCTTAAGTTTTAAATTTAAATTTTTTAATTTTAAATTTAAAACTTTAAATTTAAGATCAAATTTAAATTTGAAAATAATAAAATATCAAAATTTTAAATTTATAAAATTTAAATTTATAATTTATAATTTATAATTATAAAATTTAATTTTGAAATTTAAAATTTAAATTTTTAAAAATTTAAATTTTAAATTTTTAAAATTTTAAAATAAGAATAGAGGTGGGAACAATTAATTAAAATAAATTTTTAAAAATTCTACTCAAACTTAAATTTAATAAAAAGAATTTATTATAATATTTAAATATAATTTATTATAATATTTAAATATAATTTATTATAATATTTAAATAGAAATAATATGTATTAATATAGTACAATTAAAAATTATATAATAAAAATAATTTATTATAATATGTAACATATTATATTTATATAATTTAATTTTATGTTAATTTATAATTTTAATTAAGTTTGAAATTAAGCATTGGAATAATGCTATTCCACCAAAATGGTAGAATAAAAAATTTGCTATTACGGAATAATCGGGAATAGAACTTTGGAGGATAAAATATCTAAAATTTCCTTGTTTGGCGAGAATAGCGGGGATAACTTTAGTTATCCCTGCTTATCACCCCAACCAAACGGGGCCAAAAAGTATAACTTTCGTTTCAAATAGTATATATAATTTTTATTTCAAAGAATGTAATTTTTTTTTTAAATAGTGTAATTTTTTTCTAAAACAATACAATTTTATATTAAAAGTGCAATTTCATCTTCATTTTTTTTTTAAAGCCTTTTCTGTAACTACGATAATATATAATGGTCTTTTAAGAAGAATTTTTTATTATTATTTTATTTTATTTTATTTATTCCTTTTTTCCTATTCTATCTTCTTTTCGTTTCTTGGAGAAGTGCGGGCGCATCTTCGTCCTCAATTTCACGGGCTATGGCGACTAGCAGGGGCGAAGCTGGAGGCCCAAGGTGGCCATGGCCCCCTAACTTTTTAATATTTGCTTAATGGTCCTTCAAAATTTTTTTCGGTGGATCATGAATAGCTTTAGCCCCCTATCTTTTCAATATTTACTTAGTAATACGGTACCAATATAATCCTTTCTCTCACTCTCCTAATCGGTATACTCTTTTTATGGGTGGAAATATATTAAAAGCTTCTTGCTTAATAGAGTATTTTGTAATACATTTCTCTACTCTAAAAATTTTATTGAATAATTTTTTAAAACTTTTATTTACCTTATGTGAACTCTTTTATTTGATTAAATCAAGAATTGCACTAAATTTAATAACTATGTTAATCTTATTTACTAAAAAACTAAAAAATTACACTTAGATTTAGTAAAATTTTTAAATTATTTTAATGTAATAATATAAATAAAATAATTAGAAGTTAAACATCTAAAAATAAAAAACATAAAGTTCATATTTTTACATTATTTATTTAATTAATAATTTTTTAATAAAAAAATTTTAATTAAGAAAATTTTTGTTTATTATTTATTTATCACTAAAGTTTCTATTTTAATATATTTTGGCTTCCCTCAAAATTGAATCTTATCTTCGTCCCGATGGCGAGGTTGCCTCGATCACGATTCCTTCGCCTCTGTTCGCTCCATCCTTATCCGTACCGCTCGCTTGCTCTTTCTCCAACACTGGCGGAGGAGGCGGAGTTAGAGACGGAGGAAGAGGAGGCACACTTTTTATCGTCGCCGGGGGCCGCAGAGGTGGTGGAGGAGGCGATAAGGGTCGCAGTGGGAAAAAAAAAGAAAAAAAAATTGAGAGTAGAAAATTCAGAAAGGCGAGGAGGTGGATGAATCGTATAAACGAATATGAAAAAAGGAAAGAGAAAGATGAATAAAATATTTTAATCAATTTATTAAAAATCTGGACTAAATATGCAAAATTTTAAAAAATGCCTACTTCTACAAAATGTCAAACCAATGAATTTTTTATGCAAATTGGCCTAAATATAAACTATAGTATATTATATATAGAGTTGGACTGGGCTATTATTAGTGGCAAAATTCTATTGTTGCTACCAGTTTTCTAGCCCGTGGAGCAACTCTTTTTATAATTTTTAACCATTGGATTAAATACTATAACCCAGCGAGAACCACTCAACCCTAGGGGGACCATTCAACTCTAACCGACTAATGTTATCCTAACCCTACAATTTTTGATTCAAGGGTTAAAAACTTGATAGTAAAAAAAATATTTTACTATTAATAATATTCCAAATAATTCTTATATATAATATTAATTTATAATATAAATAAAATTAATATTATTACATAATTTAACTATCAAATAAATATTTTAATATTATTATTATATTATTATATAAATAAATCCTTAAAAAAAACTATGTGGGCCCCACAACCTTGTAAAATAAGGAGAGGTCTTCTTTAGGATTGACAATTCATATATATTTTGAAAACTAAAGTGAAAAATAAGCAAAATTTTGAAATTAAAATTGGTATGCAAAAGAAAGTTAAATAGGCAATAGTAGGATGATTTTGTTAATTTTAAAATATTTTTTAACGGTTGCTATTTTATCACGATAAAATTACGAGGTTTAAAAACTTAATTGCGAAATAAAAATTATTAGGAACCAAAATTAAAAAATAGTGGAAGGTATGGGAAGCTCTAGGCACATAATTCTATAAGAATCTGAAAAAAATTTGTGGGCTCCACAACCCCTCAAGATAAGGGGAGGATTTTTTTGGATTCCAATTAGTATATTCATAAAATAAATTTAAATTTTATTATTAATTTTGAATTTAAATTTAAAATTTAAATTTAAATTTTTGAGAACTAAAGTAAAGAATATATATAGTTTTGAAACTAAAATTGACATGCAAATATAGCTAAGTAGCATGCCAATTTTGTTTAATTTAACCTGTTTTAATTACTGGAATGTGATCGAAATAAGATCAAGAGGTTGGAAATTTGAATGCAAAAAGAAATATTGAAGACAAAAATAAAAAATAGTACAAAAGTTAGGAATCAATGATGTAAATAATTCTTAATAAAAATGTATACGGTTTCACAATCTTCCAAAATAAGAAAAGGCTAGGAAAAAAAAAAAAAAAAAAAAAAAAAAGAAAAAAAAAAAAAAAAAAGAGAGTAGGTTCTGGGCCCCCTAGATGCCGTGAGGGATTCTCTTGGTTGCCTTGTCAGATCTGAATAATTTCACATCAGATATGAATGAAAATGTGATTGGGTATATAAGAGACTTAGACACTAGTAATAATAATTAGGCTTAAGCATTTTGGACCAGTGGTTGGGCCCAACGAGTTATTGATAGTAGTGGATTGAGTCGTTACATTTGGTATCAGAGCCGGTTCATCAGCCGAAAATGTGTGATGAGTCACGGCTGAGTCAGGATCTGAAAGACAAAGGTGATCTTAGGCTGTATATGATTGGACTGACGAGGACTTCAGGGCATCCCACATCCGATAGGAATCGGAATGTGATTGGAGTATATAAGAGACTTAGACACTAGTAATAATAAGAATTTAAATATTTTGAGTCGGTGGTTGGGCACAACGAGTTATTATTGCTAGTGCCTATTCATGATTTTATCTAAATAAATAGACAATTTTTTTAACTTTGTTATTTATAGAAAATAAATTTCAAATATTAGATATTATATTACCTTATATCGATTAAGTTTTATATGACACTTATATAGGTGGTTGCGGTAGGACACAGGTTGGTTGGTGGTAATAATAAGAAGGTAAAAATGTGTAAAATTTACAAGAACTACAAATCATTGTAAATTTACTGTCCAATATTTTAAATATTTAATTTTGTTATTTAATTTTTTAATTTGTTTTATTTAAGCGAGCCAACAATAGTTTAACTTTAAATTTTTATTGCGTCGTTTATCTTTACAGATTTAGCCAGTATTTTTCTTATAATTCTTACAATTATAAATTTATTAAAATAAAATATTAGCTTAAATTTTAAAGTCAAAGTGTCAACGGCTGAATCAAATCAAACATATTAAAAATGTTGCATAATAAAATCAAAATTTTAAAAGATTTAAAAATCGATTCAAAATGAACCATAGGCTAGATACGTTATGTACGCTTTCTTTGCTTAGATTCAACTTTTTGCCTCATGATAATAGATATAGGAGAGAAATAAGTCGAGTAGGACTGCGGTCCGAAATAGACCTAATTGCAGGAATTCTAACAATAGACCTAACGTTCGGATGAGTTGAATCAGATCGTAATTCACCAGCACTGTGATTGAGCACTGAAGCGCGATGCATACGTCCTTTTTATCGGCATATTCGCGCTTTTGAAATAGTTAGTTAGTACTTACAGTTTATATATATATATATATATATATATATATATATATATATATATATATATATATATATATATATATATATATATATATATATATATATATATATATATATATATATATATATATATATATATAGAATTGAGCTCCTATACTTTTAAAAGTATCAAGTCATTGGTGCTTGTAAGTTTTTAGCCCTTGGATTAATAGATATGCGGCTAGGATGATGTGGGCCCCCTTGGGTTAAGTGGGTGGTTGGTTAAATAGTATAATCTAACGGATGAAAATGATCAAAGTCATAGATCTAACAGTAAAAAATTCACAAGCACCAAGTACTTGGTGCTTTTACAAGCACCATAGCCGGACTCTCTCTCTCTCTCTCTCTATATATATATATATATAGGCTAGGGCTACTATCATATTAATAGGATAGGAGCATTTGTCCTATCAAGTTTTTAACCCTTGGATGAGAAATTGTAGGGTTAGGATGTATTAGTCGGTTAGAGTTGAATGATCCCCTAGAGTTGAGTGGTCCCCACTGGGTTATAGTATTTAATTCAATGGTTAGAAATGATGAAAAGAATTGATCCAAAGGCTAAAAAATTGATAGGACAAGTGCTCCTATTCTATTAAAAGGATAGTAGCCGGACTATATATGAGTAGGGCTACTATACTATTATAAGTATAGAGCCCCTACTACTCATAAGTTGTTTTCGATGTTGTGATTTTCGAATTGGCGATCCAGACCGTTAAACATGATCTAGAGTATTTGAAACTTCTAGAAAATAAATTTCGTAATTTTTCGAAATCATTATAAGGTCCATCAAGCGGGTATAAAATGAGCTCAAAATCGAACGACATCCTAAAAAGGGATGATCGGATCCTTCAATTTAAGATCGGAGTTATTGATCTTTATCTATGTAGTGAATAGAATTTTCTATCAAAAATTCAACAAATTCTGATTCTTTTACACCGTTGAACTAGAAAGTATTCCATACCGGCCATTAAAAATTGTTAATTTTGTGAGCTTTTGATCGTAGGGTAAATGATATCGAAAAATTATAAAATTTTATTTCTAGAAGTTTTAAATGCTCTAGATAATGTTTAACGGTGTGGATCGTCAATTCGAAAACTCTATCATCGAAAACAACTTATGAGTACGAGGACGATCGTACTCATAATAGTTATAGTAGCCGGACTATATATATATATATAGTGTGAGGCTACTATGCTATCGGAAGCACGGAGCCTTCCGTGCTTCCACGTCGTTTTCGATGATGCGGCTTTCGAATCGTCGATCGGCTCCGTTAAACTTGATCTAGAGTATTTGAAGTATCTAGAAAATAAATTTTATAATTTTTCGATATCATTTGCCTAGTGATCGAAGGGGCACAAAATCAAACAATTTTAATGGTCATAGTGAGCCGTTTGAAAGTTTAACAGTGTAGAAATATCCAAATTACATGAAATTTTGATAGAAAATTCTTTATACTATATAAAACAAGATCAATATCTCTGATCTAAATTTTTAATGCTATTTTATCGTGTTTTGTAAGATTTTTATTTTCAGCCGTTGATTTTTAGCCCCTTCGTTTGCTAGGCAAATAATATCGAAAAATCGCAAAATTTATTTTCTAGGTATTTCAAATACTCTAGATCAAGTTTAACGGACCGATCGACGATTCGGAAGCACAACATCGAAAACGACGTGGAAGCACGGAGCCCTCCGTGCCTGAAAAATGAGGAATATATATATATATATATATATATATGTATGTAACAAAAATAATGACATGCAGCCCTTCCCAAAGGTTCCTTAACTGAGAAGCCATAAACAAACAATCAAATGACCTTTTCCTTTGCCAAGTATCTTCTTTATGCATTCAATCCAAGTCCAACCAACTCCCAGCCGTACAGATCGAACTTATTAGATTGTACATGGCCACCCACAACGGCCTAGTAATGGCTATCAATAGGGGCACTACTAGGCCATATCCAATTTAATTTATTTTTCTTTTTTACTCAAATATTTCTTTCTTTCTTTATTTTTTTTTGATATTTATATACTCTTTTTTTTTTTTGAGCTGAATTATAAAAAATTTCTTTATTATTACCTTTTTTTTTTTTCTTTTTTTTTTTTTTTTGATAAAATTTTTAAAATTTCCTATGTGGTTTCACACTTTTTCATTTTAGTATCACGTGATTTAAAATGTATCAAGTTAATCACGTGGTTTAAAACTTTATCACTTTAGTACCACGTGGTTTAAAGTGTATCAAGTTAGTGCCCTGTGGTTTTGAACTTTATCACTTTACTATATATCCTGTGGTTTCACACTTTATCACTTTAGTATCCTGTAGTTTAAAAAATCACAGAATACTAACTTGATACAAAATTAAAACCACTGGAGACTAAAGTGATAAAGTGCAAAACCATATAGTACTATTTTGATACTCTTTAAACCACAGGGTACTAAAGTGATAAAGTGAGAAACCACAAGTTATTAACTTGATACATTTTAAACCACAAGATACTAAAGCGAAAAAAAATTAAGACCATAATGGAGGTTTTTAAAGTTTTTCTATTTTTTTTTTAACTAACTTTAAAAAAATTATATTTTATCCGGTTAATATTTCAAGTTAGGATTTCATCACTATTCCGTATATTTTTTATAATTTATATCAAAAATATTCTTCAAATGACAGAAATATATTAAAAAAATATTTTTTTTAAAACAAAAACGTAAGAATGTGCTCTTTCTATCGACGTCTTACCCAATTGAAAACATTTCTAAAAGTTTTTAAAAGCTAAAAATATAAATTTTTAAAATTTGGAAAGAAAACAAATATTTATAAGAGCAATTTCTATGATTTAGCCTGTTTTTTTTTTTTTTTTTCAAAAATGAATAAGTGGCCTATGATTGAGATGACTCTACTACATGTCCAATCTTAAAGGCTTTGAAGCAAATATATCTCTCCCCACAAGGAGACAAAAAACAAAAGGTGGGAGTATTTTGTGGAAGTGTCAACACAAACAAAGAATCCTCAATTTTATAAAGATATGTTGTGAATACAATCAATGCTACACATAAATCACATGAGGGTAGTGAAATATGATTCGACTCAGTTGACCGATCAGCTTCGATCTTAAAAAAGAAGATTCAAATAAAAACTTTTTGAGTGAAAAAGTACGGTCGTGACAAATTGGTCTATTCTGATTGAAATCTCAAATTTGATCTCGACATATAAATTCAGGCGAATCAAACCAAGGACCCGATTTCACGTTAATAGTTTAATTGCTAACAATAATAATACCATACTTTTATTTTAAATAATATGAACTTTTTACAATTCTTCAAATTTTAGTTTAATATATATATATATATATATATATATATATATATATATATATATATATATATATATATATATATATATAGAACTAAATTTCTTATCTTATTAATAAGACCAAATCATTGGTCTACCAAGTTTTCGCCATTGAATTGAGAGATATGTGGTTAGGATGATGTGGCGCCCTAGGGTTAAGTGGGTTGTTGGTTGAATAGTATGATCTAACGGGTGAAAATCATCAAAAGGGTGGATCTAACGGTGGAAAACTTGATAGCACGGAGACCTCCGCTATCGATAAGATCACCGAACTCTATATATATATATATAGAGTTATGGTGCTTGTAAAAGCACCAAGACTGGTGTTTGTGAGTTTTTTATCGTTAGATCTACTACTTTGATTATTTTAATCCGTTAGATTATACTATTCAACCAATCACCCACTTAACCCAAAGGGGCCCCACATCATCCTAACCACACCTCTCAATCCAAAGCGCTAAAACTTACAAGACCAATTTGATTTTTAAAAACATAGGAGCTCAATTCTATATATATATATATATATTTTTTTTTCAGATTCATCCTAAATTTGAAACACTAAAATTAACATCCTTTAAATTTGGACGGAGGTTTTTCAACATCTCTACACAGACCTTAAAAACTTTATTTATTTTCTAATTTTAAATAAAACATTATAATTATAAAATAAGCATCTCCAAAATATATAATATAAGTAAGTAAATAAATAAAAAAAATAAAATTATTAGTAAAATGAATAAGGTGGGAGGAGTCTTTTGTCCCATTCAACGACGAGGGGCGATGTTTAATTAATTTTTCTCTCTTTTGTCGGCTTGCGTGCTCTCTCGCGTCCTTTTCACGCGCCCGACTTTTGTCTCCTCTTCTTCTTACTAATTAACTCACGTCCTCCGCTTTTCTTTGCTGCATTAAAACTATTGTAGGAGTGCTCGCCAAACTTTTACTATTTGGGAACTGTTTATTCGGTCCCTAACAAATTATTATTATATTTAAAATAATTTTGACTCGTACGTATTTGAAAGTGGAGGAGGGTGAAGTTGTTTTCGACCGTAGATATTCACTTTTATTATTTGTTTCGTTGAAAATTCAATCCAACAATGACTCCACGTTTTCCAAAATATCGTAATTATGTAACTTCGACTTGAATGATGGTGAAATCAATCATCAGTGAAAGGGAAAAAGATAATTAAAAATAATTATCTCCTTTTTTTTCATTTATTTTATTAAAAAATTTTCTTTTTTCACACCACTATTTGTTTAATATAAAAAGTTAATAGCTCGAACTGTAGTTATGTAACGACCCAGCCCACTAGCAACAATAACTCGTTGGGCCGATCCACTGGCCCAAAATGCTTAAGCCCAGTTATTATTACTAGTGTCTAAGTCTCATATAAACTCAATGACAACTCCATTCCCATCCGATGGGATGTCACAGACTCGTTAAGCGCCCGACGTCCTCGTCACCCAATCACACACATAACCCAAGATCACTATGTGAGACCCGTCTCGCTAGCCCGTCATCCGCACTCGGTCACCGAGACTCGTCACACATGTCCATAACCCACGGTGTCCCAGGATCGAAACCCGGCTCGATACCAAATGTAACGACCCACCCACTAGCAACAATAACTCGTTAGCCGATCCATCGCCCAAAATGCTTAAGCCCAGTTATTATTACTAGTGTCTAAGTCTCATATAAACTCAATGACAACTCCATTCCCATCCGATGTGGGACTATTGGGGTGTCACAAGTTATTCTATCTTTTTGTTTGTTTCACCGAAAGTTTTCACATTAATTGGTATATAAGATGATAAAATATATTGGTACATAAGATGATAAATTATTTCACCCCAATCCACCTTCAGTAAAACAAGCATGCCTTCGAATATATAAATATTTTATTCAGCATATTTTCTAGTTTACTTAAGAAACTTCTCTTTAATTTGTTTGAATATCAGAATAAGTTATCTAATATTTATTTATTAGATATGAAGATTTTCTTACATAATTATGTGTAATGAGTTTCACTTTGCTCTTCGCAATTCATCTTATTCTGAAAAAATAATTTACGGCTAAATATGATAGTGCATTTTAGAGATTCCATGACAATTCTTATCTACCAAATACTATACTTTGATAAGTAAATCAAAATAATATACGAAATAAAATATTCATGCATGCATGCAAATATGTTAAGATATATATATATATATATACACATATTATTCAGTGTCACGCCTCGGATTATACGTTTTTCCGGGCACGCCAACAGACCCGCCCGCCGTATACGAAGAAATTTTTTTCTGTATACGAAGTGAAGCTGTACTGAATCTGTAAATAAACAACACTACAACAAGTAGTATAGAGCTGCTAGAATAATAAATATATAATAAAAATGGATCAGTACATACACAGTATTTCGGTACAAAAGCACTCGCTCCAGCGAGGTATAACATCAGTATGTAATGAACAAAAAACTATAACTATCTGTAGCTGGTACTCCACTAGCTCTGACTCGTCTGGTAGGTCTCTAACTCACGTCCTTACTACGATCTGAATCAGCAACAGCAGCAGCCGAAGAAGAGGGCTCTGTAAAAATATGGGTAACAACTGGACGTAAGAACTACTGTAAAAATAGGTAGTCCTCAGTGGGTGCCGCCCTCAATATCATCGATTCACTCACTAAGTCTACAGAAGGGAGCTGAGATAGTAAGGCTGGAACAAATCTACAGCTAGAATCTACTATACTATCATGCTCTAACTCTAACCATATGTAGTAGAGATCAATTCTAACCCAATCTCACTAGGAACTGTGATACACCCGTCCCGCCTGTCGAAGCTACACTAACAACCACCACATTGGGTAGTTAGGGGAGAGAGAGTCCAATTAGAACACAACGACACCAATGCAACAGTACTAAGCCTGACTCTGGAGTGGCACTCATGGGCGCAACCCAATCGAGTATGCAAACGTATCTCTGTCGAGCTCAATCAGACTCTCACAGGCTAAAGTCAAGTAAATAAGGTCAAACTGGTCTAACCACCAATAAGCCACCTGCAAAATCGATACCAAAACAAAGACTGGGTCCACCGTCAACCCCTGACGCACCCAACACAAACAAAGTCAACACTATTATAAAAAAAATAGGCTCGGCATCCCAGCACGAGCGTAACTGCACTCTAAACTACCTGAGATATCCATCGGCCTGAAACTGCGATGATACAATCAAATCATGGCTTCTAGAGCTAAATCTGGTAGTTTAAGCATATGACTGGTTCCATTCGCTGGTTTTCTCCTAAGTGAAATCCAAATCAAACATGTGTAAATATAAAATATGATCCAACACTAAGCTCTAATTCTGATTTTGTAACTAAATACGCTAAATCCATGAATCGAGCAAAAGCGATGTGCAACACTACGATACGAACACATGTTGATTGAATATACATTTAGAAGATCAACCGATGATTAACCCACCTCTAAACGCTAATCCAATCCGGCGAGACATCAAGAACGGCGGAAATGTACCCTCACCCGACCTCCCAGCACAGTAACAACAATACTCGTGTGCTCGAACGGCTCCTCGGTGCGACGTCGGCGACGAAACAATACAACCCGAGCTCTCCACCACGCACGGAAGAGAGAGAGAGAGAGAGAGAGAGAGAGAAAGAGGAGAAGAAACGAGTAAAAATTCTCTATTTCAGCCTCTCTCCACGAAAAAGTAGTAGGAGAAGAGGTGGGTGACACGTACGAGGCAGGAAAAGACAAATCTGCCCCTCACCTACCCCCGTGTATCGGTACACGAATATTTGTACCGGTAGAAATAGCAACCCGTAAGCAGTTACGAGAAAACAGCTGTAGTGTACTGATTCACCTTGATGGCTGTACCGGTACATCAAGCGAAGATATACCGATACACCTTGATGGTTGTACCGGTACAACAAGTAGAAAATCTGCATTTTTGCAGATCCCAATGCTAATTCCTATTCTCGCGTCCCCACTGAGTCCGTTTTGCGTCTATTTCGCATCAACGTGACTCGAATTTGTCCCGACACTCTCCAGAGTTGTCGACAAGCCTCAATGGCTGTACACCAGGAATACTACATTCGGTTAACTTGTAGTGAGGAGTATACTTACATCCCTAACATGACATATTATATTCGGCCTTTAAATTATTTTCTTGAATACAATAAGTTATACAACAGAATTAGGTTATAGCGACACATATTTGGGACACTTTTGAGTAAGTGTCCTATTTATACTAAAACTTAAAAAAAAAACATCTACTAATGCCTAAATATAAAGCCTAATCCAACCAAAAATAAAAGATTACTCTACTCAACCCACCCCACCCAGTCCATTTGGCCCGATTACAAAGAGAAAAGGAAAAAAAAAAAAATCAATTACCATCTTCTCTTCTCTCTTCACTCAATCCACTGAAATTCTAGACAAAGAGCTTTTCTTGTCGTCCTCCTCCGCCACCGCAGCCAACGAGATAGAGTTTCGGCAGTTGCTAAATGTTTAAATAAGTATTGGTAAATTAGCACCACTCTTTTAGGTTATACCGACACTCTTTAACTGTTACTATATTGTCCTCCACCTTTTTTTTTGTATCAGGAAATATGCAATTTTTTATTTATTTTGCCTCGAGAAGCAATCGAAATTGCCACGCATAACCGACCATAAGATGTGTTAGCATTCCGTCATAGGTTAGGCAACATGGATTATTGTTTATTTATTTTGCCTCGAGAAACAATCGAAATTGCTGCGCATAACCGACCCTAAGGTGAGTTAGCATTCCGTTATAGACAAAATATATCTTGGGTAGTCTGGCGCCCATATGGGTTTTCACCAAGTAACTTCCCCTAACTTTTGCCTGTGAGCCTCGAAAAGTTTTTTCACAGCGGGGATCCTAATTTTTCCTGTGGGGTTATACCACAGTCGGAGATTTTTTTTTTTTTTTGTAATTTTACCCTTGAAGTCCGAAGTGGACAATCAAGTCTGCTGGTGGCTCATATTTTATCCATATTATCTAAAAATTTAGATAACATGTCCTCCACCTTTTTTTTTTCTTTTTTTTTTTTTTTTTTTTTGAGTATCATGAAGTATGCATTTTTTATTTATTTTTTCTCAAAAAGCAATCGAAATTGCCGCACTAAACGACCCTAAGGTGAGTTAGCCTCCGTCATAGGCAAAATAGAAAACATGGATTATTTTTTATTTATTTTTCCTCGAGAAGCAATTGAAATTGCTGCACATAACCGACCCTAAGGTGAGTTAGCATTCCGTCATAGACAAAATATATTTTGGGTAGTCTGGCGCCCGAATGGGTTTTCACCAGGTACCTTCCCCTAACTTTTGCCTGTAAGCCTCGAAAGGTTTTCTCACAGTGGGGATCCAAAGTTCGTGAACCAAACATTACGACCATACTCATGAACCATGAACCAAACCATATCCAAGTTCATGAACCAAGTCCATGAACCGTATCTAAGTTCATGAACCAAATCCTATATGCCCAACCTCATAAACCATATCCAAAGTTCATAAACTACATACCAAACCCTATTGAGCCATAAACCAAATCTATAAACCATAACCAAGTTCACGAACCAAATCCCATGAGTCATATACCAAACTCATGAACTATGAACCAAGTTCATGGTCCAAAACTCATGAACCATAACCACACCTAAGTCCGTGAACCAAACACCACAAACAATACCCATGAACCCAAGTTCGTGAACCAAACATCACGAACCATATCCATGAACCTAAGTTCGTGAACCAAACATCACAAACCATATCTATGAACCCAAGTTCGTGAACCAAACATCACGAACCATATCCATGAACCATGAACCAAATCCTATGGACCAAACCATACCCAACCTCATAAACCATATCCAAGGTTCATAAACCACATACTAAACCCCAATGAGCCATAAACTGAATCATAAACCAAAACACCACGAACCATACCTAAGTTCATGAACCATATTCAAGTTCATATACCAAGCTCATGAACCAAATCATACCCAAATACACCAAATCTCAGAGACCAAATATCCAAATCTCATGAACTTTTTCTTTACTCTAGCTCATATACCTAGTGTCACGCCCCGAGCCCGATCCATTTGGCCGGTTCGAGCGCGTCAAACAGACGCCGAGCGGACAGAGCTTTCCCTGACCGCCCAAGGCTCAACAAGTACAGATAGAGTATAAAATTTCGCACATGCGGAGTATACACAAACGGCTTGCACGAGGACAAACAATAGCCAAAGTGAAAGTACTAATGTAAATATACAAGTAACATGATTAATTTCAATCACATACATGTAAATATCTTTACAACTTTGAATTCTTTAAAGTCTTTACATTCATTACATCATTTCTTTCTTACATCACTTTACCTCAAAATATAACTTGATTACATTCAAAGTTAAGCAAGTATAATCATCAAATACAAAAGATGATATAAAGGGAATGCAACTACCAAAAAGTAATAACTTGGCGGTCTCTATCTAGGGCGCGATGCTCTTACCGCGATCCTCGGCCGGCTCGCTAGGTCCCGGCCCTGTGGAGATAGTGGGGTGAGAACTACAACAAAGTTCCCAGTGGGTTCGACAACCAACTACGCCGACTTTCCCACTAGGTCTAATTCAAGCGTAATAGAAAGAAATGTAAGATAATAACCAACTAATAAATACAGCTAATACGTTTGAAAGTAAACATTAAGATGCTCGAATTATAACTCATAATGATTGAAGGATCATAGTTCAATACCCAATCTCTTGGCTAACCCGTAAGTTTCGCCCTCAACAAGACTCAACCAACTCAAATTCCTATTGTCGAGGAAACACTACAACCCGACGGGACCGTCTTCTGGGGAAACACTACAACCCAGCGATGACAACTCCGGAGCACATCGCCCGAGGGGGAGCTACCGCCCTCGAGTAAGGATTATATGGTGAGTACGATCAATCCTTAACTCTAAGTATTCCAATTTCAATTCATTCCTTGACTTCAAGAAGACTATGTTCATATGACCCTTAACTCTAAGATTGTTGTCATAATGTCAATCTCAAAACTCTACTAGTGTTATGTACACTACTTGTTCTTGTTCTCGTTCTTTGATGCCACGCATGTTGTCTAAGTACTCTAGACTCATCATTGTCACATTTTCTAAGTACATGTCCAATGTCACATTCACTTGTCAATTACACTAAGTTGTTGTTCTTGTTCTTTAGCATGCATACATAGGGTTCTTGTTCTTTATCATACAATCTCATAACATTCTACCTTATGCATTTGAACTCTCAAAGCAATAAGAAATGTATATTAAACCCTGCAATACAACATGCTCAATATTAAATATGCTCAATAGAAGTGACACTTAGACATAAAGAGAATTCCGGTGTCCTTGGAATGCACCACCCACCTCTAAATATTCAAGATGGGTTGTCCGACAAGTTTCGTGCCCAACCGAACTCTAGTCTATCACCTGCGTTAACAGAGCCTTAATCAGGCTAGTTTACATGGTAGCTCATATATCGGCTTTTCGTTTAAATAAACGGAGTTGTCCCACGCGTCGGGGATACTTCCAATTAGGTTTCTACAAGATCAATTGGACCCTAGAACCTCTATAGTCAAAAGCCCCAAATTTGGGTGCTCTACCAAGCCCTATGTGAAACCCTAGGTTTTGATCTCTTAAACAAGCAAAAGAGAGCTTGTGGATTGTCTAGGAACTCATCTAAGACCATTTAAACTCTTTTCTAGGGCATGCATTGATGCCCTAAGGTTCCACCATGAGAGCACATGAATAAACTAGGGTTTTCATGTGTTCTAGGTACATTAGGATGTTTCTACACTTGTAGAGACTCCTAAATCCGAAAATCTAAAGAGAAATCCCAAACCCTAGGTTTAGGTTTGCATAAACTCACCTTTGCCCAAAGCTAACCCAAGGTCCACCTTGTAGGAGAGCTTCTAGAATCACCAAAGCCACCAAATCCACCTTCTTCTCCTTCTCCTCCTTGGTCTCCTTGCCCTAGAAATGGGTTTTCTAGAGAGAGAAAGGGAGAAATGTGAGGAAAAGGAGTGTTGGCTGTGAAGTGAGGGTGAGAGGGGTGTTTGGGAGTGTATTGTGTTGCAACAATAGCAACTAAACCCCTCAACTTTTTTATTTGCGAAGCAGTCCAAAAGCTGCTGCCAGACCACTCTGTACCGGTACAAGGCCATTCTACCAGTATAAATTGCTCCAGAGGCAAACCTGAGAGCTGCCCCTCGATTTCGTAGCATTTGTACCGGTATAAATCGGGTCTGTACCGGTACAAAGCCCCAAAAAACTTCAAACCCGAGAGCTCACTCCTCTCGGTCAAAGTGGCTATACCGGTACAGCAACCATGCTTGTACCGGTACAGTTGCTCTAGACTTGTGCTTTTCACGTCGTTTCGACTCTAATTCGCGCCGAACAACGCCAAAACCTTTTTAACTCTTCTAGACCCTCTTTTAACCCTTCCAAGATATTTGGAATGGTAATTGGAACTTGTCCAATTATTCGTTCGCGCACTTTAGCCAATTTGGTTAAAGTTCAGTTTCTTTTTACCGAGTTTCGGTCTGTTACACCTAGAGTAAAAATCAATTGCAATATCGACTACCCCTAATACATATACTTAGGGCTATGTCAATCGCTTTAGCACATATAACTAAGGCAAAATCATCTCCAAATCGACAGAGTTCTAAATAATACACTTAGAATTCTGTCAAATGATATCAAGTTCATTCAAACTCTAACACATATTAGAGTTCATCCGCCTAACCCTAACACATATCCTTAGAGTCTAGTCAACTTCTTACTCTAGCATATATACCTAGAGCGGAAGACAAACCAAGCTCGACTAGTCCTAACCCATATACTTATGGTCTAGTCAATCTTTTGCTCTAGCACATCTACCTAAGTGAAACCCATACCCGATCGAGCTCTAATACATATACTTAGAGCTCATGCAAATCAAATCCGACGAACCCTAATATATACACTTAGGGCTTAGTCAGATTCTCACTCTATCACATATAATTAGAGTGAAAAATATATTATACTCGGTTAATTCTGATACATATACTCAGGAATTAGCCGTTCTCTACTTACGGGTAATACTAAATCCGACCTACCTCAATACATATACTTGGGATTTGATCACACCTTCACCTTAGATCATACAACTAAGGTGAAACTATATATACCTAACGACCCCACATGTAGCAACGCTTTTTAAAAGTGTCGGTAATTTTAACTAACAGCACTTTTTTGACATGCATCTAAATTTAAAAGTATCGTTATAGACCGTTTTTGTTGTAATGTTATTTTATAGGTAAAATGTTTTGTCGTACTAAATTGTAGATGCCGAAATTTTTGAAGAAATAAAAATAAACTCATAATTTCTAATCACAATAGAAAATCTTCATACTAAACAAATTATTATTGGATAACTTAGTCAAATATATTAATAGGACCTAGGAGTCATTTGGTTGATTGTAATTGTAAATATAGTACAGTTAATATGCATGCAATTATAAACACAATAATTAGAGTTGTATGCATTTTACTTGGTTAATTTGATGTAATATAAAACGTTGTAACTATAAATATTCATTTGGTGGTAAATAGTTAACAATTATATTTATAAATTTCATTATTTTATATATATGAGATAGTGAAATTACCTTCAATTGATATAAAAAAGAATATATGATGCCTTTTTTAAAAGGTATATGTATAGGTAAATTGTATAAAAGGTTTATGTAGGTTAGTAGGTAAATTGTATTTTGGTGCAGTTCTATTTACTATAGTTAAGCCCACTTTACAGTTTCAGCTATATCAAAAGTTAAATAGTAATATAATAATCCAACAGGTAGAAATAACTTCACATGTAAGTCAAATCCAACCGTTTCATTTTGATCCTTAAATTTTAAGCATAATATTTAAAAGGCTAAATTAAAAACCTGTAATAATTCGTTTTTTTTTTTTTTCGACATTTAAAAATCTATACTTTGGCCCCCGTAAAATGAAAAATATTCACGGGGGGTTATGGTGTGTAAAATGATCATTTTGCCCTCACAATTTTCATCTTCTTCCTTCTTCGGCCCCTTCGATCGGCCGCGATTCCCACCTCAATCGGCTGCGATTTATCTCCATTTCCTTCTCCACCTGCTCTCCTTCTCCTCCTGCACCCTCGCTGGCCCGCGATTTCAGCGCGGCGACAGTACGATAAATCGAGGTGGGTGTTGATGTAGAGATAGGCAATTAGGCAACGAGGGCCAAGGCGAGGCGGCGAAGGAGGGCGAAAGGGATGTGGGTGAGGGCGAGGCAGTGGAGGACGGCGCGGCGGCGAGCTAGGTGGAGAGCCGGAGGGAGGCGAAGCAACAAGGAAGAGGGCGTAGGGGTATTTTCGGCATAAAAAAATATTTTATAACGGAACCCTAACGGTAGAAGGTGAAGTGCACATTTTTTATTTTACAACGGGGCAAAATGTAGGTTTTTAAATGTCAGGGAGGAAAAGTAAAAAAGTGGATTATTACAGAAGGATTTTTATAATTTAGCCTATTTAAAAATTTACTTATTTTCACATTAATTTTTGTCTTTCGAATGATGAATATCTATTGCCTGCATCTATTTGAATTATAGATTTTTTTCCTACGTAGAAATTAAATAATTATATAGTTAAAACTAAACTAAATAGTTATTGTTTGTAGAAAAATAGATCGAACAAAAATTCTAATGAATGGAGCTCAAATTCAAGTTTGGATTTTTCGCTGAAACTTGACATACTGAAAGCACGTTACATTAATCGGCCACTCGGCTCGAAACAAACTTGGATATATGACCTGGACTCGATCTCGACGCGGCCTTTTGAGAATCGCCCTGGAAACTCGAAATCTCGGTCTAATTTTGCAAAATGGCCGAAATTATGTGTCAATATATTGTTATATAATTGAAATTACTAGGTGATGGATGAATTACTTCAAAGGACATAAATGTGCCAACAAATGATGATAAAAATTAGAACAAAATATTTCCAAATGTTGGAATTTTTTGTTTTTTCTTGAAGTTATTTGTAGACCTGTTAACCTAAGATACTTCGTATGACCGAGAGTCGGATGCTATAACCGGATTTAGAAGATGAAAAATATTCCTATATAGCGAAAGCCGAAATAGAAACACAATTTATAACATTGGTTGGTAAGGTGCATGTACTCAGTTGTTGTTTGTAATTTTTTGAATGAAGCAATTAAGCAGTTAATACTTGAGTAAGTTGGCCTGTCAATAATTAAACCTTGCCGACATGGTAATTAATTCGACTTCTTAGTGCTAACCATTTTTTTTGACACTTTAATTAGGGGGATAACTAAGCTAATCTCTTTACCTACATTGGGCATCTCATTTATTGCCGTAAATAATAGTACGTTGCGTAGATCATGCGGATCCGATTACGATATAATTTCGATGATCTTACTGAGAAATAGAATAGTATAGGTGTTGATATATCCGCATTACTCAAACTGCATTTGTTTAAGGGGTACTTCAGGCTTTAGTGATCAGTGAACATCTCGCAGTGTGCCCCATAGAGATAATGCCTCCATAGTTTAAGGGCAAATACCACTGCCGCGAGCTCCAGGTCGTGCGTCGGATAATTTTTCTCATATGGCTTTAGCTGACGCGAGGCATAAGCAATGACACGATCTGCCGCATATGCACGCACCCTAGCCCAACCCGTGAGGCATCACAATATACTACGAAGTCCTCGCAGTCGCGCAAAGTCGAAACAGTGCGCGGGTCAATCGATCCTTCAGCTCGTCGAAGCTCTGCTGACACTGCTCTGTCCAGAGATACCGTTCCCCTTTTCTGGTCAGTTTGTTCAGCGGCGCGGCGATTTTAGTAAAGCCCTCGACAAATCGCCGATAATACCCCGCTAAACCCAAAAAACTCCGGACCTCTGTCACAGAAGTAAGCTCAGGCCACTCGACTACTGAGGCTATCTTCTTTGGATCCACCGTAATACCCGATGGAGTCACGAAATGCCCCAGAAATGACACCTCACGAAGCCAGAATTCGCACTTCTTGAGTTTAGCGTATAGCTTATGCTCTCGAAGCAACTGCAGTACTCGTCGGAGATGATCCTCGTGCTCCTCATCACTCCGCGAGTAGATCCGGATGTCGTTAATGAAGACCACGACAAACTGATCTAAGTAAGCCCGAAAGACCCTATTCATCATATCCATGAAGGCTGCCGGGGCATTGGTAAGCCCGAACGGCATCACCGTGAACTCGTAGTGGCCGTAACGAGTTCGAAATGCGGTCTTCGGTACATCTTCAGCTCGGATCTTAAGCTGATGATACCCGGACTGAAGATCGATCTTTGAAAATACCGTCGACCCCTGAAGCTGGTCGAAAAGATCGTCAATCCGGGGTAGTGGATACTTGTTCTTCACCATGACCTTATTGAGCTCCCGGTAGTCGATGTAAAGTCGCAGACTACCGTCCTTCTTTTTGACGAAAAGGACTGGGGCACCCCAAGGAGACACACTAGGTCGGATGAACCCTCGATCTAAAAGATCCTCGAGTTGAGCCTAAAGATCCTCGAGTTGAGCCTTCAGCTCCTTGAGTTCGGCGAAGGCCATACGATAAGGGGCCTTCGAGATCGGCGTTGTGCCCGGAACTAAGTCCATAAAGAAATCGACCTCCCTGTCCGGGGGCATTCCCAGAAGCTCAACAGGGAACACATCTGGAAAATCACGAACAATCGGAATCTCCTCCAATAGTGGTGCAGCCCGGCGGGAGCTATCTACCGAAGCCAGGTAGGCTATACACCCGGCGTTCAAAAGTCTCTTGGCTTTAGCAGAGGAGATAGTAGCAGCAAAGTAGAAGCTCTTACATCCTCGGTAGACGTACACCTCCTCGCCTGGTTTTGCGAACGTCACAGTCCTCCGCTCGCAGTAGATAGAAGCGTAGTGCCTGGAGAGCCAGTCCATGCCAAGCACTACATCAAAATTCTTCTTCATCGGGAGCACCATTAGATTCGCTAGAAGTCCCCGGTTATCCAGAACGACCGGGTACGACTGGAGATACCGATCAGCCACTATGTCACCCGCTGGTGTGTGCACGCTGATAGGTTCCTCGAGTGGGCTCGAGGGGATGCCATGTTCACATGCAAAGGTATGCGAGATAAATGAATGGGAGGCTCCAGTATCAAAAATAGCTCTAGCACGGGTGGTGGAGAGGGAGACAATACCTGCAAGAACATCAAGGCCGGTGTCGCCCTCGTGCTGAGTAAGAGCGAAGACTCGTCCTCCGTGCCCGGCGCGCCTCGCACCGGCGTGAGGTAGAGGGGCGCCAGTGGGAGCAACAGACCGGAGGTCTCGCGGTTCTGCCGAGGTGCTGCTGGGGAGGAAGCGGCGCTCTGTGTGGCTCCAGTTCTTTTAGGGCACTGAGCCAGAAACAGCCTTCTGGTGAGCTGTCCTTCATGATCACGAGCCAGGATCGTCTGGTAGAAGAGTTCCGTCGTCTTGAGATAGAGGTTGTTTCCACCGGAGCTACGGCCCAGTTGATGTCTCTGGTGGTACAGCCTACTCTGACGGAACGGATTATGCTCGGACAGCAGAGTGATCCGTACTTACAGAAAGTGCGGACTGAGGTCGAGCAGGGTAAGGACGGAGACTTCACCATCCACACTGATAGGTCCTTGCGTTTCAGAGGCAGATGGTGCGTACCGAGTGACTCGGAGTTGAGGAGCGATATCCTATCCGAGGCGGACCGATCCCCTTACACGGTTCATCCAGGCGGAACCAAAATGTATCGCGACTTGAAGCAGAATTTCTGGTGGCCTGGGATGAAGCAAGATGTGGCTCAGCACGTGGCTCGGTGTTTGGTTTGCCAGTGAAAGCGAGCATCGGCCGACCTACAGAAAGGCCGCAACCACTTCCTATACGTGTGGAAGTGGGAGCGGTTACGATGGATTTCGTCACCGGCTTGCCTCGAACACAGCGCGGTCACGATGCGATTTGGGTCATAGTCGATCGGTTGACGAAATCGGCTCACTTCCTGCCGATTCACACGACGTGGTCCCGAGATCGACTGGCACAGTTATATATCGACGAGATCGTCCGACTTCACCGTGTGCCGGTGTCGATTGTGTCGATCGGGACACTCGCCGTTTTCCACTTCTGGAGGAGTTTGCAGCGGGCTATGGGAACGAAGCTCAATTTCAGTACGGCTTTCCATCCGCAGAGCGACGGACAGTCGGAGCGCGTTATCCAGACTCTCGAGGATATGCTTCGCGCTTGCGTCCTGGATTATGGCGATGGATGGTATCGTTACCTATCTCTGGTGGAGTTCGCCTATAATAATAGTTATCAGCCGAGCATTGAGATGGCACCATACGAGGCTTTATATGGGCGTCGATGTCGATCCCTTATCTGTTGGGATGATGTCAGTGAACGCCGATTGATTGGGCTAGACTTGTTGGTGGATGCGGAGGCAAAGATTCGCGTTGCGAGAGAGCGACTCTGGCGCCCGCAGTCGACGAGGAGGAGCTACGCGGACCGGCGGAGACGCGACCTAGAGTTTCGGGTCGGGAGCACGTGCGCTCAAGGTATCGCCATCCAGGGGGATCAAACGGTTTGGGTTGCGGAACAAGCTTAGTCCGCGATTTGTGGGACCGTTTGAGATTCTGGAGCGTATTGGTCTGGTGGCGTACAGGTTGGCTCTTCCTCCGAGTCTCGCCCGGGTGCACAATGTCTTTCACGTGTCCATGCTTCGGAAGTACATTCCTGATCCGTCCCATGTCATCAGCCCGACAGCTGTACAGTTGCGGGAGGATCTGAGTTATGATGAGGCTCCGTTGCGGGTTTTGGCACGTGAAGTGAAGCAGTTGCAGAACAGGAGCATTCCGTACGTGAAGGTTTAGTGGGAGAACCACGAGGAGCGCGAGGCTACGTGGGAGCTTGAGTCTTCCATGCGGGAGCGGTATCCGCAGTTATTTACGGGGGATTTCTGATTTAAGTTTCGGGGACGAAACTTCTTGTAAGGGGGGAATAATGTAATAATCGACGTTTTTGTCATAATAAAAAAACGTTTTTGTTGATGATGTTATTGTGTGCAATTGAATTACAAATGCACTCGTCAAATTTCAGGTCAAAATGAGCTAAAACGGATAAGTTACGCGACCCGGAAAAACGACTTAAAGTGAATAGTAACTCCGAATTTTCGACGAATCGCGGAGTAGAGATGGGTCCAGAAGCGTACCGAACTCCGAATATAGCACTTCAATGGCTCGTTTCGAACGGCTCGACTATTCCGAATCCAATGGCGCTGACAGAATTAGATTCTGATCCACGGATATCGAGAAAAAGGGTTTTGAACGATTTGACATAAATATTTAAGTAAATGGGGAATTAAGGAGAAAGTGAGGAAGATTGGTACTTTGCGAATCCGAAACCAAATCGAACGAAGTAAAATGCTAGATTCGATGTTCGCGGCGTACTGAACGCGCTGGCGCAATCCGATTGGAAATCCGACGGACGGATCGTCGGGAATTACGACGGACGGATCGTTCGATTTGGTTTCTACTGCGTTCTTTTCGTAATTCCCGACGATCCGTCCGTCAGATTTCCGATCGGATTGCGCCAGCTCATTCAGTACGCCGCGAACATCGAATCTAGCATTTTACTTCGTTCGATTTGGTTTCGGATTCGCAAAGTACCAATCTTCCTCACTTTCTCTTTAATTCCCCATTTACTTAAATATTTATGTCAAATCGTTCAAAACTCTTTTTCTCGATATCCGTGGATCGAAATCTAATTCTCGGCGCCATTGGATTCAGAATAGGCGAGCCGTTCAAAACGAGCTATTGAAGTGCTATATTCGGAGTTCGGTACGCTTCTGGACCCATCTCTACTCCGCGATTCGCCGAAAATCCGGAGTTACTATTCACTTTAAGTCGTTTTTCCGGGTCGCGTAACTTTTCCGTTTTAGCTCATTTTGACTTGAAATTTGACGAGTGTATTTGTAATTTAATTACACACAATAACATCGTCAACAAAAGGATTTCTTTATTATGACAAAAATGACGATTATTACACTGACCCGTGCGAGATTGGGCGTCGAAATGGGATACCGTGAGGGAGGCTCATTCCTAGAGTGGGAATGTTGACTATTACGGGGTCATTTAGGCACGGCGCAAGCTGAACTACACACGTGTAGGTTCATGACGATTGAACATTGATACCTAAAGAATAATGTGGAAACTACTACTAGATAATGCATATTAGTCGGATTAGTGGACATGCATGATAGTGGATTATTGTGGACTTTAAGTTAGTCATTCTTAGCATTGACACTCTAGGGTAGTATGTTTACATCTATGTTGATTAATATAGATGTATGGATAGAATAGCAATGAAAAGCATATTCACACATTGTAGCATTATGGAATAATGAACATACATGTAAACTGATATTGTCATATTGATGAATGTGCATGTAAACGGACATTGGCATATAGTTGAACATGCATGTAAACTGATATTGGCATATTGATGAATGTGCATGTAAATGGACATTGGCATATAGTTGAACATGCATGTAAACTGACTTTGGCATATAGTTGAATAAATGAAATTAGAATATCATATACTTGATAGTAGATCCTTTAGTAGAGGCATGACTATGAAATGAACATATTTATTTGCTTGCCATTTATAATTATTGCTTACTTACCCCTTATAGCATGTCTCATTCTTCCTAGTGGTCTATTTCACAACTCTCGACGGCTTACCCACTGAAAACTATTGTTTAATAGTTCTCACCCCTATTTGTTGTTGGTTTTTATTTCAGAGCCTTCCGCGGCGGGAGAGGCTAGGAATCGTGGTAAGGGGTTAGCGATTGGCTAGAGCCTCTACGTATGGAGATATTTTAGACGAACCCAATGTCATCTTTTTTTTTGTTTTAGTGGAAAGATGTATTTTCTATATGTTTTAGAGATGTTGTTAGACTCTTGGATTTTAGTGTATACACTTTGTATAATTTGTGGATCTTTTTATGATAGAACATTACTCATTTTATATTACTCGCTCTGATACCCTTGTTAGGAATTGATCTCGTTCATTCTTGTATTAGTAGACGCTGGTGTGCATCGTGGTTGTTTGGTGTACACGACGGGTCTATGCACGCGCCGGGCGGCTTCCGCAAGGCTGGGGCGTGACAAAAGCCAACGGTGAAGGAACCACAGCCATGTGGCATTTCTTTTGGGAATTAATGTATAGGTATAGAGGTATAGATAGATGTCTCTCCAACTTTTGTAAAATATTTGTCTTTTTGTCATGTAATATTCATATGAGAACTTGTGTTCTTTCATAATAACCATTCATATTCTATAAACAAAAAGTGTTTGATGACTTCAACGGCAATAACAAATTCTTTTTCCGTTCTTAATCTTTTATATTGATTTTTGAAAAGACAATATCTATGGAAATTTTTTTCGAAAGTATTGTTCATAGGATTTTGATGATTATTATATCCTGGAGATGATTTGATGTCAACTCGACAACATATTTTTGAATAAAGACAAATATCATCTAAAGTGTCGATATACACCTCAAAATCTTAATTAATACGTTTACTTTTTCTTACAAGAGTGGCTATGCGTAAAAGCACATGATAATTTTTTTTTCCTCCTTATTTTCTTCTATAGCAAGAGACAGCGAGAAGAAGCACATAATCCTCTCCTCTACTTGATTGAATTTAAGGTTTTACTAATATGGAGTTTTGGGATTAGGAGTATGAATGTGGTGGAGAATTATTAGATGTTTTCATGTTCAAGATTGAAGCTTATATCGGAAGCAATTTATTTGAGTGAGAACTTGTGCAGTATGAATTGAGAATTTTTGAAATCCTTCAGAAAATTTGTACAATCCTACTATTTCGTATAATATGTACATATGTGAAAAAATAGAATAGTCAGTGACTTCTATACAATAAATGAGTTTATTATAACATTCAAAAAATTAATGAGATGCTAAACCAAACATGATGGCATCTATCCAAGAATGAGGACATCACTATTGATGAAGACTGGCTATTTAAATACCTATGAGCTAAAGAGGATTTCAAGAAAAATAAGAATATGAAGAGGGTGGGAGTGTTCTCTACCCCTTTGACCACTTCTCGCACACTGCGACAACATTTGGTTGAAAGAAAAAGAAGAGAAGGGAGCCATGCCCTTTATCTTAATGTTACCTTTTGGCATGACGTCTTTATTTTTTATTTTTATTTTTATTTTTATTTTTTTTGCGAGAAAGGAATCATGCTCTTCGCTTCGTTTATTTCATTTAGAAATAAACTTAGCTAGAAATGTGAATCAATTAGGATTTGAACTTGGGACCTCGGTCACCAACCACCAAACTCTTTGCCACTGCGGGGATAATTGGTACCTTTTGGTATGACGTTATTGCCACTCACCGAAAAAGAAGAATAGGAGAAAGGGTGCATGCCCTCTCTATGGATGCCTTAGATAATACTACTTCCACTAGCACTCACCAGAGGAAGAGGAGAAGAAGAAGAAGAAGATGATGATGAAGAGGAAGGAATTTTGGTATTCTTTTTAAGCTGACCACCTTAATAAACCACTGTTGCCATTCGGTGGAGCCACACACTCTCCTCCTCATAGCCACCCTTTTTGCACCGCCTCTACTTCTTGCTAAAGAAGAGAAAAAAAAAAAAAAAAAAAGAAGAAGAAAGAAATGAGTCATAGCCTCATTCTTGTTACCACAGTTGGCAGATATATCAGCATCCTCCTAATGTGGCTGAGGTTAGGTTTGGCAAAATTCACAATTGAGATCTATGAACATTGTGATTGTACATTTCTAAGTGAAGTGATTGCCAACTTTCTTTTAGCTCAAGCTTTTTATTTAATAGTAAGTATTGGCGATCTAGATGTAATATCAGAATAAGAATACATTTATTATGGGATTAAAAGGGATGGAATTGTTGGAAAAATCTTTTCAATCTTTTATTATAATATTCTTTAAAAACAACTCAAAAGTCAATTTAGGTATAGACAAATTTCAAAAATGAAAATTAAATAACAAATCGTAAATAAAAAGTTTAGACAAGTCCTGTGGATCGAGGCGTGCAGAGCACTGTCCTAGAAGCGAAATTGCCCCTCCACGTGCAAGGCTTCCTGGCAATTATTCCTAGCGATACAACGACCACGTTCTACCCCGTCAGCACGATTCAAAGGTGGTGCAAGACAAACCAAACAAGCTTCAGATCCAGCAAAAGAAAACTCGGTAAAAATCGAAAACTTGGCGAAAAGCAGGGAAAGACGAGAGGCTTTAGCTATGCTCGGGTTATTGTTCAACTCGTGCAACCTTGTCCCAATATTTATAACCAGGGCGAGAATCTTGTTTTAACGTTTCAACTCGTTAAATCCTAGTAGAACAAGATAAGCCTCAAAATAAGGATAATGACTAGGATTAAGATAAAGATAAAGTCGAAAAATAAAAATAAAACAAAACAGGTGTATGAACCGCACGGCGCCGCAGCTCATGTCGTGCGCGCGTGTGTGTATTTAAAAGAGAGCATAACTCTCATTTTCTTCCAAGCAACTAGCTTGAGAAGAATAAAGAACTATATAAAAACCACAAACATCCTTTTGATTTCCGATGTGGGACTATACATCACACATAGAAATTCAAGTTGGGCTCCCAACAGGCACATTAATAATTAGTGGGCTATTCAAGTGGTTTAATAAGTTTTAAATTATAATAAGTTTAATAATTCAAGTGGTTTAATAAGTTTTAAATTATAATAAAGCCCAACAAAATCTAACAGAAATATTACTCTTGTAAACTTTCACCTCTTGTCAACTATATTTGGTATGCAGGAAAAATATTTCAGGAAGATGAACATTTCATCTCTCTCTATATTTTTGCTCTTTACTTTCTCTATCATTGTTTTCTTTTTTCTCTCTATTTGCTTTCTTTTTCACCCTCTCTCTTTTCTTTGTATCTTTTATTTCTTTCTTCACTTTCTCACCTCTCTTCCATACATTATTTTTTTCTGTCTTTCTATCTCCAAATTTCTTTCTCTCATCACTTTCTCTATTCTCATTTTGTCGCTACTCGATTTCTCTATCTTTATTTTTTCTTTTCCCTTTGTCTCTGTACTTTTTCTCTCCGTATTTTCTCTCTCTTTCTTTGTCTCTCTCTTTATTTTTTTCTCTTTCACTTTCTCTCTTTACTTTGGATGTTATACTTCCCCTACTATGTTTAATTTGAAAGTGAAGCGTCGGCAAGTATTGAACTCTTTCATTATTTTCTCCCTTCTTATTTTCTTCTCGTCCATCTCATCACTTTCTTTCTTACTTCTCTTTTCTTGCTTTATCTCTCTTTCTTCCCTCTTCTCATCCATTCACTATCACTATTTTATCTTTCTTCACTTTCTATCTCCTTATTTTATCTTCTTAGCTTCTCCCTCTTCACTTCTCTCTTATTCATGATCCTTTCTATTTTTGTTAATCTCTCTATTCACTTCTCTTTCCTCCCCTTCTCTCACTCTCTTTTATCTCTTATTCTATTCTTATTTTCTTTATCCTCTTTTTGTACTTTTAATTATGACACAATAAAAATCGGTAAAGAAATTTTTTTTGTTTTTTTTTTACAAATAACATTTACTTTATAAAGTATTGTGGGGAGAATATTCAACCCTCCATTAATACATACCAAACTAACTCTAAGCGAGGGATCGATTATCCTGTGCTATGAAGTGTACAGATAGGCCATTATTTAGCTTATGTGACATAGGCCGGATTGGACTAAGTTACAATCAAGATCCATAAACAAATTTAATTGGACTAAGTTCTGAATCAAGATCCGTAGATGTTATATCTACATGTTTTAATGGTATAAGTAAATTGATTAATTGTCTCATCTTTTTTCTGCTTGAGCTTTTAGAATAGTGGATAGCGCTAATAATTTATGAACCTCTAATTACACATAACTCGTCGCCTCTTTTCACAATTAAGATAGAAGAAAATGAAGGTGGGCGGAGGGGGAGAAGTCATGAAGAGTAGAAGAGAAGGTTAGGAAGAAGAAGAAGAAGAGAAAATTAGGACGTAATGTATAAAGGAGGAGGAAGGAAAAAGAAGGCAAAGAAAAAGAATATGTTATAATTAAAGACATGAATATTTTTGTTTGTCAAATAAAAATTATGGTGAAAGCACAAAACCATCAAAAAAAAAAAAAAAAAAAAAAAACAAACAAAAGAGAAAGAAAACCTCCGTCGAAAAAATACATTCAATTTATCTGATTCGTAAAATAATTCATTTAGATTTACTTTTGAACCATATAATTAACTAATGCCAAATCTTGTTTAGACCGACCAACCAATCGATTTATTTTAAACAATTGCCATTATTAATTAAAGTCGGCAAGTATTGACTTTAATGATTAAAAGATATACCTTGTTATAGATCTATAAGTCATGATCTATTCCAATCTAGAAATATAAGTATCATGATCCAAATGAGTTAAAATAACTTTGATCTCAAACTAAGAAAAAAACAATTGTGTAGTGGATACCACAGTATGAGACATGTTTTTTTTTTTTCCCCTTTCTTTTTTTTTTTTCTCTGGTCAAAGTCCATAATTGTTATCCCTAAACAAACACTTTTTGGGCCCCAACGTGAAACAAAGTCTATTTCTAAAGGCTTGTCCTTGCTAACTACGCAAAATTATTAACCAATTTATGTTAAATAAAATGCATAATATCTATGAGGGGATCGAGTTGAAATGTTGAATGCAAAATAAACTTGTTTCCTTTTCTTATTTTACCATTATTTTATGGTATTAATTTACAAGGAAAAAAGCTACCGTTTGATTCGGAGTTAAGGAAAAACTAGTTATTCCGGGGGATAATGTTAAGTTCGTGATTAAGGCGGGGTTAGAGTATTTTTGTGTTTGATTTGGGATTGGAGTTAGTCCAGGATAGTGAAAAATAGTGTTTGGTTGGAGTAGGTGGGATAAGAAGGATAGTGGGTTACTGTGAATAGAAAATAATTTTTGGTTAGCGTTTGGTGGGGTTTGGTAGGGTTAATGCGGGGATAATCCATTTGATGTGGGATTAGTTAACCCCACCTATTTTTGAAGGTGTTTGGGAATAAAATAGAGTTAAGGAGTTATTCCATTCCTTAAACCCCAACCAAACCGGGGCTGAGGGTTTCATATGTATATTCTAATATATAATAAAAAAATATTCATATAAAATTTAATTTAATATTATTTAAATAGAGCGATAAAATTATATATTTATCCATGTAAACTTTTATTAGTTAGTAAATATATATGTCTCGCCAAAATTATATCCAAATCCGTTAATTGACCGGATAAACTTATTTCTTTTACAAAAGAATTATTTTTGAAATAAATATATTTTAATTATATAAGACATTATTTATGGTTTCAAATGTTTTTACTCTAACTTGCACATGCGTATAATTCTTCACGAATCGTAAAATTTTGAATTCTAAAATATTTTTGTTCACAATATTATTCTGTTAAAATCACAACACAAACTGAATGGTAAAAATTTTAACAATCAAACTAATAATAAATAGGGTCTAAAAATAAAAAGCAATGCTTTCTATAGGAATAGGTGTGAAACATGCATCCTAATCTTATTAAATGTGGTTCATATTAGCTCACTTCTCTTATTATTAATATTTTTATTAAAACTGTAAAGAGGTTTTTTAATTTTTGAATCTAAAGATGTAAGATGTATATTCTTATAAATAGTGTATGGAAGTATTTTTTTTAAAATAAATTTATTTATTTTATTTTATAGATATAAAAGCGTGTCATTAATATATATATATATATATATATATATATATACTAGTTGAGTGTACGTGCAAGTGCACTTAACAATTATTTTGAAATTAAATAGAAAAATAAAATCTGTTATCTTAAAAAGAAAAGATATTTTGAAATTTGAAAATATATATAGGAAAGAAAAAATATTTTGAAATTATAGAAAAATAAAATCTGTTAGAAAAAAATATTTTGAAAATAAATAAACAATAAAATCATTATCTTAAAACTAAATAGAAAAATATCTTTTATAGGATTTTCACACCCATAATCTATTATAGAAAAATTACTATTGAAATTTCAAATAGAAAAATAAAATATGTTATCTTAAAAAAAATATTTTTAAATTTGAAAATATATATAGAAAAGAATCTTTTATAGGATAAAATATATTTTTTAGGATTTTCACACCAATATTCTGTTATAGAGTAATTACGTATTCATTACGGTTTCTATTTATATTCTTATTCTTATATTTAAAATTTTACGTAGAGTAAAATAAGTACTAATAAAATAGGCGCTAATTTTCTCAAAAAATGGAGTCTGTCGGCAGAAATTTGAATATACGTGCTTTTATATATAGTATAGATATATATATATATATATATATATATATATATATATATATAATTTTTGAATCTAAAGATGTAAGATGTATATTCTTATAAATAGTGTATGGAAGTATTTTTTTTAAAATAAATTTATTTATTTTATTTTATAGATATAAAAGCATGTCATTAATATATATATATATATATATATATATATATATATATATATATATATATATATATATATATATATATATATAAAGGGTATATAGCTATTTGGAGCACAATAGTTCGTTACAAATTATTTATCAATTTTGATGGACAGTTAAGATGAGAGAGAAGAAAATTGTATTTCTCAAATTTTACTATTTTTTTTAAAAAAATTTCAATATTTTAATTTTGATGGTTGATTAAGAATTTAAGAAGCTGAATCATTCTGACTTTTATCTTTATGTATGTGTGATGATTACCAACTGCATGTACATATTATTATTATTATTATTATTATTATTAGTATTATTATTATTATTAGTATACATATTATGAGACAAAAATACTTATGGTTGGTGGGTCCCACCATCCACAAGTTTTTTTTTCGGCCGCCCCCGTTTTGTCGTCTCCTACGACTCTCTCTCTATTGTTTCTCTCTCTTCGCGTTGTTTCTCACTCTTGTTTCTCTCTCCTCCCTCTTTCTCTGTCCCTTTGCGTTTGACTGCTACTTTTCCTTCTTTCCTCCCTTTCCCCTCTTTGTGCTCGCGTGCTCCCCTCAACCTTCTCCCTCCTCCCTCCTCCCTCTTCTTCTTCTTCTTCTTCTTCTTCTTCTTATCCCTCCCCCCAAACTCCTCTCTCGTCCCTCTTCCGCCCCTCCACTTTTGGCCCCTCACTTCCCCTGCTCTCGGACCCCCAAAAAGTTGGCTCCTTTGGCCCGGATTTTGGCTTGCAATCGAGAAAAGGCGGAGTGGGGAGGAGGAGTACGCTTGAGAAAGCGCGAGAGAGATTGGCGTTTGGGATCTTGGTTTGAGGAGCCCATGTCATGAGAAAAGGGAGGAGCTTTACTTGGTGGTTTTGTTCCTCCTCCTCCTCCTCCTCCTCCGCATCCTCTTCTTCCTCTTTCTCTTCTTCTTCTTCCTCCTCCTCTTCTTATTCCGGGGTTTGAGTGAGTGTGTGTACATATACATATATAGATATAGATATAGATATAGATATAGCTGAGTCCATGGCCGGGAGCAACGAGGTTAACGCCAGCGAGAGCAAGGTATATAAATCTTCCTATTTTTGGTTCTTTTTTCTTAATTTTTACGTTAAGAGTTTGGGCGGCTTTTATTTCTCGTTTAAGTTTTTTTCTTTTTTTCTTTTTTTCTCTCTCTCGATTCTCTCTTGAGAGGAGAGGGGGAGGGGTTGTTAGATCTGAGTTTCGCCTTTTGGGTTGCTCCCATTTCCTCATTTTGACTCGACCCTAATTTCCCCTTTTTAGGGTTTATTGTTTGTTTCTCAGCATTTCCCCATTTCTCTTCCTTTCCTTTCTTTTTCTTTTTCTTTACTGCTCAATTTGCCAGCGCGCAATGTGCAAATTTGCATTGGCGTTTAATTGAGCTCGCGAGTTCTAAATTTCTAATTCGATCCCTTCTTCCCCCATTCACACCACTCGATCGACAAATAGAGAGAGCCCTCTTACATACTTCTGCATTGTACTCTCCTCACTGTGAAAAAAAGGAAAAAAAAAATGAAAAACTCATTACCCCAAACTAAGTTTTAGTTGTCTGTCTGCCCTGCCCCTCTTTTTAAATGCTAGAGTTCTGTAGAGCACACCATCATCATCATCATCATCATCATCATCATCATCATCATCGTCATGTATTCATGTGCATGTATTAATTGACATAAATTTTTCTCGGAACTCAGATGGTGGTTCCCCTGAACACATGGGTGCTGATCTCCAACTTCAAAGTGGCCTACAACATGCTGCGCCGCCCGGACGGCACCTTCGACCGGCACCTCGCCGAATTCCTCGACCGCCGCGTCCCCGCCAACGCCCTCCCCACCAACGGCGTCGTCTCCTTCGACCTCCTCATCGACCGCCCCACCAATCTCCTCGCCCGCATCTACCGCCCCGCCCCCGCCCCCGCCCCCAATGACAATTCCAATTCCAATTCCAATTCCAATTCCAATGCCAATTCCAATGCCAATTCCAATTCCAATGCCAATTCCAATTCCAATCTTGATAATGATGATCATGATGATCATTCCTCTGCTTCCTCCCTGCTGGCCCCCACCGCCCGGCTGCTCGCCGACCTCCATCGCCCGCCCTCCCCCGACCCATTCCCAGTCATCATCTTCTTCCCCCGCGGCAGCTTCGCGCACTCCTCCTCGAACACCGCCATCTACGACTCCCTCTGCCGCCGCTTCGTCTCGCTCTGCAATGCCGTCGTCGTCTCCGTCAATTACCGCCGCGCGCCCGAGCACCGCCACCCCTGCGCGTACGAGGACGGCTGGGCCGCGCTCAGATGGGCCGCCTCCGAGCCCTGGCTCCACAGCGGCGAGGACGCCCAGCTCCGCGTCTTCCTCTGCGGCGACAGCTCCGGCGGCAACATCGCCCACCACGTCGCCGTCCGAGCGGGCGAGGCCGGAATCCGCATCTCCGGGAACATCCTCCTCAACGCCATGTTCGGCGGCAACCGCCGGACCGAGTCGGAGAGGCGGCTCGACGGCAAGTACTTCGTCACCGTCCAGGATCGCGACTGGTATTGGAAGGCCTACCTGCCCGAAGGCGCCGACCGCGACCACCCCGCCTGCAATGTGTTCGGCCCCAGCAGCGTGCGGCTCGACCGCCTCCCCTTCCCCAAGAGCCTCGTCATCGTCTCCGGCTTGGATCTCACCAGCGACTGGCAGCTGGCCTACGCCCAGGGCCTCAGGGACGCCGGCCACCAAGTGAAGCTCGTTTACCGCGAGCAGGCCACCGTTGGGTTCTATTTGTTGCCCAACACTGACCATTTCTACGAAGTCATGGAGGAGATCAAGAACTTCGTCGGCTCTAGCTGTTAGCAGGCGCCCCGCCACCGCCACCCCCACCCCCACCCCCACCCCCCCCCCCAAAAAAAAAAAAAACCAAAAAAAAAACATATACTGCACTACTACTCCATTTGATACCTTCTTCTTCTTCTTCGTCTTCTTTTACCTACACATATACTTCTCCTATAGATAATATCTAAAAGCTTGACTTATACTGGCTGGCTTCGTCTGCGATCCGGGATCTGAGAGAGTTTATCGGTCGCGGTGTGCGCGCCGCGCAGCGAGTCGTCGATTTTAATGTAGTGTGACTCCCGGCCGGTAGAAGCTGTTCGGGTGGGATGAATTTGCGAGCAAATGACTGCTGCAGTAAGAAGCTTCGTGTGTTCGGGTTGTTCTGATCACAGGTAACTCGGTCTCTTCGGAGGAATCAATCAATTCATTTCGCCGCGGCGGCGGCGGCGGCGGCGGGTCGATCCGGAAAACGGCGTCGGATTATAGGTGACTTACAATATATATGCGGAAGAAGAAGAAGCAATATTTGCTCTTTGCTGATGTTCTTTTCAGTGAAAGTATCCTTCTTGCACCATGTGTATGTATTATAGTGAGGTGAGAGAAGATGATTTAACTAATGCTCTGTAATTTGTGTTGATTACTATACCCCCTGATGATGATGCTATTGTGAATTAGTATATTTGGTTTCACCAACGAGATTAGTAACATAAAAAAGATGCTCCCTCCCCCCCTCTTTTTCTCCTTAAATTTTTTTGTCATCCTTATGATATACTCTGATACACTGTAACTGTTTCTGAATGTGATCTTAATCTAATGCGTTGCTGAAGCATTTGTACTTGGATTGTACTCAGCCTGTTAGACTCCTTGGTATCTGTTACTTGAACATGATCTTACCATAACCCTTCTCATATTTTTCTATGGTCTTTAGCATAATCCTTTCGTACACTTACAACAAGCTAGTTTCATAATTCTCTGTGAAAATGTTTTTCTCTTTCTCTCTCTATTACATCTTTTCGCAGTGGTACTATTTGAGTAGAGTTTTTGAAGAAACTCTTGAGCTTCCGCAGCCGAAGCTTCACAAATTATTTTGATTTAAGCGCGAAGGTCTGTTTCGAGAAACTATTTTAGATTCTGGATAGAGTTGAGTGGGAGAGGATTGTTCTCTGAAATTGATTTCCCATCCTTGCGGATGGTGGAATCGACAAGATTAAACCTGAGACTTCTCTTTCTCCGGTCGTTGTTCCATCGAACACTTCTGCACTTTAGGGCCGCAATTTGCTCGAAACGTCGCATTCCGATGCATCCAGAAATTTGAATCTCTTACTCTACGCATCTTGCCTAATAATTGACAGCAAGCCAGCTTAATGGCATTCTGGCCGGTGGTGGATTCGCTGCAGATCTAAGCGTGCAGAAATCTCCTTGTGCGGCGATCCGACCGTCCATCTAAGACGCAAATCAGTTTAAATTAATCGGTGTGCAGAAATTTTCTGAGCACGTGATCTACTACGTAGAATCCCCGCCGCCCGAGTTTACGGTTAAATTTGATGTCGTGCAATGGGTAAAAAAGCGAAGCTCGTGAGATGCCTTTAATGGACCCACAGACGAACCTCGTGATTCCTAACGCAACGATCTTAGTAGAACTTCAGTTCCACATTTTTATTATCTAGATTTAGAGTTTTTTTCTTTTTTTAAATAACTGTCTATAAGTCTTCTTTATAATAGTTATTTCATATAAATTTTATTTTAATATTAAACAGTAAAACCGCAATAGGAAATAATTTTGTAATTTTAAATTGAACCGCGTGGAATACTAAAAACCGGGGAAAAAGGTCAAAAAAAAAAAGTGGAGGAAAAAAAATTAAAAAAAAAAAGAAAAAGGAAAAGAAAAAGGAAAAGCGAAGTTGGGGACAAAAATGTCACCACCGAAAGGTTATATAATTTAGCTCACCTTCGTTACCCTTTTCTTCTTCCAATCTTATTTAACACACTCGTTGTCCAATTTCAAATGGATGGAGTTTTCGTTCACTAGGTTTTTGGGCTGCTTCGCTGGACCAATCGTTTTCCTCCCCGTGGCTCCCACCGACCCTTCTTTGGCGCCCTCTCGGGGCTCCAAGTATATATATATATATATATATATATATATATATATTGCTTTTAAATATTATTATTATAATAATAGTGGGGACGTGGAAACCTCCTCCTCGTTTGACTTCTCCTCTCCCGCCTCTCTCTCTCTCTCTCTCTCTCTCTCTCTCTCTCTCTCTTATATTTTGGTATGTTGGTTGCCCCGGCTTTGGGTTTTGATGGTTTAGTTTTGTCTCATAATAATGGTTAAAAACCTCTATTCAAATTTAAACACTATTATACATTTATAATAACATAGATAGATCGATCGATCGATTATTTAAGGATCGAGAGTACGTAGTTAATTTAAATGATGTCCATGTTAATGTTAATAATAATAATTTAAAAGAAAAAAAAAAAAATATATATATATATATATATATATATAATCTAATATATTTGTATATAGATATGTATGTATCTAGAGAGAGAGAGAGAGAGAGAGAGAGAGGGGGGGTTTAATTATTTTGTTTTCATGTGATGGAGAATCCAACTAAACCCTTGGAATTTATTGCGTACGCTTGCTCATTAAGGACAAAATGAGATGTGGCTTTTTCTCATCCCCTCGCCCCCTTGTTGTTGTTATTAAATGCGCGTCCGCAAAGCTCTCTTTCTTTTTTGTTGGTGGGGACGTGGAAACCTCCTCCTCGTTTGACTTCTCCTCCCGCCTCTCTCTCTCTCTCTCTCTCTCTCTCTCTCTCTCTCTCTCTCTCTCTCTCTCTCTCTCTTATATTTTGCATGTTGGTTGCCCCGGCTTTGGGGTTTTGATGGTTTAGTTTTGTCCTTTACACACCGGTTAAAAACTCCTTATTCAAATTTAAACACTATTATACATTTATAATAACATAGATAGATCGATCGATCGATTATTTAAGGATCGAGAGTACGTAGTTAATTTAAATGATGTCCATGTTAATGTTAATAATAATAATTTAAAATATATATATATATATATATATTACTACTATACTATTATGAGTTTCTTACTACTTATAAGTTGTTTTCAATGTTGGGGTTTTGAATCGGCGATCCACACCGTTAAAAATAATTTAGAGTATTTGAAACTTCTAGAAAATAAATTTCATAATTTTTCGAAATCATTATAAAGTCCATCAAGCGGGCATAAAATGAACGGTGAAAATCGAACGACGTCCTAAAAAAGGATGATCGTATCCATAAATTCAAGATCGAAGTTATTGATCTTTATCTATGTAGTGAATAGAATTTTCTATCAAAAATTCAACAAATTTCGATTCTTTTACACCGTTAAACTAGCAAGTATCCCATACCGGCCGTTAAAAATTGTCAAATTTGTGACCTCTTGATCGTAAGGTAAATGATATCGAAAAATTATAAAATTTTATTTCTAGAAGTTTTAAATGCTCTAGATAATGTTTAACGGTGTGGATCGTCGATTCGGAAGCTCTATCATCGAAAACAACTTATGAGTACGAGGGCGATCGTACTCATAATAGTATAAGAATGGACTCTATATATATATATATATATTATCTGTGCACTCAAAAAGAGTAGTGCAGTAATAGTGCTTATTATTATTATTATTATTATGCCTCTTCATTTTAGAGTTTAAAATCTCTTTAAAAGATTTTAGTACTAAAAAAAACCGGAGCATATATCCTTCATCTCGCTGATCTAATGGATAAAATTGTTTTTACCAATTAGAACATATGATTAGTGCATCCGCGCGTCCCACTTCTTGAATGGGTTAGAGTGTATGATCATATAAATCCCGATCACAGTAGCATTTTTTGAAAAAAAGAAAAAGAAAAAATGTATTATTTATATTGACACCCCCAATAGTTTCAGATTGGCCGATAAGAACGGAACTGTGATTGAGAGTATAAAAGACAACACATCCTAATAATAATAATAATAATAATTAAATTGAAGCAAGTGATTTGAGTCAACGAATTATTAATGTTAGCAGAATGGTTCGTAACGGCTCTGATTAAAGTGGTGAATTGCATCTTGATTGTATCCCTTCAAAGCAATCAAATTGTATATTAATTATATTTCTTCCTGTAAAGTTGTGTTGTTTACAAATGTATCTTTTTCTGTTAGTTGACTAGCTAGTTAATTAAATTGGTTTCTTTTTTTCAAAAGAAAAGAAATGACAAATATATTTTTGGATAAACATCCTTTTAAGTATATATTTAACATTATTTATCATCTCTATGACATTGCTATGTATATTCCCTACTGTCATATCATTTTATGTGAACCTTAAATTATAAATCTAAAAAATCTTTTAGAGAACTATATTTTTTTGCAAGAATTGAAGCTTTAGGCCATACTTGGCTGTCGGAACAGGATATTCAATGATAACTTATTCAGTGTAAGAATATTCTTATATGATTGAAAGTAGGGAGTTTGATTTTTTCGCTCCTTGTAAGGTAGTCTACGTAATTAATTTATGACTTTGGGCTATATTTGGTTCAAAGGATAAAGGAAGAATAAGAAATTTATTCATCTTATTTTTCCAAACGGTGTTAAAAATTATTGCCAAGACTACTATTCTCCTCTTAACATACAGATTATTTCAGAATAACTCGTTAAGAGGGAAGAATAGTAGTTCCACCTATTGGGTGGAACAATTAAGCTATATCTCCACCTTGTTCCTGGGTATCGTTTGGTTCAGGTATAAGCAAGAACTAGTTATTACAGGGATAGGTACAAGTATGGGGATAAGAAAAATAGCGTTTGGATGAAAATTGGGTTGTTCAGGATAAGAAAAATATTATGTAGTTTTATATAAAAAATGGAGGTGTTGGTAGGGATAACCGAGAACTACTATTCTCGGATAAAAAATTAGCATTTGGGTATAAAGGGGGGATAAGGGTCTATTCCTATTCTTAACCCCTAACGAAACGGTTTACTAATTAAGTTATAAATAATTATAAATTATAATTAATTAATAAAATTAATTTTTTTAATAACAAACTAAATAATTATTTCACTTATTCGCTTACTAAATATTTAAATAATAATTTATTTATAATTTTTATTATTTATTAATTAAATAGTTAGCCATATATATGATATGCTTATTCAATCATTAACTAATATGTATATTATTTAAATAATTAGTATTTTAATTTATATAATAATTAATATACAAACTAAAATTATAAATGATTAAATAATAATTAATTAATATTACCATATTGACTTTTTTTTTATAGTTATTTATTAATTAATGTCATTTTTGTCCTCTCATATAGTAATTTTAATTACTTTGTAAAGTAATTTTGATTAATTTATTTATTAACTTATTAAAATATTATCTTACTAATACCTAGATGCTTATTATTTAGATAAATTATTTTTATCATCAACCATAATTACTCTTATCCCTGCTATTCCAACCCAATCAACCACATATAATTTTCCTTATTCCTCTAAATATCAAAGTAAATTAATTCCTCCGTACCTATCTAAGAAGTTATAGCTATCCCAAGATTAATAAACAAAAATAGCTTGTTCTCGAATCAAACGGTACCTAAAATTGGAGAATATATAACATATTTCTCCCCTATATATGATGTAATTTGTCTTATTCAAAAAAGGCAAAAAACTTTAGAATGGAATATCATGCATATTCTGTTTCAAACATTGGTCATACTTCTCTTCTACCAAATGCAACAAATTTTTTGAATATATCAAGGGTAAGTACGTAATTTTAAAACTTCGCATGAATCCATACTATATATGAATTTATAAATAAATGAGTAAAATATGCTTATGAGAATATATAGATATTGCTAATTAAGGTTGTTAATTAGAATAATAATGCTAATTAACAACAAAGCGTAATTAAATTAATTAGTAAGACATTAATTGTGCAATGCTGTCTTTTGCATTGGCCTGTTTTAGTGTCGTTTCTGGAGTACTCAGGTAGGCCGGGTTGCCTAACTCGGAACTTAGTCTTTTCTTTTTTCTTTTTTCTTTTTTCTTTTTTTATTTTGAGAGAGAGAGATAAGTAGCACGCTATATACCCACTTCGTTTATTTCATTTTATAAATAAACTTAGAAATGTGAATCAACTAGAATTCGAACTTAGGTTTCGAATACCAACCACCAAACCCTTTGCCACTTGTTTAGGAATGCAAACGAGGTGGATCTGGGGGCGGGAGCCCCGCCCCGCCTTCCGTCCCGACTAGTAAAAACCCGCCCCGAATCCGTGATGGGTTAAAAAATACATCTCATAATCTGCCCCGCCTCGTAACCCGTCTCCCGCCGGCGCTCTCCGAATCTGTCACCAACTAATATTTTTTATAAAATTATAATATTATTAATATTTTGTAAAATATAAAATAATAATTTTTAATAATATTATATATATAATTTAATAATATCAATTATAAAAATAAAAAATATCAATCACAATTCAAAAAAAATTAAAAAATTTCAAATACATTAGAAATGAGAGTATTAACTTATTTGTATTTTGAATTTTTTTGTAAATACATTATTTTTTAAGAATATTTTTTTAAAATAAAAATGATTTCGGGGCGGATTCGGGGCGGGTCAAAATTTCTCCCGTTTCCTGCCCCGAATCCGTCTCGGATCGTAAAATTTACTCCGTTCCCGTCCCGAATCCGTTTATTTTCTCCCATTTACTGCCCCCGTCAGGGCGGATCGGGACGGGAGCTCCACCAACCCGGATCCGTTTGCATCCCTACACTTGCTCTAAAACGGTCGGTTTTTTGCTTTTAGTCATTAATTATCAATCTCTCACAAGATCTAAGAGTATTTATTAAGCTTACAATTAAGTACCCAATTCATTAATTCATGTGAGAATATTCAATCCAATGCTTTTTGGGGAACAAACAAAGGATTGTTAATTAATTGTACCACGATATATAATCTCTTCTCCGTGTATCGATCAACATCGGTCGAGATATGATAGGCAAAGACGCGTTTACCCGCCTGCTTATTTCATTTAAATAAACTTTTAATAAATTAATATTATGATTCAATTTGACTTTGCATCAAGCAAGCTTCTTCACTCGCTTGCGTGAACGGTCGGAATTTGTGTGTAAATGAGTTGTCGATGATCTTTTGAATATTGCTGAGGTTGTTGAAATGGACATTTTGTACATTTGAGGAGAGCAATTAATGGGAGATCAGAGAGGGAGAGTATATATCGGGGCATTGATCATTCAGAGATAGCGAGGAGAGATTTTCAATCAATTTTGTAGTAAAATTAATTACTTTTTGAACTTATTATGGAGCTGATATCATGCTATCCATAAGATCGATCTAAGAGAGATAATTAAGAGTTAGAAATAAACTTTACTAAAATAAAGTACTATTTTTATAATATCAAATATCTAACTAGTTTATCCCATTAGATTAGAGAGTGCCCATGCATCCAACAATGCTAGAGTATGATCCTCACTTGATCAGGTTAATTACTTAATTAGTTTTCCATCCAAATTAATTAAGCTGATCTTATCCTGACTCAGGCTCAAATTTGGGTCTCCACTTGCTTGCTTTGGGTCAAAAATACATTTACCTTCTGTGATTTTGAAAATATGTTGAAAATCTCTCTCAATCTTCATGTTGTTATTACTTAATCCCTTTTTATTATTTTATCATTCACAAAATAGTAGATATTCTTAAACTTTCATTTCAAATACAAACTACAGTTCCTTTTAACTAGTATAAATTACAATAGTCAGCTTTTGCTCTACTTTTGCTTTTGGTTTGAACTGTAGTCACTACTGCATTTATATCTGAATGAGAATATATCCGACGGATTTTTACTTTTTATACCGTATTCAAAACCATATTCGTTTAGTATCGAGTAAACCCGCTCAATTCGTGTTCAGAGTCGGATGAAATTTTCGGTATCCAGGCCTGGTGACATTCCTAACGCCATCATAACCAACTAATACTCTATTTTTCTTGAGTAAATTATAAAATATATGTATTTCGAGAGAAAAAGATGAAGAATAACCACTATCTAGCTAGGTTTTGTAAATATAAAAATAGAAAGATAATTATTCTCTACCCTCTTAAGTTTTTGAAGAAAATAGTTGTTTCACATTATTTATAACAGAATATGAGAGTAATAGTTCATGAGTGTGAGTCACACCAGGATCCTGACATAATTAATTAGGTGGATTGTTAAATATAAAAAATATAAAAATATCATCTCCTACTAACTTAAAAGGGCTCGTTGACAATGCGATGCAGCTTCAATTGAAGATAGATTATGAGTTCCAAATGTGGTTGTAATAGTAGCTTACTCAGTACCAAATGTTGTTGTAATAGATACATGCAAGAATTCAATGAGCTTGGAAGCAACAGAAGAGTTTAGTAGAATCATCAAACAATAAATCTATGTGGAATCTTCTTGTGGCATCATGTGCACAGGGGAGCAGTTTGGAGGGAAGGTGAGAATGATGCAATTTGGTCATCAATTTTTGACTTTTCGAATTAGAATTTTAAATTTCAAATTTTAAACTTTGATTGCTTTGGATTAGTTTAGGTTAGCTTGTCGGAAAAGAATGGCTTATTTTTGAAATTTTGAATTTTTAGCTAAATTTTTTCTATATCAAATATACAATAAAATTATCTAACCATCAGTATCTCAATAATAAGACACTTGGTCAGAGTGTAGGGAGTAATTAGTTTAAATTCTATCGCTAGGATTGCAGAGAGCCATGCTCTGATTCGTACACACAAGGGACAAAAAAACAATATAATTTTATTAGTTTGGAGATTAAATTGTGGGTAATTTTAACAATGAAAGTTTGAGTACTTAGAGAAGTGATCTCCATGATTGGTCCTCTCGCTAAGTTACTCTCTTACAACAAAATAAATCACCTTTTAGGTGGGAATATTCTCAATGATAAAATCATCAAAATTGAGGTTAATTCTTAGGAAAAGAATATTGGCTTACTTTTGAAATTTTTAATTTTTAGCTAATTTTTTTCTATATCAAATGCAAGAAAATTGTCTAATCATCGATATTTCTTTTCTTTTTCTTTTTTTTTTTTTGAGAGATAGGTAGATGCTACCCGCTTGCTTTTTTTATTTAGAAATAAACTTAATCGAAAATGCGAATCAACTGGATTCGAACTTGGGTCTCGGGTACCAACCACCAAGCCTTTTGTCACTTGCTCTAGGGACGGTCGGTCATATCATCGATATTTCAATAGTACAATACAGCACAGTATAGATGAGAGTTATGGGTTTAAACCCTATTGATAGGATTGCATAGAGCTATGCTTTGATTCATACACACAAAATGGAAAAAAAGAAACAATTAATACAATTTTATTAGTTAGGAGATTAAGTTTTTTGGTAATTTTGAAATAACATTAATTTTAGGCTCAAATTCTTAGCCAGCAGATATTTTACCTATAATTAACAATGATAATATCGCCTAACACGATTGGCTCTCTCGCCTAAGTTATTCTCTTTTATAATAAAATAAATAAATCACCCTCGAGGTGGAATACATCATCTCACATATGATAATATCGTTGCTAGCTATATAGTCTCAACTCTTCTACGCACATACTCATTTGAGTACCGTTTGGTTAGGAGATAGGGATAGAAATAGTATTTTGACTTTTGATATTTTTTAATATATCTCTCTACCGTCATCAGCATTTCTTATTTGTCCTTAAATTAAGAAAAAAATTGGTATTTTAAATTTTTTTAACTGTGGTGTGGTAGATATTTAACTCACGTTTAATCCAAGTTAACTTAACAGGAGATAATTGCGGAAGTATTTTGTAATAACGGTGCAATATATGAGCGGTATTTTGAAAAAAAAAAATAAGGAATAAATCAGATATTCTCAAACATACGAAAGGTATATAAACAATTATCCCTAAATAGTAGATCTGAAGCTCTCCATCTTACTGGACCTCTCCAATGAATTTTTTTTTTTTTTTTTCCTAGCTAGTAAGTTTAGATTAATAATTAGTCACAGCATAAACACCCACACTTTTAACAAAAGTTTAGCAACTGGTTAGTGAACATGCATGCATGCATCTCTCTTTTACTCCCTTTTTTTTTTTTAATATTTTTTTCATTTTTATATACCTGTGTTCTGATGATCTGTTAAATTTATTATAGACCACCCAGTTAATCGAATCATTTTTTTTAATAATAAAGTGGGCACGTGGCTACGAGCGGATTATGGCACATGTGGTCAAATGATAGCTAGCCCAAAATCGACACGCACCAGGATGACAATTTGCAATTAATGCTTTCGAATAATAATAACAATAATAATAATAAATAGCATAATATAATATAATATTATACTATTACGAAGATATCGCCTCGTACTCATAAGTTGTTTTCGATGATAGAGTTTCCGAATCGACGATCCACACCGTTAAACGTTATTTACAAGATTTAAAACTTCTAAAAATCAAATTTTATAATTTTTCACATCATTTACCTTACGATCAAGAGGTCACAAATTTGACAATTTTTAACGGCCGGTATGGGATACTTGCTAGTTTAACGGTGTAAAAGAATCGAAATTTGTTGAATTTTTTATAGAAAATTCTATTCATTACATAGATAAAGATCAATAATTCCGATCTTGAATTGAAGGATCCGATCATCCTTTTTTAGGACGTCGTTCAATTTTGACTGCTCATTTTATGCCCACTTGATGGACTTTATTATGATTTTGAAAATTTACGAAATTTATTTTTTAGAAGTTTTAATACTCTAGATCATATTTAACGAAGTGTATCGTCGATTCTAAGCTCCATCATTGTAAACAACTTATGAGTACGAGAGGTCCAATACTTATGAGTAGTAGAGCTCCAATATTTAGAAATTAAATTTCAAATCTTTTCGATGTCATTTGCCTAATGATCAAAGAGTTTCAAAATTTGTAACGATATGAGGCGTTTTCTCGTTTAACGGCGTAAAGATATCTAAATCAATTGAATTTTTGTTAGAAAATTCTTTAAACTATTTAAAACAAGATCTATACTCTTGATCTTGATTACAAAACTCCTACCATCATTTTTTTAAGAATATTCAATTTTTGCCGTTCATTTTTATGTCACTCGATGGATAAAATAACAATATCGAAAATGTATAAAATTTGATTTCTAAATACTTCAAGTGGTATAGATCATGTTCAACGGTATCGATCATCAATTTGGAGGCTTCATCATCGAAAATAAATGGGTGGCAAAAGTACCGATTTGCTATCGATAGCATTCTAGCTCAACTATATATATATATATAGAGTAGGGCTACTATACTATTATGAGTAGTAGAGCCCTACTACTCATAAGTTGTTTTCGATGATAGAGCTTCCGAATCGACGATCCACTCCGTTAAATATGATCTATAGTATTTAAAACTTCTAGAAAATAAATTTCGTAATTTTTCGAAATCATTACTTACGATCAAAAGCTCACAAAATTGACAATTTTTAACTAGATATGGGATACTTGCTAGTTTAACGGTGTAAAAGAATTGAAATAGGTTGAATTTTTGATAGAAAATTCTATTCACTACCTAGATAAAGATCAATAATTCCGATCTTAAATTGAAGGATCCGATCATCCATTTTTAAGACATCGTTCGATTTTGACCGTTCATTTTATGCTCGCTTGATGGACTTTATTATGATTTCGAAAAATTACGAAATTTATTTTCTAAAAGTTTCAAATACCTTAGATCATGTTTAATGGAGTGGATCGTCGATTCGGAAACTCCATCATCGAAAACAACTTATGAGTACAAAGGACCCACTACTCATAATAGTATAGTAGCTACGGCCTACTATACTATTATGAGTAGTAGCCCTACTACTCATAAGTTGTTTTTCGATAGAGCTTCCGAATCGACGATCCACTCCGTTAAATATGATCTAGAGTATTTAAAACTTCTAGAAAATAAATTTCGTAATTTTTCAAAATCATAATAAAGTCCATCAAATGGGCATAAAATGAACGGCCGAAATCGAACGATGTCCTAAAAATAGATGATCGGATCCTTCAATTTAAGATCGGAGTTATTGATCTTTATCTAGGTAGTGAATAGAATTTTCTATCAAAAATTCAACCTATTTCAATTCTTTTACACCGTTAAACTAGCAAGTATCCCATATCGGCCGTTAAAAATTGTCAATTTTGTGAGCTTTTGATCGTCAGTAATGATTTAAAAAATTACGAAATTTATTTTCTAGAAATTTTAAATACTATAGATTCTAAGCTCTTTCATCGAAAACAACTTATGAGTACGAGAGCGATCGTACTCATAATAGTATAGTAGCCGGACCCTATATATATATATATATAGAGTTGAGCTAGAATACTTTCAAAAGCACCATTGAGGTGGTGCTTTTGAGTTTTTAACCATTGAATGGGGAGATGTAAGGTTGAGATGATGGTGGTAGGTGGTAGTTGATGGGATAGATGGTGGTAGGTGGAATAGTGTTAGATCCAAAGGCTATTAGTAGTCAAAAAAGTAGATCCAATGGCTAAAAACTTAGAAGACCAAAAGTTGAGACTTTCCAAAAGTATTCTAAATTCAATTCTATATATATATATATATATATATATATATATACACGCACACTGTAGTACCCACTTTGCACTAATTATAAACAGAAGTTGCTGTTGAATCACTACAAACAGTTTGATGGGTTACTCCACCATTAGTCACTAACCTTTATGATCTTCTTTTATATTTTTTTATATTTTGGTTAGATCTCGACCGTCCAAAATTTCGATTAAGTTTGATAAAATAAGCTACGTTACGTACACCAATAAATTTACCCATGGTTCAATAGTTTTCGATTAATTTTGACGCTAACTTTTTCAAAGTGTTTGAAATGGTTTGGATAGCACGTAATTAAAAGTGCTAATTAGGTAATCTAAAAAAGTTTTTGATAATGCAGTCGTTAATTGGTGTTTTAAAATCTAATGAACTAGTCACTTTCATCAATTAAACCAAGTTAATTTCTATGTGAAATATAAAATATATATGTGTAATGATAAATAAAAATGTTTGAATATCTACTTAATTATACTTGTTCATGATCAGTATTGTTTTTTTTCTTCTGATTGGAATAAATAAATGATATGATTTATCAAATTGTATAAATAAAATCTCGTACGTTGTGCTTCTAACAAAGTCGATCTCTTCAAAAAAAAAAATTTCTTTTTTTAAAAAAACTACACAGAGTGTGAAATCAAAACGAATTATAGAATCTTATATATTCATCCGATTGAAGCCTAATAATTAATTTGGGCTGATTTTTATTTCTATTTGTCTCTTTTCTTTTTTCTTTTTTAAAAAAAAAAAAATACCGCTGTATCTAACACAAATAAGAAAAGTAGTTATGTGTTTTTCTCAATCAAAAAAAAAAAGAAAAAAAAAAAGAAAAAAAGAAAAGTAGTTATGCGTGTTCCTAAAATACTACTGACATTTCACAGTATTATTATTATTATATATTGTTGGTACGCAGACACTAAAATCCGAAAGCTTAATTTGATTGATTTATGCATATGCTCCAAATATATTAAAATTAAAGTATCAATATGTTACATCAGTTATAATATACGCGATATCAAAATTAAACTATCAATATGTTACATCGGTCGTTATAATCATACGCGATGTTCGATCACGCATTAATTTTCTTCGAAAATGGATTAACAGCTTTAATAAACATATATAAATATATAAATATAAAGGTTTGATGGAATATTAATAAGACAAAAAAGAACCAAATTCCAAAACTTTCTTTCAGTTTCCGTCCTTAGTTAGCCTTCTCAGCTAAATACGTAGACGGAAAATCCACCAGGTGACAAATAATAATAAAATAAAATTAAAAAAGCTCTAACGACAACTTTGTCCATATACAATTACAAATACTATTTATTATTATTATATATAAAGTAAATGGGTGACTTGTGACTTAATTTATGTGTGTGTGTATATATATATTTGCTGTGTTTTTAGCGGATTTATAGATGTGAGGTTAGGATTATGTGGGCCCCTTGGGTTAAGTGGGTGATTGGTTGAATAGTATAATCTAACGGATGAAAATGATCGAAGGTGTAGATCTAACTAAAAAATCACAAAGACAAAGGGGCTTGCTTTTACATAAATTTCTATATATATATATATATATATATATATATATATATATATATATATATATATATATATATATATATATATATATATATATATATATATATATATATATATATATATCGTTTCCCAATCTTATTTGTCTTTTTGCTGATTCATTTTGCAACTTTACTTGGTGGTGCATGAATTTGTATGCGTCACGAGATATTTATATTCCGGATTAATCTACGCACAACTAACATATACATATGTTTGAGATGCTAACTCGTAGCGTGTTCACGGGAAATTGCCCATAAAATGACAAGGGGATCGAGAATAAAAAAAGTTCAAGATACTTATACTCATAAAAGATCAAATAGAAATTTTAACACTTTCATATATATTTATATATATATATATTTAAAAATATATACTAATGTCTAAATATAAAGTTCAATTCAACCAAAATAAAAAATTACTCTATTCAACCCACCACATCGAGTCCATTTGGCCCGATTACAAACAGAAAAGAAAAAAAAAATCAATTACTATCTTCTCTTCTCTTTTCACTCAATTCACTGAAATTCTAGACGAAAAGCTTTTTCTGTTGTCCGCCACCGCAACCAACGAGATAGAGTTTCGGCGGTTGCTAAATGATTAAAAAAGTATTGGTAAATTAGCAAGACTCTTTTAGGTTATAGCGACACTCTTTAACTGTCATTATATACCTAGCGACCTCACATATAGCAACAGTTTTTAAAAGTGTCGGTAATTTTAGCTAACAGCACTTTTTTGACATGTACCTATATTTAAAAATATCGCTATAGACCATTTTTGTTGTAGTGAAAATAACCTTCTTTATTTTTTTGGGTGTGTGTAAACGTGCTTGATCCGAATGAAAAGAAACTCAATTATCAGATGCACTACCTCGCATGAAACAAAAAAAATAAAAAAATAAAAATAAAAATAAAAATAAAAAAAAGAAAAAGAAAAAGAAAAAAAAGACTCAGTGAGTGCATCATTCTAAATCATGTGTTATTAATTCTATTATAAACCATGCGTGTTCGGTGGAATCGTCCTTATACATCTCCTTTAATTTGCTTTACTAGAAATTCGCTATATATGCACATGCGCAATTAAATTTGTGCGCAATAAAATCATTTATTTATCCATACGATTTAATTCGGAGGCTGTGTTAATTGTGAGATTCACTATAATAAAGGGACCGTTTGATTTCTCAAAACAGTATTAAAAAAAAAATTTGCCGTGAAAATTTGCCGTTCCAATTTTTCGTCGGTTTGAATCTTAAAAAATAAAAGTTGTTATGAAAAACCTTTTTTTTTTCATATTTTATGCACGACTAGTGTTTCTGTTTTTTCTAATATAAAATTTGGAAAACGAAAATACTAATATTCCATAAAATATAATCCTATTCAACCACTGTACTGTTAAAAAATTAAGTTAATGAATAAGCTGATAAATTAAATGAAAAAAATTAATAATACTAGGAGGAGCCAGCGTTACTCGAACTGAAAATCTCCTACTATGATATAAAACAACCACTGTATTTCAAAAACTTAAGTTGGTAAAAAATAATAGTATTAAAATCAAACTTTTTTCTGACGATCATACTTAAAAAATTCTTATACTTTGTTTGGTTAGGGGATAGGGATAGGAATAGGCCCTTATCCTCCCTTTTATACCCAAACGCTAATTTTTTACTCGAGAATAGTAGTTCTCGGTTATTCCCACAAACACCTTCATTTTTTATATAAAACTACCTAATATTTTTCTTTTCCCCGGAAACAATTTAATTTTCATCCAAACGCTATTTTTCTTATTCCCATACTTGTACCTATCCCTGTAATATCTAGTTCTTGCTTATATCCGAACCAAACGGTATATTATCCTCCAGCTTCTTCTTAAAGTGTCTTGAGATCCATAATTTGTTAGGATCGAATATTTCAACTCCAACATTAATTATTTATCTTTCGAAGAAAAGAATAAAATAAAGACCAAATGTGGCATCCAATACTAGGCATTTAGTGCTATAGTCCAAATATATGCATTTCTCAAGTAACCGAAAGAGATATGCTAAACAAAATATTCATACATACATCCAAAAAAAAAAAAGAAAAAAAGAAAAAAAAAAGGACCTTCAAGAAGTAGAAATCAGACTCTTGGCTTGCAATCACAGGAGACAAAAAAAACTCAGACCAAATATGTTATGATTGAATATCTTATTTGGACACGTAAATATTGAACTTAAGATGCCTTTTAAATACAAAAGAGAAGACTTTTATGACTGAATCATGCAATGCAATGTAGTAATAACCCTAAACAGATCTTTCTGGTAGCCGACAAGGACACAAATAGTCTTACAATTTTACCACACAAGAGAGAAGACATCATCATAATAGTTGATGTAACTCTGTATAGTTACTGCCTGCCTGCTGCCTCACATAGGCTTTTGACTTTGTAGTAAGAGAAAGCAGGGTTTGGCTTGCATGACTCACCGTCATTTGTTAAGAAAAGAGAGAGAGAGAGAGAGAGAGAGAGAGAGAGATAATAATAAATAAAATAAGTGGAAAGGGGATTTAACCTGCTCATAGGATTAATACTGTCCTGCACTAGTGGATCCTCAGCAAGAAGGACACAAGGCAGAACAAGACAGAGGATCGATCTATGCAATAGCTGGCCTTTGAAAAGTGCCATGAGTCATCCCAATTAATGAGACAAAGAAACCTAAACCCTAATGTTTGGCCCTTTCTCCTTCTCCTCTGACACATCTTATCACAGGAACAAAAATATTAGGGTAATTTGTACTACCAGTCCCTATTAAAATTTCTATTTTTGAGCTTTGGAATTCGAAACTTTCCATAATAATATATTTTATTTATTTACTATTATTATTGCAGCTCTTATTACCTCATAGATTCTTTGATACATCCCCCACAGCATATGTCCATCAGTCCCCTGTCCATCTTTATCCATCTTATTATATTAGTTTAATTCTAAGATCCAACTCTCACATAATAAAGAAAAAATTTAAAACTCAACAGCTCTCTAGCAGTAAGCATGCATGAGGAGTAAAACAAAAGTTCTCAACTTTGAGGATCTAAGTGAAGCATTTGTTCAGGGACTAGCAGTGTAAATTTACCCAAATATTATGCAGGTTATAAACAGAAACAACCCAGTCATAAGAACAAGAACATATACAAATCAAAATCTATGTTGCATTGCATACAACTACAGGTGATGATGTATTGCAAGAAAGCAAAAGGCTAAACCGGCCCACTAGCAACAATAATTCATCGCCAACCATCTACCAAAATACTAAGCTAGGTTATTATTAGTGTCTAAAGGGGTGTTTGGCCTAGCTTTTAAAAAGCGACTTTTGGTGAAAAGTGATTTTCAATAGAACGTTTAGGCAACCTCTTTTTAAAATCGATTCTCGGAATCAAAAAGCGATTTTGAAGGAAGTGAAAAAGCTTCTTGAAATCTGATTCTGATTTTGGACTCAAACTTCAAATTTTTATTTTAATTTTAAATTAAATGTTTAAATTTAAATTTATTTTTAAATTTAAATTTTTAGATCTATTTTTGAATTTTTAAATTTTAACTTTTAAATTTTAAATTTTGAAAAATATATTTCAAACTGTAAATTTTAAATTTTAAATCTCAAATTTTAGATTTTAAATTTTCAAATTTCAAATTTAAGATAAAATTTAATCTTCAAATTATAAAATTTTAAATATTAAAATTTAAATTTTAAATTTTAAATTTCAAATTTCAACTTTTAATCTTCAAATTATAAATTTTTTAAATTTAAAATTTAAGTTCTTAAATTTTAATTTTAAATATTTAAATATTTAATTTTAAATTTTAAATATTTAAATTTTAAATTTCATAATTATTTTAAATTTTAAATCTTAAATTTTAAATTTTAAATTTATATTTTTAAATATTAAAATTTTATATTTTAAATTTCATAAATATTTATATTTTTAATTTTAAATTTCAAATTTTAAATTTTAATTTTAAATTTCAAATTTTAAATTTTAAATTTTAAATTATTTTAAAATAAAATTTAATTAAAATATTAATTTATGCAAACATCAAAAAAATTTTGCCAAATAACTTTTCAAAATCACTTTAGAAAAATTACTTTTATCTAAACTCAGCCAAACGCTCTACAGCTTTTAACCAAAATCACTTCTCCGAATCAAAATCACTTTTTCAGAAATCACTTTTTCAAAAGCTAAGCCAAACAGGCCTTAAGTCTCTTATAAACCCAATGACAATCCTATTTCCATCCGATGTGGGACTATTAGGGTGTCACATATTATAAGCAAGAAGACACTTCGAATACATTCGGTAGTAATGTAAAAGAAAAAAAAAAAATTTGATTGTGTAGTTCCGGTAATTTGGTTATTAATGTTTCCATCTAGGGTCCAATGTTGTAGGGAAAAGAAAAATGGACCTCTTGCCTCCAAAGAATAAATAAATGGGATGAAGGAACCGTGTTTTAGAACTGCTTTTCCCGCATGCACCACCTCTCACCGAAAATTTCCAAACCATGCATTATGGGAGATGTTAGCCTTCAAGCTGATAGAAACGCACAACAGACATATTGTTAGGGGGGAAAAAAAGAATAAAAGGATTTAGCTTCTGAGTACTGGAAGATGAGTGGTGCAACGCAAAACACGATTAAATTGAACTACTTGTGCCAGTTTGGAATCAAGTAGATAGTTAAGTAGAAAGACAATATAGACAAGTTCCTAAGAAGATACAAATCCAGGCCAACTGCGGCCTAGTTTAAAAAATGTGTTATTTACACACAACTGAGTCGATGCTTTAGAGTTCCAAAAGCGCTTTTGAGGTTTCATTACTTCAATGCCATGAAATAGCAGCAAGAATCTCCACCGCTCTTTGATGTTTTATTACTTCAATGACATGAAATAGCAGCAAGAATCTCCACCACAGAAGCATGCCATGATGCTTCACCAGTAAAGGTTCTTGCCGCCATTTTGTAGCATTGGAGCCAATCTTTAAAGCACTTCTGGAATTATTTTTTTGGAGCTATCAATGATTGCATTTGGTGAAAACATTCCGAAATAGGCATACATAATCTCAACCTGCGTCAGTTCAATCTTAATCCCATGCTAGGTTGATCAGAAATATGAATTTTCAGAAGAAATTATGGGTTTATAAAAATCGGTGTCAGAATAGTTATGCCAGAAGGATGCCAAAAGGTACAAAAAGATCAGCCAAAACGAAAACAAGCAACCAGTCTCTCAACATTCCTCAATTCTATGATAAAAAGATTACAGTAAACAAACTAACCCAATTGAAGTATCAAGTAGCGAAAAAAAGATAATATGTCAAGTTATGGTTTGCTATTGAACTGTAAAACGGATTATCGTGGTACTATAACAGGAATGAAGAATCACCAACACAATTAATTCTGAGCCTTTGAAAAGTACGGTAAGGGTTAGCAGGGTGCATGTATTTTCAGGGCGATGACATAATAATCCTAAAGCAAGAACAGTTTGAATCCTGACTCCATTCAACACAACACTATCTTTAGTATCCAAACACTGGTGCTCATTGCTAGTATGGTAAAGATATACTGAGACTGCCTCAACTATAAACCTTTTAGAAATAGTGCTATCTTCATTTTCTTTCTTTTCTTTTTTTGACATCATCAAATTTGGATTCAGGATATGTTTTTCTAATAGCAATTAGCTGTTGATAGTTGGTGGAACCTGCAATTCTGTGTTAACTTAATGGAAACATTGTCTGGTTTAACAAAATCACCATTTTAACAAACTAAATTATCTCAAACCAAACCAATCAAAAGTTAGGGAAAGGAAAAATTAGGGGTCTGTTTCACAATGGCCTATAGTAAAGGGTGTATGTACAGTTTTACCTAAAAAAGAACTAATTCAGAATGCAGTGATTTGTTAGCAGGGTGCTCATCTGATCAAATAGTTGAGATAATCATTCCAATATCATTTAGATCATGCCTACAGGATAATGGTTCTCAGCTAACACCATCTTCACTGTCCTAGTATAAAAACCTCTGAATAGCTGCTTATTGTACTAATAAAAGAAGATTGAAGATTTGCAAAATAAACATATTAACTCTAGCCCTTTAAGAATTACATATTGTTGGCACGGTACCGATCTTTTCAACCAAGAATTTAAGTGCCGTGGCACTGGGTCGTGCCGGAAACTTGCCGGCACAGTGCGTGCCGAGCCGTACCGATGCGTGGCGGTCAAAATAATTCTTGTGTGCCGACACATAATAGCATAAAATATTTATTTTCTTTAACAACAAAATATTCTAACTATTTATTATTTTATCACATCTTTTGAACTTTATTGAGAAAATAACTTCCTAATCTAAAGGGTTTTGAGCTGTGCCATCGGCACGGGGTCTGTATCATGCCGTTATTTTGTTGGCACGGTACGGCACAGTAGATACGGCCCGTACCGTCGGGCACTTAAAACCTTGTTTTCAACTCCTTGGTACCAATATACTATCAGAATGCTTAGATCCTTGCCTTTTGGTATCTAGAAAGTTTCATCTAACTCAGATACGTAAAATCGTGAAAGATACTCCATTGAGCATAAATAACAACCTATCACTAAGTTTGTATCTGGAAAAGTCTGACCTAACTCAGCTATTGCGAAGGATCCTTGCCTCGTGGTATCTGGAAAAGTCTAACCTAACTCAGCTACATGAAATCATGAAGGCTACATCAGCCACAGATGACAACCTATCATTAAGTTTTCGCCGGCGGAGGGTGCATTTGCGGCGCGCGACTCTGCAAGTAGAGGGTTTTGGGAGAGCTCTGGTTTGGAGCTTTCCCAAAAAGTTCTCCGGTCTGGGCCACTCATTAACCGCACTGCAGGGCCAAACCGGCCCTTAGCTAGTGTAGTCAGCAGCGATAACTCTTCAGAATCAGAATCACAATCAGCTTCTTTAGCACAAGGAGTGTACTATGGAATATTCTATCCAAGTAATCAATATTTTCTGAATAATATAAAAATCTAAGAGATAAAATCATATTGGTTTGTAAGTCTTAATAGAGTTCTCAGTAATCACTGGTTATCTAGGAACCAAGAAATATAGCTGCTTGAACATAACTTAACGAAAAATTGAGAGTATTAATAGAGGACCTGAGCAATTTCCTTGGGTATTGAATTCAAGAACCAACTCATGAAATTGAATAGTCATCCATTTTACGAAAAATCATCAACAAAGTCCTTGCTTGCACCATCTTGCACCATCCAAAACCGAGATAAAAATAAATACTGCACATTTATATTTAACTTTTTAAAGTTAATGAAATCACACAAAGAGCATTTACAAAAACAAATCCTGCTCTAATCATCTCATTTTTATGGATCATGCTCTAATCATCTCATTTTTATGGATCCAGTATGTGTCAACTTGGAAAGCATGTACACACACGACTTGCACACTGTTAGTATTATTTATTTAAAACAAGTGATTTAAAACTTCTTTTTAGCCTATGGGCTTGGGCAGCCCACTCTCTATGGGCCTTGCCTGGGAGCCCGTGCCTTACTCTTTACATGTGGAGTTTAGCCCCACATTGGAAAGCAAAGGCATGATGCTTTGCTTATATACTCTATCTTTCTCTACATAATTACTTGGGAGAACATGAGAGTGGAGCTCTCGACTAAACACGCACGCGCGCACGGCACGAGCCGAGCCGGCCGGGCCGGGCCGTGGCGGCGGCGGCGCGTGAACCCGATTCATTTTATTTTTATTGGACTTTTCTTTTATTATTTAACCCTGATCTTGACCAGATCTCTCTTGATTTGGTCTTGGTCTAACCTCTAAAGCACTGGGTTATCCTTGTCCAGGATATTCTCCCGATTTGGTCCAACTTCGGGAAGGTGTGAGATCCCGATCGAGGATCTTACCCCGACCCTTCCCGTTGGAACTTTTTTTTTGCTCTCCTATATAGCGAGGTGAGCTGCTGGTACACTTGGTGTGAATATAGACAGCAAGCTTAACCCGAATTTGTACTTTGAGAAAATCCTCCTCCTCCTCCTCACTTTCTTCCGCATTAATCTCTATAGCCATCATCATACACTTTGAATTTACATTTTTGCTGGAATCTCTGAAAGTTGTTACGGTTCATATTGCGCCACCCTGAAGACGTGCCAACAGGATGGACAGAGGTCGTTGTATCGCTAGGAGTAATTGCCAGAGCCTCGTACGTGGAGGGCAATTTTGCTTCTAGGATGCATTCGCACGCCTCGACTCACGTGCTTCATCCGATCCCTTAATCTCTATAGTATTAATTATTAATATTTGAGGTTTTTAAAGCGAAAATTGTTTTCATTCAAAATAATTTATAAAGATATTTTACTAAAGATTTTGGAAAGAGAAGTAATTTTTCCAACATTCTAGAAGCAAGATTAATTTTATTATTTCTATTTTCTTTAGTATATTACGTATAATATTATTTTGCTGTAGAATAATATATATGTGCCATGAGTTTCATGTTGCTATAATCCTAAACACAATCCTGAACATATATACATGCTGTCATTCTCGTACTGATAATTAATATTGTAATATTGCTGCTATATATATTTATCTCTCAGTACCTGCATAATCATAATGTTACTAAACATAGTTTAGAACAATTTACTGTTATTTCTGTAAAACTTGGAACAGTCTTGTGACATTATATTAGGATAGAAGAGTCGAACCGAGTTAAGAATAAGAAACCTAGTGAACCGACAACCCAAGCCAACCTAGTAGAGAATTCTAAAAATATGGGTAGAAACTTTCAGCCTCATAGGAACTTTAAGAAGAAACATTTCCATCATAGAAAGTTCAACCCAAACTTTAAGCCTAAACGATGGGAGTGGAGGCAACTCGTTGCTTTGTGTGCGGGAAGACCAACCACTTTGCGAAGGATTGCTATTTTCGCAAGACTCGGCCTTCGCACCTAAGAAGAAGAACGCTCCACTTGAGCGCCAAATGAATATGTTGACTGGGCCTTCGAGACTCACTGTCGGTCGATCTAGTTTAGAAGTTAACCTTGCCTATAGTTCCTCTGATTGGTGGATAGTTACTAGAGCTAACATTCATGCTTGCTCTGATCGCTCTTGGTTTGCCACCTATCAGGACTCACGTGGAGGATCGGTGAACATGGGGAATGCAGCCTCTTCTCGCATGCTTGGGACCGGTTGAGTAGACTTGAAACTAACTTCTGGAAAAACTCTAACCTTGCACGGAGTCCACCATGTTCCCGATATTAGGAAGAATCTTATTAGTGATTCTCTTTTAGTTCAACAGGGTTTTAAGTTAGTTTTTGAATGTAATAGGGTAATCATTACAAAGGGTGTGAATTTTGTTGGGAAGGGATTTTTGAGTGACAGTTTGTTTAAACTATCTGTATCTTCTACCCCTATTAATGAAAGTGCACTTGTTTTGAATGTTGTTTCCACTAATGTTTGGCATGGAAGATTGGGACATGTAAATTATAATACTATTAAAAGATTGATGCATCATGATTTGATTCCTAAATCTAATTTGCCTGATCATAGATGTGAAACATGTGTGCAAGATAAGGAGCCTAGAAAATTTTTTAAATCTATAGATAGAGATTGTGATCTTTTAGAACTTGTGCATAGTGATGTTTGTGATGGAAGGAGACCTACTAGAGGTGGAAATAAATATTTTGTGACTTTTATAAATGATCATTCAAAGTATTGTTATGTTTATTTGATCAAGACAAAAGATAAAGTTTTAAGCAGATTTAAAATTTATAAAGTCGAAGTAGAAAATCAATTAGATAAGAAAATCAAGATTTTGAGATCTGATCGAGGAGGTGAATATACTTCAAATGAGATGACAATTTTCTGTCAAGAATTTGGAATTGTACATCAAGTGACTGCACCTTATACACCACAATCTAATGGAGTTGTTGAACGCAAAAATAGAACTTTGATGGATATGGTGAACTCGATGATTATTAGTTCAGGTGCACCCGAGAACTTGTGGGGGGAAGCTTTGATTTCTGCATGTGTGATTCTAAATAGGATTCCCCACAAGAGTTCTAATATGTCTCCTTATGAGCTTTGGAAAGGTAGGAAGCCTAATTTGAATTATTTTAAAGTGTGGGAGTGCCTAGCTAAAGTTGAGATACTTGAGAACAAGAAAAGGAAGATTGGACCTAAAACTGTAAATACTGTTTTTATAGGTTATGCTTTAGATAGCAACACCAACAGATTTCTAGTGGTGAACTCTGAGATTAGTGAGATTTCTAACAACACTATTATTGAAACTAGAGATGCAGGTACCTTGAGCATATTTTTCCTTTAGGACTAGAATAGGCCTACTCGAGAGCTTGTAGGTAGCTCTAGTGGAGCTAGAGTTAGTGAACCTATGGAAGAGGTTGAACCTAGGAGAAGTAAGCGTCCTAGAGTAGAGAAAACTTTCGGAGATGATTTTTGTGTCCTACTAATTGAAGATACTCCATCTACCTTTGACCAAGCTATGAAGTCTGTAGATGCATCATTTTTGGAAAGAGGCCATTAATCTTGAGATGCTATTCTACAAAATCATACTTATTAACGTAGGATGTAAGCCTGTAGGCTGTAGATGGATCTTTAAGAAGAAGTTGAGACCTGATGGTTCTGTAGAAAAGTATAAGGCTAGACTAGTAGCACAAGGGTTTGCACAGAAGCCAGGTGTAGATTATTTTGATGTGTATGCACCTGTTGCTAGAATTACCTCAATTAGAATATTGATAGCCTTAGCTTCTGTCCATAATTTGATTGTTCATCAAATGGATATTAAGACAGCTTTTCTGAATGGTGATTTGGATGAAGAGATCTATATGAAGCAACCTGAGGCTTCGTTTGGTTCGGGTATAAGCAAGAACTAGTTATACCGGGGATAGGTACAAGTATGGATTTTCGTAGGAATAAGGGTATTTTTTTGTTTGGATGTAAATATGAGTATGTTTGGAACTAGAAAAATTGTGTTTGGATGAAAATGTGAGTATGTTGGAATAGTTGGTAGTTATAAATAGAAAATAATGATATTAATCTTATAATTAAATTTAAACTTTTAAACTGAAAATTGTAAATTAATAATTTTAACTTTTAAATTATAAATTTTGAAATTAGATTTAAAATTTTAATTTTCAAAATTTTAATTTTAAATATCTAATTTTAAATTTAAGACCAAATTTAAAGTTAAAAGATAAAAACATCAAATTTAAAATTAAAAAATAAAAAATATCATATTTTAAATTTAAAATATAAAAATATCAAACTTAAAAATCTACACTTAAAGTTTAAAATTATAAATTAAATTTAAACTTAAAAATTTAAACATAAAAATTTAGTTTAAAATTATAAATTGAAACTTAAAAATTTATAATTTAAAATTATAAATTTAATTTTTAAAATTATACTCTCTTTTTCTCTCTCTCTCTCTCTCTTGTACCCGGGGGTGGAACAGCTTGTTCCACCCAACTTGTTCCCACCTTGTACCTGGTTGTACCAGGTGGGTGGGAACAATCCACCCACCAAAAATGGTGTTTGGGTACAAGAGGATAACCCCCCCCCCCCCCCTTATCCCCCTCTTGTACCCAATCCAAACACTACGAAGGTTTTGTAGCTTACGGACATGAAAATAAAGTGTGTAAATTGACTAGATCTCTATATGGACTTAAACAAGCTCCCAAGCAGTGGCATTTGAAATTTGATTCTTTAGTTGTATCAAATGGCTTTCATGTAAACATGTCTGATGAGTGTGTATATTCAAAGAAATATGATGGACAGATTGTGATCCTGTGTTTATATATTGATGATATTTTAATTTTTGCTACCAATATAAATGTGATACATGATGTGAAAAAATTACTGAATGAGAATTTTGATATGAAAGATCTTGGGCAAGCAGATGTAATTCTCAATATGAAGATCATTAGAAAGTCAAAAGAAATTGTTATGAGCCAATCACACTATAGTGAACAGTTATTGAAGAAGTTTGGATATTTTGATGTTAAACCTGTAGTGACACCTTATGATTCTAGTGTACACCTTAAGAAGAATAAAGATGATCCAATTGGTCAGAATAGATATGCACAGATTATAGGATCTCTGAGATATCTAGTAGATTATACTAGACCTGATTTGGCTTATGCTGTGAACAAATTGAGAAGATATACCCATAATCCAAATAGGGAGCATTGGAATGCTTTAAAAAGAGTTTTGAGATACCTGAGGGAATCGTATCTTATGGATTATATTACAGTGGCTTTCCTGCAGTATTAGAAGGATATAGTGATGCTAATTGGATTAGTGATACAGCTGATGTAAAGTCAACAACTGGATTTGTTTTTCTCTTAGGAGGAGCAGTTGTTTCTTAGAAGTCAACCAAACAATCTTTGATTGCTAGAAGTACTATGGAATCTGAACTTAATAGCCTTAGATACCACTGTACCAAAGGCTAAGTGGATAAGAGAGTTTCTTTATGATTTGCCACTAATAGAGCGACCTTTAGCACCAGTGTGTATTCATTGTGATTGTAGATCTGTAATTGATAAGTGTGCCCAAGAGAATGTGGAGACGAAGAAGAATAGAGTTATGAAAGTGAGACATAAGTTCATTCGACAGAATATAAAGGAGAATGGAATTGCTTTGGAATTTGTAAGATCTGCGAAGAACTTGGCTGATCAGCTCACCAAGGGATTATCTAGGACTGATCCTAGAATCGTCGAGGGGGATGGGGCTTAGTCCACAATAGTAGTTACCGGCGAGGGAAACCCAACCTGTTGCAGGTTCAATGGGTAGAAACAAGTCGAACAGGTAACTGTGAGAAGCACTTTTTTTTGTATCCTCATCCCTATGACGACAGTGTTCATATCTGCAAGTGGATAGGAAAGGCATTAGCCCCGAATGGTTCCGAGACCTACGAGGCGGTGTGACCTTGCGACACCCTTCCGAGGACCTACTATATGTGTGGAGTTGTGAGGCCACAACTGTGGAAAGAGGGCGGTTTCCTAAAACACATGAAGCGATATTAGCGCATGGCCGTAATAGCGCTCACCCGCTTAGAACCTAAACGGCTGTACCATGTGTGCGGTTTGTGGAAATCCGATTCACCGGCCTTGGTTCAAGGCGAAGTCCACCATTGTGCCCTCGGATGTACATAAACAAGCACTAAGTGAAGGTTCAAACCCGAAAGGTACCTTCGCCGAATACGTGGTTTAAGAGATCCAGCATTCTTTTGAGTTGTTTTTTAAATTTTCGTTTTATTTACTTTATTTATCTGAAATTTTAAATCATGTGGGTGAATGTTAGTATTTTTTATTTAAAACAAGTGATTTAAAACTTCTTTTTAGCCTATGGGCTTCCTGGGCAGCCCACTCTCTATGGGCCTTGCCTGGGAGCCCGTGCCTTGCTCTTTACATGTGGAGTTTAATCCCACATTGGAAAGCAAAGGCATAATGCTTTGCTTTATATACTCTCTATTTCTCTACATAATTACTTGGGAGAACATGAGAGTGGAGCTCTCGACTAAACACACGCACGCGCGCACGGCACGAGCACGAGCCGAGCCTGGCCGGGCGACGGCGCGCGTGAACCCAGTTCATTTTATTTTTATTGGACTTTTCTTTTATTATTTAACCCATGGTCCAACTGAGATCTTGGCCAAATCTCTCTTGATTTGGTCTTGGTCTAACCTCGGAAAGCAGCTGAGCCATCCTTGTCCAGATCTTCTCCTGATTTGGTCCAACGGTCCAACCTCGGGAAGGTGTGAGATCCTGGTCAGGGATCTTACCCTGACCCTTCCCGTTGGAACCCTTTTTTTGCTCTCCTATATAGAGAGGTGAGCTGCTGGTCCACTTGGTGTGAATATAGACAAGAAGCTTAACCCGAATTTGTACTTTGAGAAAATCCTCCTCTTCCTCACTTTCTTCCGCATTAATCTCTATAGTCATCATCATACACTTTGAATTTACATTTTTGCTGGAATCTCTGAAAGTTGTTACGGTTCATATTGCGCCACCCTGAAGACGTGCCGACGGGTGGACAGAGGTCGTTGTATCGCTAGGAGTGATTGCCGGAACCTCGTACGTGGAGGGCAATTTTGCTTTTAGGACAGTGCATTCGCACGCCTCGACTCACAGGCTTCATCTGATCCCTTAATCTCTATAGTACGAATTATTCATATTTGAGGTTTTTAAAACTGAAAACTGTTTTCATTCAAAATAATTTATAAAGATATTTTACTAAAGATTTTGGAAAGAGAAGTAATTTTTCCAACACACACGATGTGCAACCCTAGCTTGCCCATTTCCAGTATGTAAATGCTGATTAAATGGTCAACTTAGAAGCCAGATAAAGAAACCATAACTTGCCCATTTTCACCATGCCAATGCTGATTAAAGTGATGAATTCGAAATTATTCAACAACATCATGACTTATCTTATTGCTTACTGTTCACCACATGGCTACACTTAAAAACAAAGGATGCTTCTTTCAAACCACAAACTATTTGGCTCCAATATGAAGTCTAGAAACATAGCGGCAGAAGCTGCATCTAAGACCATATTTTTACCTTTGGTTGCAAGATTTTCTCCCTCTTCCTATCATCCTTTCTCTAAAGTTGCTCTCTTACTATAAACATATAAGCAGGACTTCATCTGATACATCCAGTACACTGCTGTTAAGAGATTACAAGGGCACTGATACCTCCATCCTACAGATGTACAAAGAAAAGCTAACAAATGACCAATCAGGCTGAAGTTGTTATCCCGTTGAACTGTTAATATATCACTTAAACTAACCCTAAGCTTGTGGCATAGGTTTCTGACCCACCAAACATTTTCAGACTGCCACGTCAACCATGCATGTGTGCTGCCACAAACAGCCCAACCCGCCACATGTCTGTCTTTAGCGAATGGACATTCATGATACAGATTAAATTTGGTTAAACTTTGTTTTGAAATCAAGTTTGTAAGTTCATGACTTCCAAGACTTAAGAATCTACTATTAATTACCCCACGCTCGTAATGTTAACGAATCCTCGATTAAGAGACCAAATATAAATATTGATAATAAAAGAAACCGAAGCATAAAGATGAAATTATATTAAAATAATTTGCAAGGTACATGGTTTACACAGGGGCATACCTCCAACATGAATTTTACAAAATTATAATGCTCGGTTTATAGACTTCGCGGTCGATCGGAATTAGGTTGCTCAGTTTAATGACATGGTATTCGATTGAAATTAATTTGCACAGCTTAACAACTTGGAGGTTAAGTTAAAATAAGTTTGATTTGACTTGCTCAGTTTAACAACTTGGTGGTCAAGTTGAGTTGAGTTGAGTTTCATTTCTTCAGTTTAACGACTAGGCGATCAAATTGAGTTGAGTTTGATTTGACTTGCTCTAAACAACTTACCGGTCATATTGGGTTGAGTTTGATTTGTGAGTCAATTTGGATAAACTCAGCTAATTGATTTTGGTTTGAACCTTTATTCGAGTTAGGTTCAAGTTAAACCAGTTTTGGTTTAGGCAGAACCAATTCATGGATTGTCTTGGTTCGCTTTAGATTCCCTTGAATTTTGGTTTGCGTTTAACTTGTATGACTTGGTTCAAGACCTTTTGAATATTAGTTTCGGTCGAACCTTATGGCTTAGTTCAAGACTCTTTTGAACTTGGTTCAGGACTCTTTTGAACTTGGTTCAGGTCGAGCCTTTATGGTTTGACTCAGTTTGAACCTTCTTTGACTTTAATTTGAGTTGAGCCCTTTGATTTGGCTCGGCTTGGGCCCCTTTGAGTTTGATTTGACTCGAACCCCTTATGGTTCAGCTTAACTTGAACTCTTTTAATTTTGATCAAGTTGAGCCTTTTATGATTCATCTAAACTTGGAGTCCCTTGTGATTTTGTTCAAGTTGAACCAGCTTATAGCTCGGTTCAAGTTGAATCTTTTATAGTTTGGTTTATGTCAAATAAGTTTGGGAGTCATCTGACTGCTAGTTTTTTTAAAATTTGATCTCCCTAACGGCTATTTTTTTTTAATTTGAACTATCTAACGGCTAGTTTTTTAAAGCTGCCAGAAAATCCTGTGAAAGTATAAAAATGTATCCAAACAGCCTAAAAACAAAGTTGTGGAATCCTGTGGAGCTACAGGATTCTCTATTTTAGCCGGATCAAAACCATAGTATATAAATTCTACGGAGGTTTCTAATTGCACATCCAAACGGAGCCTAAATGATACAAAATATTGAAATTCTTCTCAAACAAATTTCAATTTACAAATCCTTTTCTAAAAAAAAATTAATGTAAATTGACTAATCTCAGAGGTACATGTTGCCAGGTAAACTCCCTATGGAGATAGTACAACTACTGTTAAGGCCATTTGGACATATATTTAATCGGTAAAACTCGCACGGGGCTTGTTGGATCCTTTGAAAGTTAAGTCTATATTATGAAAACACACTTTATAGCCATTGGCATGCCTCCATATCCCAGGACATTCTAATTCATTTTATACTTGTTCTTCTTATATTTGTCACTTGCTCATTTTCTATGCTGCATACATGTATCCTACCTATCCTATTTATTGAATTATTCCTAAAACACATCCACATATTGGATCTTTAACAAATGTTTGTAACGAAAAAAAGCATACTTGAGTATGTACGTTAGCTATGCTTGGCCACACTTTAGTGATGCTAATAGAAAAATGACAAAAAAATTACTACCTAATGTCGATTGTGTTTCGAGTAAGATATACTAAAAGGCCTTTCGTATAATTAAAAACTTAATGATCACTTAGCATCATACTTAGTCATCAATTTCATAATCATACGAACGGAGGTAAGAGCTGCATCCAAAAAGCACAGGAATGAAAAATATACTAGAGTAGAAGAAAATTTTTAAAAAGAACCAAAATTGTGAGATATCAAGATGCGTTACTTCCAGATGTTGTGGTTCTATTAAGCACACTTAAAAAGATTATCGACACTGTTAATTTGAGGGATGATTGACTACTGAGCATGCAAAATTTCCTAATTCCTCCAATTCATGTCTAAGATACTCAAATATAATACATGGTATACTTACTTAAGCACATTTGATATAGCAAATACTATAGAGCAAATTAGACACAACGCAACACAATGAGTGGAGCTTATTTTGATGCAGGAAGCTCACCTGAGTTAATATCTCCATATCTAAGGGAATCAAATCTCCCTTTCTGTCAGCCGCAATATAGTATGAGAAATCCTTCCAGCAGTCTTCACTCACTAGTTAGGCAAAGAAGCCATACAGGTCAACGCAAACCCATGCTTCCACATCATCCCAAGCACCGTGTCTGCTTCCAACCTCCTCCCTGCATTGGAATAAGCCTTGTACAAGATCACAAACGTCCGTTTATCCCTATCAACCCAATAATTCTCCATCTCATCTATAACCCAGTGCATCTCCTCCAAACGTTTCTGTCGAGAATACAACACCATCTTGCAATGATATAAATCTCGGCATAGCCTCCAACCGGCTACCTCAGCTTGCCAAATGAATCTAGCCAGCCGATCAACCGCATTGCACCGAAAGTAAGTAGCCAAAATCGACCTCACCACACCTACCGATGAGATCTCCATGTTCCGCTGCAGGGCCTCGGATATGAGCCGCTCCATCACCTCGACCGAACCCTCCTGTGCATAAACCCTGATTAAAAGCACATGGAGCCACGGCCTGTACTCATCCTCGTTTAGTAACCTCATCAAGTCCTCAATCTTCTGGATTCTTTTCAGGTCTTTACTCTTACAATACGTGCAGATCATTACAGGAATCAGTGCCCTCTCCTTGCTGTTGACTTCTTTCCGTACCATCTCATACATCCTCTCCATCTTCTCCAGATCACCTGCAAACGCATAACCACGGAGCATCAAGAGATGAGTGTTCAGCTCCGGCTTCACGGGCCCGTTTTCCAT